>JABAJX010019805.1:132683-439933 GCA_018221735.1 Termitomyces sp. K1Aa
ACCTCCATCTGTGCAATCTTCCGTGGCTCAATTTTCTCTCTTCAAAAGTCAAAAACATATAAAAAAAATCTTTACTTTCTCAGTAGTTGCGTTGTTGTCACTTCGTGTATGTGATACTTCTTTCATGATCGTCGAATTTCCTCATTTTCTTCATTGGCAGCCTTGAAAAGTCACATTAAACAGTAACGACCCCCAAGAAAAAAACTTCAGAAAAACTTTCAATATGTCTTCTCCATCTGCACCCCAGCCAGAGGTATCTGGAACCGAGGTCCCACAGGTTTCTGGACCCGCCCCTGCTCCCTACAACCCTCCACAACCCGCCGTCGCTCCTGCCCCTTCTGCTTCTCTCTATGTCGGAGAGCTCGATGCCACCGTCACTGAGGCTATGCTTTTTGAGATTTTCAACATGATTGGGCCGGTTGCAAGGTGTGTCTTGTACACTTTCATAAATATAACGATGACCGACCTTTGCCTTGTAGTATCCGTGTTTGCCGCGATGCTGTCACTCGTCGTTCCCTCGGTTATGCTTATGTTAATTACCTCAACGCTAGTGATGGTGAGTTGCACTCCTAGAAAGTTTACTCAGATCACCTCACACACGTCATGTCATAGGGGAGCGCGCTCTGGAGCAACTTAATTATTCGCTGATTAAAAACCGTGCATGGTATGTTGTTTTTTGGATGCTTCCTGTACTCGTTTCACAATCATGCCTACTTATAGCCGGATCATGTGGTCTCAGCGTGACCCCGCCCTGCGCAAGACCGGCCAGGGTAATATCTTCATTAAGAACTTGGACGAGGCTATTGACAACAAGGTTCAGTCGTTCTAGAAGCTGAGCTGTTCAATAACTGATCTGTCCTGGACTAGGCTCTTCATGATACTTTTGCTGCCTTTGGAAATGTCTTGTCGTGCAAAGTTGCCACGGATGAACAAGGCCGCTCTAAGGGGTATGGATTCGTCCACTACGAAACGTCCGAGGCTGCCGAACAGGCCATCAAAGCTGTTAACGGTATGTTACTCAATGACAGAAAGGTTTATGTGGGTCTCCATATCTCCCGCAAGGTCAGTCGTATTGTTCAAAACATACTATTGTATGCTTACTCACGAATCTTCAACAGGAGCGTCAATCCAAGCTTGACGAAATCAAGGCCCAATTCACCAACCTTTACGTCAAAAATCTCGATGCGGAAGTGACACAGGAAGAGTTCGAACAGCTCTTTACCAAGTATGGCAGCATCACTTCTGCCCTGGTCTCTGTCGACGAAGAAGGAAAAAGCAGGGGCTTCGGCTTTGTCAACTTTGAGAAACACGAAGAGGCTCAAAAGGCTGTTGATGAACTCCATGACACCGAGTTTAAAGGCCAGAAGCTCTTCGTCTCTCGTGCTCAGAAGAAAGCTGAGCGTGAGGAAGAACTTCGCAAGTCCTACGAACAGGCGAAACTGGAGAAACTCAGCAAGTATCAGGGAGTTAATCTTTACCTGAAAAACCTTGAGGATGACATCGATGACGATAAACTACGTGCTGAGTTTGAGCCTTTCGGAGCCGTCACGAGCTGCAAGGTCATGAAGGACGACAAAGGCGTTTCTAAGGGCTTCGGCTTCGTCTGTTTCTCCTCTCCAGATGAGGCTACCAAAGCTGTCGCAGAGATGAACAACAAGATCATCGGTACCAAACCTCTGTACGTCTCTTTGGCCCAACGCCGAGAAGTTCGTAGGCAACAGCTCGAGAGTCAGATTGCCCAACGTAACCAAATCCGCGCTCAGCAGGCTGCCGCTGCTGGCATCCCCGGTGGTTACATCAATGGACCCATGTACTACCCCCCTCCTGGCCCCGCATTCCCTCAAGGCCGCGGAATGATGGGTTACCCTCAGCCAGGAATGATGCCCCCGCGTGGAGCTCCCCGTTATCCTCCGGGTGGAATGCCCGTTCCTGGCTATCCCCAAGCTCCTCAAGGTTACGGAATGGCATATCCTTCTCGTGGACCGCCCCGTGGCCCCCCTCCTCCCCGTGGGCCCGGCTCTTCCCCGACCGTTCCCAGTGCCCAGGCTCCTCGCGCCAATGGCGTCCCTCCGGTGAACGGCGCTCCGCGCGTTCCACAAGGTGGCGCACCTGCCCCCCAGGCGCAGCCTACCAAGGCCCCGGCCCCTGTTCCTCAAGCCGCCCCCGAATCTGGCGCTTCGGAGGTTCCCGCCATCACTTCGGAGCAATTGACTGCTGCTAGCCCCATAGAACAGAAGCAGATGATTGGTGAGGTCATTTATGTGAAGATTGTTGGGTGCGCATCTCGTCTCTTTCTTGCTGATATCTGTTTTCTCACGTCTACGATTAGTGAACACCCCGACCTCGCTGGTAAGATTACTGGCATGCTACTTGAGATGGACAACTCCGAGTTGCTTCATCTCTTGGATAATGCTCAAGCCTTGAATACCAAGGTTGCAGAGGCGCTCTCTGTCTTGAACGAGTACAAGTAGAGAAGACATTTAAGAGATCCCTTCTTTGCGAGAGATACTTACTCCTCTATACTGACTTGATGGTGGTGGGGGTCGTTCGTTTTTTGTGTACTTTTCTGATTTGAATGAATGTGTGCACTCGTTAATAATTCTGAGTTAGAAGTTCCGCGAAAAAAATTGCTATTGATACACGCTGGTCTGTTCCCCTATAACAGACACTTGGATGCATAAACAATATGAAGAAGGACAGAGGGTGAAAGGGATGGATAATAGAGATCATGTTGGGCCCCAGCAATGATACGCTCGGTACTGCTCTCTGAGATCCCTGAAGAAAGGAACAACGGCTTCAAAGCGGGAAGAAACAACTCGTAGTCCATCCATTGAATCTGCCCAACCGTGAGCAAATTTGGATCTACCACCAATTTTATCAGTTACTGCTAGCACGAACTGAGAGAAAAAATTACCCCTTGGCCAAAAACCAACGGGTATATTCCCGTCTTGAGAGACAATACTCTCAAACGCCTCATTGGCAACCAAAAGGTCCACTAGATGCTGTGGCACAGTAACATCTATCCCGCGGAGTTTCAAACAAGTGCGGTATGTTTCCCATAGTGTAAACCACCCGTGAAGACCAGTTCCATTGGAGTACTCTGTGGCTGGCTTTCCATCGGCTAATGGTATCAAATTCGGTTCTATCAGGAGAACAAGACCACCTGGACGAAGTAGACGCCCTATTTCCTCAAGGAATCGGGGATAATCATGTATCTGACAGGATGAGCGCCTCAGTTCTATCAGTTGAGATGATACCTGGGTAACGTACACCGGTATGTATGGAACGAGCGTGGATGAAATCAAAATGATTGTCAGGGTATGGAATATTTTGCTGATCCAAGTCACACAACTCGAAGCTAACACAAGGGCTGAGGTCGCAAGCCAAGACGGAAAGATGACTCAACTTACATGCAATTGGGTGGCACGGACCTGAGGAGGAACAAGATACGTTTCACAGATATTTGATCGACATGCTCACCTCGGTTGAATGGGCGCCAGGTCAATACCTATCACTTCAGCTCGAGGGAATTCATCTGCCATGTTAATGGCCCTAGGTAGACAACTGTGAGATTTGAATATCACAGCAGATAAAGCTATGTCTACCAGAAACCACCACCCGTTCCAAGATCAAGTACTAAGGGAAGATTGCCTTAGTCATACGACACGACGCGGAAGAGACTGAAACTAACTCCTACGCTTCTGGCCGAATTGCAAAGCCTCCTTTACGGGGCCGATGTAGTTCCTTCCACCAAAGACGAACTGAAGTAAACGATGGTGTAGCTCTGAGCGCTATTGTTGCATCTCCTTGAGTAATGTCGACCGGTTTGATGAGAAACAAGTGAGGGACCTTGACTTCCTCATGATCAACCGGCAACATGTATCTCGTGTTCAGAGTATTCAGAGTGCGATCATAGACAGTCCTGAAGTACTCGGAATCGTCGTCTCCCAGATAAGAGACATCGGCCACCAGAAGGTCAGAAGACATGCGAGCGAACAGTATGTTACAAAGGTTTGCATAACGTCCGTCCAAGCCTCAAGATGCGGTTTCCGTCTGGGGCAGGTTAGGAAAAAGAAGCTCGATGTTGTCAATGAGTCTGTCAGTCACGTCACAGCATCTTGGAAAATGTCATGAGAACGGTGGAATGAAGCAGTGTGAGGATACAACAAGCAACAAGAGGTCATTTGAGGCGTGAGGAGAATAAGTAAAGAATTTGGTCTCAGGAGTTGATCGAGGATTTTAAATAACATCAACCATGTCCGAGTCAATAGAGTTGACTGATTTGTCTGCCTATTCTACGTCTAGAGATCCTCCTCAACACCTTCACAGTCCAAGCAATGTCATCTCAGGCTGGAGTTGGGCAGCTGCTGTCTTGTGGGTCATCATTTGCATCGATACATTGTCTCTCAAGTTGAAAATGCAGTTTAGAATACTTGTCCTAGCCTCGTGTCTCACTGTATTTCCTCGTTTGCTGCTTTTTCTCTCCGAGTCTGCAAGTTCTTCAGACCGACGGACAGCGCTGACCCCCTTGGAGACGTTTCTTGCCACCCATTTTGGAATATGGCTCATTGCAATCGCCGTCACAGTTGTTATGAACGTAAGACACGTTACCTCGACCTGTATCATACGCGCCGCATTCAGCATCTGCAGATCCCTTCATCGCCCAGTCTCAAAGAATTGCAGCGCCAGTCACACCCCACCAATCCCCTTCTTGTACCTCTAACCGTAGCTGCCAACCTCACAGCATTGCTATCCTACAACACCAGGGATGTTGGCGCCTTAGCGTCAATGGTTTTCGTGGGGTCCCTGGTGATCGCCTTGTGGGGGCTTTGGGTGGTACTCTCATTGTTCACTCTAGCGTCCAGCCGTTGACTCGAAGCTGCAATAGATTGTTTTTGGAAACTCTATCTCTATTTCAAAAACGACTGGAGCTGATAAACATACGTCGTCTTTCATTTTCGGTAACAAAAGTGCCGCATCCGTACAGAAACAAAAGTGGAAGAGAGAGCAGAAGAAAGCTTGGTAGTGCTATCGACGAATAAATATACACGCATTATAGTAAAACAAGATTAATATAAGACATGTGAATGGCCAATTCATATTCAACGGCCACCCATCCCCATCATCTTCATCATCTCCGCCATCCCTGGCATTCCTGCTCCACTAAGGCCACCCAATCCGCCAAGGCCACCAAAACCGTTGCCCATAGAAGACATCATACCTGGTTGGATAATTAGTGATGCTCTGACCATTAATGGGATTCTCACGTTGCATCTCTTCCATGTCCAACTGATCTCCTCCTTGCCCTTGCATCATAGCCTTCATCATCTCTTGCATGCCGCCACCTCTCATTTGTCTTTGCATTTGTTGAAGCATACCTGGAGGCATTGCTCGCTAGGAATGGAAATGTCAGAGTTCTAATCTGTCATAAAGACTGGGTCAGGCGTACCTGCATAGCTTGGATCTGTGCTGGGGTGGGCATTCCATTGGCACCGCGACCCTTCCCACCAGCAGCAGCTTGCATCTTCTGCAAGGCCGATAGCCTATATGACCATGAGTATGACACTCAAGTAACCTGCCGAATTCACTCACCATCCATTCTTGCCTCCAGCCTGTTTCGCCACATTTGCCATCATCCTGTATTGACACAAAAGCTCTTCCACTTCACGAACACTTGTCCCACTGCCCCGCGCAACTCTGGTTACTCTCCATGTCAGGTCTATTGGCTTGCCATCCTTCCCAAATGTCATGAAAGGCGAACCATCAGAATCGAGTTCCGCAGCAGTCATGCTATCGGTGATGAAAATCATCCGTTTCATACGCATGGAGCCATCCTCATCAGACCCCTGGAGAAGTTCCTGTGGAAGACCTGGAATCATGGAAGCAATTTTGCTTATTGGACCCCTAAGTTGAGTTGCTTAGACATGAGATTGCACGACCATAAGACCGAGGACTTGCATGTTCATCACGTTTGAAATTTGTTCTCTCCAATCACGGATACTGAGCTTTCCTTCCTCGAGCTTCTTAGCCATCTCCTTTTGCTTATCCGGATTTTGGATCGCAAGATCCTGCATATGCTCCATAAGACCTTGCATGTCCCCTAGACCTAAAAGCTTGGAAATGAAGGGTTGTGGAGAGAACCGATCGAGATCGTGAAGGTGTTCTCCAACACCCAGGAAGATGATGGGCGTTTTTGTGGCAGCGACTCTAATAGGCTCGATGAGCTGCACGACAATTTTCACTTACTTGATGGAACATACGCTGATATTGCCCCTCCACCCTTTGCATGTCCATCCATTTTGGTGACAATGATTGCGCCGAAATTTGCGCTTTCCTTGAAGGCACGACTTTGGGCCTCGGCAGCCTGGCCTATTCCTCGGTCAACCAAATCTTCGCTCAGCAAACTCTCTTTCATGCATACCAATACTAGCGTCAAGTATCAACACAGTCATGTTTGGATTGACGGCCTCTCCTATCTGTACCATCTCTTGGAACAGTTCCGATTCTTGCTTATGCCTGCCAGACGTGTCTACGATTATCACGTCGAACCTTTCCTTCTTGAACTTGGCAACACCTTGAGCTGCGATAGTGACGGGGTCCGTTTCCGTATAAGAACCAAAGTAAGCAACTTTCGCCTTAGTGGCAGATTGCCGTGTCTGGTCGAAAGCACCCGCACGGAAGGTATCCGCGCACACAATCGCAGACTTGAACCCTCGTTTCTGGTAGTAGACGGCTAGTTTAGTACATGTTGTAGTTTTGCCATTGCCCTTACAACAGTATAAGCTTATATTGCGTTGACCATGAACTAGGCACACCTGTAGACCGACAGCCATAATGACATTGGTTTGACCTTTCTTGGGTTTGTAGGGCTCAACACCTGGGTCGACCAGATGTACAAGTTCATCAAAGACTGCCTAAGGAGTTTCTCTGAGCTGAATATGAAGTATGAGCCAATACACGTACTTTCTGGATAAGATGCTTTCGATTTGTCTCCTTCCCTTTCTCGGCCGCACTTGATTCCAGCGACGCCTTGACCTTTGCTTTGACCTTCTGCCTCAGGGACGCCACTAGTTTCACGTTGACATCCGATTCCAATAGAGCGGCAGTGATTTCCTTTAGCGTTGCATCGAGAACCTTGGAGAAAGACTATGAGTATTTGGGATAACCATTAGACATTCAGCAACTAACTTTCTCGTCAACGATCGGCGCTCTGTTAAGGGATGAGAGAGCTGCATTGAGCTTGCGTCCCAAGTCCGCCAAAACCATGGCTGAGGTCTGTCCCAAGCCGTGCGAAATCCGAGCCTACTTGCCAAGACGTTTGATTCCGTTTGCCTACATAATTGATTTTTGTGTCTATGGCTCCTAGCGATTCTGAAGACGAGACTCTCGAAGAACTTGAATATGATGTTGATTATGAACCTGAAGCCGAAGGGGAAGAGGAACTCCTTGAGGTTGGACCTGACGACGCAACCGAGGGTGATGATGTACGCATATCACATTTCGTCTTCAGTAACTTGATTTAATTTGCGTTTGAGCACAGGAATCTTCTGATGATTCAGACGATGGTTCAGAAGAAGAGGATGAGGATGATAATGAGTCTGAAGCATTTGTAGAATCAACGATGCATGTCGACCAGGTAGAGACGAAGGCTGATCCAGTTTCTGACAAGAAGAGCTCGAGCCCTTCTGCAGAATTCGTACCTCCCAAGGGTAAGCGTCTTGTCTTCTACTTATTACAGTCACAAACCCTCTATCCCCAGTACTTCCTTCCACTGTACGACGTTCGCTTTCCCCCGAGCAACTATCACCTGAGCAATTGCGCAAAAATGCGTTGAGGGCACCTATTGGCAGTCAAGCCCCTCTAGGCTCTTACACTGTTGAAGCTATATGTGCACTCCCGCATCCTGTACCGACACATGCTCTTGCTTCTTCTTTCTGTATGACCCATCTGTTGACGGGGTCAGACGATGGGTATATACGTGACTACGACATCTTTTCTTCTGTAAATAGCAAGAATTTCTTGACAGCCCCACAGCGACACCATTCTGGTGTCGTTGAAGGTATCATGAAAGCTGGACAACTCCGGTCTTGGTGGGAAAATCCAACTCTCGCAGATAGTTCCAAACTTGGACCAATGCCTGCTATGACAGTGGAATCCCCATCCCTATCTCCTGTTTATAGCCTTGCAATACACTCGGATGCACTCTGGACCCTCGCTGGTACTGATGTGTGTGATTCAAATTCTTTCCTTACCAAATACTCAGATGTATCAATCAGACGGGACATATTAATTTGTTCACCACACGTCATGACCCTGGACGACTCTTCTGCACTATGACTGGTCATCGAGGCCCTGTTTCAGCTCTTTCTATGAGTCACGATGAGAAAGGGGTTTTCAGTGCGGGATGGGATGGCGATGCTATCGTAGGTAGTTGTTGTTGTTATCCTCCGTCGTTTTACAATCTATCTGGTTTAGCAATGGGATCTCAACAACGCGCAACGTGTGAGAACATTCACAGCCCATGGTGCTCAGCTTGCAGCAATAGCTGTTCGACCTCTTGTATCAGGATTTTCGGGAGCTGGCCCAATGGTGACACTTACAACTTCATTTGATCAGGAGATGAATGAACCTGAGAGTACCATCCACGCCCCAGATAGTGGCGCTTGGGCAAAGGATCCCATTGACCCTGACGCTAAGTCAGATGCTTCATTTGACCCTCTGTTCGACGACGAACCCGAGGATGATCAACAGACCACATCGAACGGTGGTGCACCCATTCCTCAACAGCAAACCTCAAAGGCAACCTTGGGTATGATTCCTCCCCCAAAAAATGCTCCTACCCTTTTGGACTCTGCAACCTACTCAACATATTCACCCGACATTCTCATGACCGCATCTATAGACGGACAAGTCATCATTTGGGATCGAAGAGTTGATAGCGTTGGTAGTGGTGTTGGTAGACTTTGGATGAGTGAGAAGACTCCACCCTGGTGCCTTTCTGTGACTACTCTGTCAGAAATTCATTTGCGTGATACTGACAATTTGACAGGCGTGCTGGTCGGCCGACGGAGATCAAATTTATGCTGGGAGACGTAACGGTACCGTCGATATATGGGATGTTCGATTACTTGGGCGTTCAGGTCCACGCAATACACCGCGGCTTATCAAGACTTTGAAAAATCCCTTGAGTTCTGGTGTTGTTTCTTGCGTTGTAGCGTTCCCAGATTGCCGGCATATCGCATGGTAAGTAATTAGTATGGAAGACACGTGGTAGATGTTCTCAACGGGAGACGTTAGTGCTTCTGTTGATAACTTGCGACTCTGGAATGTAGCGGAGGCATCAGAACCGGATTCGTCTGGTAGAGTAAAGAGCGGAGCCCAATTCAAAATAATACCAGGCCATCATGGTGGACACATCTCCCAAATGCGTGAGTGCAAACCTGTCAATGAATGTAGTATTTGACCCGTATGATTCACAGTCGTTGATCCTGGCGCGAGGTTTTTGGTGAGCGCTAGTAGCAACCGGGGCTGGCATGGTGATTCGACGCGGACAGTGTTTGTACATGACATAAGATAATAAAATATGCACGATAAGTTGTTTCACATTTGGCATATAAGGAAATGTGATTATAGTGTAAAAATATTGATGTACATACATGATAACCGAATGTGAAAGCAGTGCATGCAAATGCCTATGGCCAGCTTGGTCCCTGATTCCATCCTCCATTTTGGTGAATCATTGCAGCTCGTGCTGGGTTCATCCCTGGGGGAACTTGGGAAGGAGGCTGGAAACTCGGCGGCCGATGAGAAGGGGTCTGATAACCGTAAGGTGTTTGAGGAGGTATATAGGTATTAGCCGGGGTGGGTCCATTTGGTGCGGAAGGGCCGTTATAAGGCGTAGCACCACTGTATGGATTTGGAGTTCGCCCAACCTGGCGAACAGTCATTCGACCCGGTGTTGCACCGCCAGTCTGAGGCCGCGCGGGTGTACGGCCACCCGCACCAAATGGAGTCTTCCCACCTGCCGCTGCATTGGCAATACTTTGAGATTCGTGAAGATGCCTTTTAGAGCGTTTGAGGCTGTACGGAGGGAATGCAATGAATGCGTGACTAACCTGACTTTAAATGCATCACAGAGTTCTGGAACACCAACAGCAGCTGCATCGAACAAGTAGTAAGCTTCCGGAGTAACTCTCACAGGCTGGACGAAATTAATCATCAGCACTGTGTCTAAAATGTATCAAGTTGGATGCGTACCCATGTTTGTACAGCAGAATTCTTGTTAGCCAAAAAACAGAGACTGAAATGACCAGGCCGTTTGCGATTCAAGGTAAAACCATACATGCTTTTAGCAGGGTTCGCAGCAAGGAAGTTTTTTAGGAATAAGTCTGACCGGCGTTTGAGATGTTTGTCATATAAAGATTGGGCGGATGAGATGACTTACGTAACTCGTCTTCTGAACCATGTTTGAATTTTTCGTGTGCCATCAGCTCTTCGCACCTGCGAGCCATTGCCTGCACATGATTGACAATCAACTCGTCCAGGTCCGCGTAGGTATGCGTGTTGTCCACATTCAATTGCCCCGTGGTCTGCCCCGTGGGATCAGCATTCGGTTCAGTCACGTCTATGAATAAACGTCTCGATTTCTTTAGAAATGGTCAATCAGGAGAAACACACCTATGTGTTGATATAATTTATCGTCGACTTTCCATGTCACGGCCAAATGGTTCACGCCCTTTGAGGAAGGTCGAATGACTACGTCACCACGTTGTTGCTTTTCAAGATAAGCTTCGGCTTGACTCGTGTTGAAATTATGGAAATTGGGATGTTTTATGACCCGTCTGGTTCTGTCGACCTCCGCCCGTTTTTTCCGCGCCAAAACTTCACGATCCTTATCATATCTAGTGTGATCCCAGTTATCGTCCGTTCGTACACGTCTGAACACACTGTCTCCGGAATGAACATCAGAGGGTCTTGAAGAGAGTTCCACAATGCAAGAGTCTTGTTCAACATCGAATTTGAGATCAAGGACAACCCCGGGAATAGTCTGGCCTTTGATAACGACTTCGGCAGCACTCGAATGCGGAGCGTCCGACAGGTATTCAGGGGTTATGACACCCTCTAAACCGGAATCCAGGCGAGTGAACACGGTCAGACCTTTGGTCCGAACTACTTGAGCAGAAACAATAAGCCCGATGCGCAAAGTTTTTTGAGTTTCACCGCTAAGCATGGTTACAACATCCCAGGAGGTTGGGAGACGGAATTTATCACGAATTTCTGCATAAGGTTTCATGAGTTCGTCGCGAATAAGGTTGAGAGTGTGGCGCTTTTGATCGTTATTGGCCTCGTAGAGACTGATAGCAAACTCATCCAGGTTAAGCTCCGAGAGTTTTTTTACGTTATCCTTGTCAATGATGATGGTTGTGACGACATGTGAAGGATGCTCGTCATGTACATCTTCTTCGTCAAGCTCTAGTGCATCTGTTGCCATCTTGCGGGCTAATTCATAGTCTTCCGGGTGAATACGAGTATCATCAAGAGGATCAGGTACCATTTCATCGTCATGACGATTTTTTGAGGGTCTGGAGTTGGGATCTTGCGAAATCCGCAAAAAGCTTGCGGCGTTAAGGAAGATCTTCGTTGTCAAAAGCGATCCTTTGATGAACTGATCGCGGTTGATAAGATTACCTCCCTATAAAACGTATGAGAGAAGATAAGTTCGAAAGTCGAGTAGGAACTAACCAGTGAACCTATTTTCTTGACAAGAGCTTGAGCTTTTCGGGGTCCAAGACCACAGACAAAAGGTAACAGGTGTTGATAGTAGGGATCAGCCACAGCACGATTGATATCGACACCCACTGTGTTCGTGACATCAACGAGAGTTCGCTCGAACGCGGACAAAAGTTTCTCCTTGGGCACCTAGAACGCTTCGTCAACATAGTGGGCGATACCAAATAAAAACCACTATACCAAGTGTTGATTATCGTCCTCAAAAGCGATAGCTGTGATATCTGAGCCCAGCGCCGCGTATTCGTTCAAGGGGCTCTGCATATACCGCGCAAGCCCGATGCAGTACTTGGCCGTTGGTGATAATGCACTGAATTCGTCATTGGCACGTTTACTATGTTGATATATCCGTGCCACGTCGTCGTGTACGTATGTGACGGGAATGTCAAAAGTTTCTCGGTTGGTCTGACCACCCTGGTCACTTCCAGCAATAAGTCTTTTGACCAACGATGACAATTTGAATGTAGCCACGGAGAAGCCTCCGATAACAATGACATTGGGCTTTCTTCGCCGAAGAATATCAAACAATTCATCCACCATTTCGGGATCGTAGAGGTTGTCTAACTTCGTGTGCTCACGCATGCGTCCTTCCTCATCAACGAAGACCATAGTAATGGCATCTTTATGCGGGTCACCTTTGCCCCAGGATATTGCGAGAACAGAAGATGCTAGATCGCCAGAGTGTGGCGCAACTGCATGAAAGGCCGCAACATCGATTCGCTGTATGAAATTCAGCGCGTGTTCTCAAGATAACAAGAAACCTCACTTTGCGCAAGTGAATAGCGCACTGGCCGGCAAGGAAATCTTCTACTTCCTCTCTTATGTATTCGCGTGTCCACTTTGCTCCTGCAGGTATTAGATGCTGTTCAAAAACTTCGTGCACAACGCGTGAACGTTCTTCATTCCAAGCTCGAGCAGCATCACTAAAACTGTCCGAAGCAAAAGCTTCATTCAGTCTTCGTTCAAATGTGGATTTGACTTCGGCAGGCAAGGCTATCGAAACAGTAACCAGAAGCTCTGATTCAGCCATAAGGATGTTGAGGAACTGGGAAGAATCTAGCATCTCCCGGATAGGCTTATTCTGCAGATACTTGAATGTCTACATGTATTTAATTGGATAAGTTGTACGACTGAACTCAGAAAATGGTAACACGCACGAAGTAGTGGTGATGCTCATCAATCTTCGTGATACCACGCTCGGTGGGCTCTACAGATATGCGTGCTTCTTCCTGGAAAATCTTTCTCATCTGATTCCTGAGCAGAGGATCTTTTCCAAGTTCAGTAGAAAGGATGAGACGGGCGCGGCGCAGGAGTTCTTCTGCCGGCTGAGCTTTCAGAGGATCAGGGTCAATGAATTGCTCTGCAAAAACTGTTGGATTCAGTTCTTGATCGTCAACAAAATGAAGACGTTCGTCAGGAGACAAGAGATTGAGCACGATTTGATGAGATTGGAGACCAAACCCCTGTTCAAGGTTAAACAAGAGTTGTCTTGGGACGCCTTATCATGACATACCTCGGCAAGTTTCGACACAATGCTCTTTTTCAGAATTTCGTAGTTGGAAACACGACTAGGCATTTTCCGCTTTTTAAGAACTTCAGTTTCGTCGTCGTCGTGAAAATGGAAGTCCGACTCAGATTGCTTTTGGTCTTTGTACTTCATGGATAGCCACTCTGTACAGTCCGCAACAATCTCCACACCGTCGACCTGGGGGAAGATATCGTCCTCGAAGTAACCATCTTTGACACCCAATCTCTGGTACATTGATCTCATGGCTCCCCGCCGTTCAATCATAGAGCGATATTTTTGACCAAGAGAATAAATGCGCCAAAGTTCGTTGAGACTGAGAAGCTCCTGGCGGGAACGGATGTCTTGGACATCGAAATGGCGGATGTAATCACGTTTGTGAGTCCATATATAAGGAACTTCGAACTCCTCAACGAAAAGATAACGTAGCGCAAAAGTAACGGCCATAACCAAGGCACCTTTCAGGTGTGAATATGGACCATTCTCGCTGAAAAATTCGCGATTTTTTCGAGGGGACAATCGTTGCGTCACCCACATAGCGGCGCCGCCAAGATCTGCTTCTGTCAATTGGGTGTGCAGAGAGAGGCTGGCAGATAGTGACAATGAAGACGTCGCCAGTTGCATACGTTCTGGGATATCTTGGGCTCGGATGAGGTCATCATCCTCAGTAAGCATCCTTTTCCTGATTTCAGACGGTTCGAAAACCTATGTATTCGTAAGTAAAAGGTTATTCCTGACAAAAATTGCATTGAGACGTACATCTTGATATTTCATATCAGGTTTGTCTTGTTCTTCATCGTATTGAACTTCGTCTTCTCCTTCTAAGGCCCAGTCATACTCATGTCCATCACCAAATACATCGTGTATCTCGTCCCATGCGCTTGCAAAGCATCAGAAACATCTACAGCGGATAAAATGGAGGTGTACATACTTCGCATCAATGCCCGCTAACTCTGGGACAGCACCCCGAGCTCTCTTGCGTCGTTCTTGTTCCTGCTTCCTCTCTCTTCTACGCTCCTCGCGCGCTCTTTCATCCATGGGAGGACCCCCTTCCTCTTCTTCATCATCTTCGATAAAATCGTCCATTTCATCATCATACTCCTCCCCCCGGCGTTCATCATCCCAAATCCTCTGAATATCCTCTACTCGATGGAATCCGTCATTGTCAAGATCATCGTCAGAGGACTCCACGACAGCCCTTCTCTTCGACGAGGCCGCAGGTGATTCCGAATTTCGTCTCCGATGAAGACGGGTCAGGCGATCGCGCTTAAAGGACGCCCCTGTGTTCTCCTCTAAGAGTTCAATGTCCTCTTCTTCCAGCCCTTCATCTTCTTCATCGCCTGTAGTTCGAATATCAATGTACATTGAGCATACATAGAGGAATTAGAGAAATAAAGCGCACGCCTGCGGTGATGTTTCTTTCGCCTTTTCCGTCTCTTTCGACGTTCTTCTTGGTCTTCTTCCTCTTCTTCTTCCTCTTCTTCCTCATCCACAATGAACCCTTCCCTGATCTTTCTTTCCTCCTCTTCATCATCCTCTCCTTCCTCAGAACTGTCATCCGTCACGTCAGGCATAATAACATCGCCCTCGCCTTCACCTTCAGCATCACCCTCGCCATCATCCTCCTGGCCGGAACCGAGCATTGGGTCATCTTCTTCGACCCGGGGAGCGTGTTGTATCTCTTCGGAAGAGGCCATGGTGAAGAGTGGTGTGGAGACAAGAAATGAAGTTTGTTATGTAGAGTACGTAAGCAAGCCCTGAACGTTGAACAATATAAATTTATTATTATTGATTGGCTCCCCTGAATTCGCCATGGCAGATGGTCGGTACTAATCTGTAATTTCTATACTTTCACTACAATCTCAATGCTCTTTTTGTAGCTGAGGACCTTCATTTCCTCCATCTGGCTCTACTTGAGGCAGAAAAATGCACCCCAACCCCAACCGCTTTTTGTGTGGGCTGCTTACTCGTAGCTCGATGGCCCGACGATTCCAGCACGCCTCTCGTCCTTGCAGCTGGTTATTCTAGAGAGCTTCCAGGAAACACACATGCAGAGGCTAACGCTCTAGCTAAGGCTCAAAAGCTCTCACTGGATGAATTATCAGCGCTTATCCCTTCCCCACCTCCCATCAATCTCGAGTCCGTCTTGGCTCATGTCGATGTATACACGACATTAGAGCCTTGTTCTGTTAGGACGTCTGGGTTGGCTCCCTGTGCTGATGCTCTTATCAAGGCAAAGGTTAAGCGCTGTTTCATCGGGGTTGGAGAGCCTGATGACTTCGTCAATTGTCAAGGCGCGCAGAAGTTGAAAGATGCTGGAATTGAAGTCGTATGGATCGATGGTTTGGAAAAAGAATGTCTGCGGGCTGCCCGTCGTGGACATTGAATAAATTTATGCAATTTAACCCCCAAATTTATGAAGTTTTATTTTTTATCTGCCAATCTACTGGATAGTCAGCGCTTCTCTGACACCATTTGCCCATTGCGCTACTAGATCTCTTGCCAAGGCGTCATCCAACATATGTATTCCTGCATCAATTGACATCATAATTGTATCGTCTTCTGGCAAAACTGCAAAGTCAACTATCAAATCGTTCTGTAGGGATCGGTGTAAGCCCTAGCCGAAGTGACAGTTTCCATACCTACCTGGATGAGATCTGCTGTGGCTAGTCGATCGAGGGTCGGGTTCGATTCTTCGGATACTGCTGGCGGGACGTAGTACGGAATCTATTGAGATGTATCAGTTGAGGGATGTTCCTGTTAGATCAGGCTACGCACTTCAACTGGCTTGATGAAATCAACTTCCGTTGTGGCTTCCGACGGTGCGACTCCGATGTTGACAACAACATTGCACAATGATCTTGGGCCAGTTCCGACCCACTGACTAATATTGACCAAGTCACTTTGTACGATGATTGGTGAGCGGTCTTGAAGATCATTTGATATCCCTTTCGCGATTTCGATTACTTCGCCTCTTTTCGGTACGGGAATCTGCATAGGTAGTATGTTCAGGCATGGGAACGCCAGGGAAGTAATATTGTCTAGCAGACCAGATCTCCCTGCCTGCCAAAGACCGATTGTGATAGAGCCTGAAGAAGTATAAGATCCTTGCACTTCGGCCCAGCATGCGAGAAGGACCGATGACAGAGGCACCTCCAAGGACCTTGCTCGTTCTGCGTAGAACGACGCTTTGGAAATAGCTTCCTTTGACGTGTAGAGAGTGCGCATGTAGGACTCAGGAAGCTTGCCGAGAAGGGATGGGAAAAGAGTAGGCACAAAATTCTCGCCAAAAGCTTTTTGCCAATAACGTTTTTGTTCAGACAGGTTGTCCGGACTGGGGCCAGAATTTTGGAGGAAAGAACGAATATCATTAGAAGCTCTAGGCTCCAATCCAAGGTAAAGTCTGGAGAGGTCGTTGATAATGAGAGTCAAAGACCAGGCGTCGTACTGGAAGTGATGAAGATAGAGAATTAGATAGTTCACTTCGGACGATCTGCACAAGATAGCCCTCGTTGGGGGGAGAGACATTGAGGGTGGCAACGATATTAATTCCTTCATTGTCATCTCAAGTATAGATTGACTGTGACCTTCACTGTCTAAGGCCCGTTCCTTTATCCAACTGTCACAGAATGAATCTGGCTTGAATATGACAATGCGAGGCTTGCCAGGACTGTCACTTGCGCAAGCAAAAGTGGAGCGAAGAATCGGAAAGCCAATCAATAGGGTCTTCCAGGCAACTTGGAGTTTTAATATATCAATGTCGGCGGGAAGTTGGAATGCGAAAGCATGGTGAAAGGCTGTTCTGCCACTGTTCTGCCAAGATCCGATAAGCCATTTCATCCCGGAAGACGTAGGCAAGATGTCCTCTATTGCTTCAGGGGAGGATGCGATTCGCGCAATTATAGCAGCCCGCTCGTCTGGGGGCAATTGAAGTGAAAGAGAAGAAGAATGAGGCTTCGGAATATCATCCAGGCCGGACCTGACCTTCGACACCATATCCCCAATCGTTCGGCTTGTGATAATGTCATTTGTGCTCAATACCAGCCCAGCTCGTCGAAATCGAGACACAATTTGTATGGCGGTGATAGAGTCAATCCCGAGAGTCCCGAGTGGCGTTATAGGTGTGAAGTTGGCAGAAGGCACGGAAGTGATGTCTGTCAAGAGCGACTTGATCAAAGGTGGAATGATCTTCTCCTGGGTCTCCGTCAGTACTGGAGCAGGTTCGACATGGAGGGCCTGTATTGAAACATCGTCCAAGGCAAGAGAATTCAAGTGGAGCATCAAATTTTCTAGGAAACATTGGAAGCGTGACAGCAGACCCTCTAGCTCCACCTTAGTGACGTATTCGGAACGGCAAGCTGCTTTGAGCATGAAACCGTTTTCCCTCTGATGCAGTTCAATGGCAAGAGGGTACTGTGCGATGATGAGTCACGTAAAACAAGACGACTGTGTAAGATAACCTTGCCTGAATATGCGCTTCCCCATTCGCATGTTCATCGAAGGACCACAGAGTAAAGAGGGACTTCGAAGAATGAGGTTGGAAAACAAAAAGGCTGTCCCACAGACTTGTGAAACCCAGGTCGCGCTGTATCGAACGAAGCGATGCATGTTGCCAAGGAAGAGCCTCGACGTTGACTTTATGGATCGATCGTAGAAGATCTATGTTACGAACACCACCAAAGAGGTGAACGCGGCATGGGATTGTATTCTGAAAAAGTGAAAAAAATGTTCAACAAACAAAAGAGGCAACACACCAGAACAGGACCAATAACTCTTTCTGCATCTGGAATGGTTCGACCCGAGATGGTGTGACCAAAGACGACATCCGGAGATCCAGTAAGCTCTGCTATCAACTTTCCCCATGCCACTTGCCCTAAGGTCTGGACTGTGACGGCCGACTGGCGTAAAGTGTCTGCCAGCAACACAGGATCGCAGGAGAAGGTTCGTGTAGCTGTGTGGGTCGTATTTGTATTATGATACTGAGGACCTGATCGAGGAGAGAGACGTGAAAGACGGATTCCGTTCAAAACGCGTTTCCAGAATGAAGTTCCATGTTCTTCTTGGTGCAAAATATGTTGAAGGAGATTATGGAATTGCGTTTGCTGTATTGAGGTTTTTCCCTCGGACGCGAGGTATAATGATTGAAGCATATCCAGGAGAATGCTTACGGAAAGACCATCGTACAATGAATGATGCATGACTAGAATGAGACGAGGTGTTCCGCCATTGGGGATCTCGGAACAAGGAGTAAAGAGTCGCAGCCATATAGGCGGTATGTGAAGGTCACTTTCCTTCGTGAGCCTTATCGATCCAACAAATGCAGAGAGCTTGTGTTCGTAGTCCTCGTTTGTTTCAAAATTCTCTTTCGTCAAGACGGTAATATTGGTGGAATGTACGGCCTGTGCCCATATACCAGAATCCGGATTGAAATGGAATGACGTGCGGAGAATATCCAACGATTCAATCACTTGCATCCAAGCTTTCTCCAGCTTGTCAAACTGAACTTCCGAACCAATTTGAAGAGGGAATGCGTGAATGTAAAGAGAGCCATGGGAGTTAATCGTCTAAACCACTCACTGTTAAGCTTATCCTGTATACTCTATGTATCGAAAAACTTACCTGGGAAAGCATGCCCGCCTGAAGAGTGGTAGTCGGAAACAAAGTTACTTTGTCTACTGAAGACAATTTAAGATCGTCTTCGACGAATGAGCTTTGAACCCTAGCCAAGGCCGTTGAGAACGAATTACGATTGTTCAAATCGACTCGACTGTCGGACGACGTGAGTCGGCCGGCGAGCATCCGTAGAGAAGCGTATTTCATGATATCTTCTGCTCGTATACTGTGTCCATGTCTTTTCAAGGTACGAGCTAATCCTACCGATTTGATGGAATCCAGGCCAAGAGAAACAAATGATACGGTCTCGGTCAAGAGCGCCTCACTGATATCCAGGAAATTGGACAGAATTTGGCGCAATTCGCGAAGGAGTTGGGGATCGGCAATAAATTCGAGGTGGTCTTCGTCGTTGTGCTCCACAAACTCGGAGATTCTGGTAACTGAGATTGAGATATCGGAGAGATGGGACATAATTTTGCCGGCGCAAGCGTCCAGTGTGATGGTCTCAAAATCGTTGACAAAGGTTTGAACGAGTGTTCCGTCTAAGTAGCCATCTCTGTATGCCGCTTGGACGATGACAGTATCTTGACAAGGATCGAGGACTACTTCGACAGAAAGTGCGTACTAAATTTGTTGGGTTAGTACTCCACGGGGAACTACGACAATTGATGACTCACGTCCGCCTCGGGCGATTGACTTTCGAGTACATCCCAGATGTCACTTTTATCGTTGGCTTTGATGGATACAGAGAATAGGAGGTCGAATAATGCTCGGCCTGGCCGGACCCAATTTTGCACCTTGCCCAACGGAATATGTTCCACCTCAATCATGGCAGAGGCTCGAGATTGGACGTTGCGGAGAATATTACCTTGTTTGTTGAAGTTAATTCGAGTAGGCACGACTGACACCATGGGGCAAATTGCATTTTCCACGTTAGCAAGAGGTAGCAGGCGACCGGAACGAATAATCTGTTCCGACTTGATGTTATATAGACGAATCACATTTGACATGAAGCACGAACCCCGAAAGCAATGTCATTGGTACGATATATCCTTGTTGCAGCTAGAGCTCCAAATGCAGATGTTAAAACAGTTTGGAGAGTAACGTTCTGGGAGGCAGATCGTTCTTTGAGGAACGACAAAGTTGAACGAAACCGGGCAATGGAATGAACCGTTGGCGAAGGTGGAGTTTGAGAAGGCACCGAGACTTGCGGCCAGACGAAACCACGGAAATGATCCAACCAAAACTCTCGGGCCTTGTGAAGATCTATGGAAGCGATACGATCCAGAATATCGTAAGGATTTGCCAAGGGTAAGAGAGTGGTAGCATGATATTCTCTCTCAACATCTTGGAATAGAAGTGGAAGGGACAATCCGTCATAGAGAGCGTGATGGATGGATAGCACAATATATCGCTGGTTATAGGCTACGAAGGCAGATAGTCGGAAACCGGGAGTTTCGGACAACGTTGTATTAATATCCCGTGCGATACCGGGGGCCCTAGTACTGAGAAACCACTCAACGAAGTCTTCATTCTTGCTGATATCGGAATGCTCTTCTTTCCAAGGCAGAGAAAGGCTGTCAGGGTTAAGAACAACTTGAACGAGTTCGCTGCTGAAAAAGAAGACGGTTCTTCGAAATTTGTCAGTAAGATTTCTGGACATGGTGGTCATTGACTTGATAAATACCTTAAGATGGAATGTCTTGTCATAACCATTTGCCAGGCTCGTCGAAGATCAGGTATAGATGTGTGGTCCCTGCACGACATGATCACATGTTGTACATACAATGTGGCATTATCAGCCGATCGAGACAACACCCCTTCCTGAACACCGTATGGAGGTAGGATGAACTCAACTGAAGCCATTTCGTATGTCGACTGGATCGTGTTTGACCATTTGGATGAGAACTTGGCAGTATAGGAATCAACCACAGGTGGTAAATGCTGTTCCTCCATCAATGAGGCGACACCAGCAAGAGTCGGCATTGACATGATGTCAGAGGCGGAAACCCGACGTCCAAATTCGTTGTACAGATCTTTAGCAAACCTGATAGTCGACATGGAATCAAGACCACAAGCGAAGAGATTGAGGTCAGGAAGAGCTATTGAAAGGGGAATGGTCGCATGTCGAGCAAGGATTGTGAATACCGCCTTCTCTAACTGGGTTGCCGGCCTCTTTTTTTTCTCGCTACTGGATGTATTAGCCATCAACTCTGTCAAAGTGTCGATCTCAAGGGTGAGGAAGATCTGGGCGAGAGCTTTGACATCTGTCTTCCCATTCGAACTCAACGGGAGCCAACTAAGGGGGATGATGTGGCTTGGCCGCATGTAACTTGCAAGTTCCACTTGACAAATATTCTTGATACTATCCATCAAACCACTAGGAGGTGGAATGACAGAGGGCTTTTGTGATTTTCGTATCAAGACGGTGACTGAGGGATCCCAAGTGATGAAGGATATAAGTTGTTCTGCTCCAATGGATGGGTGTTTTCCAAGGATAGTGGAGGCGTCGAGAGAGAAGCCTGTAGAAGAAGGAACTGCCTGTCGAATGATGGACGAGATGCCCTCGGATTCAATTCGAACGCCCCTCAGCTTGATTTGATTGTCGATACGTCCTAGAATTTCGAAAGTACCGTCCGGCATCATTCCTGACAAGACAATCAAATCAAGAGATCAGCAATTTTAAAGAGGGAAGAACTCACGAACTAAGTCTCCTGTCCGATACGCCCAATCTGTCTTTTGTGGCCACTCTAGAAAGACTTTCTTTGTGAGATCCGGACGGCCTATGTATCCACGTCCCACGAGAGGACCCTCGACAACAAGCTCGCCAATGCCACCACGAGGCAAAACATTAAGGTTCGCATCGACAACCTGATTAGTTGGGTAAGTGCTCGATTAACAATGGGTGTACTCTCTGCTTACATATCCAGCAACATTGGCAAAAGACCGGCCTATATTTGCACGAGGGGTTTCGGGATCCATATACCGTGCGCAACAGCCTATGGTGGCTTCGCTTGGCCCATAAAAATTAGCCAAACGTATCTTCGGATGATCGGCCCATTTATCTAGAATCTACATAGAGATGTTAGCTCGCGATAACAATCAAACATAATCGGGTCTAACAGCATCGCTCATTTTTTCGCCCCCACTGGCGATATACCGGAGTGCCATATCTTTTCCCTCGGTTTCTGCACTGACAGCACCCAAAGTCGCTTCTATCAGACTGGGAACAATTCCAAGATGTGTAATGCCCAAACGCTTCACGTAGAAGGGAAGATTTTCAAGGAGCTGGGAACGCGGTGCGCTCACCAGAGGCATTCCCAGGACCAGTGGAACAAACGTTTCCCCTAAATGAACATCAAACGCTACGGCTGGATAGATGTCTTGGTGAAGGGGGAAATGGTATCAAAGGAAAGATCACGCACAAGCGACAGCCAAGTAGCGGCCTTGTGACAAGTCGTCCATGTGAACGTCTGCCGCAGTGCTGCTTAGAGCAACAATCGCTTGGGATAAACCTTTGTGGGTCAGCAAGCATCCTTTTGGGTTTCCGGTAGTCCCTTTAATTTCAGTTCAACAAATCGAGAATAAATAAGAGAAACAAATATTTTACCAGAAGTATAAAGAAGAAATGCCAATCCATCAGGAGTCGCATAATCCACGTCATCATACAATTCTTCCCTTGTAGCTGTTTGGACTGAAATTTCATCGAAAAATACTGTGCAAGGCCCAAAAAGGGATTTGGGAGAAACGTCTGTGGTGGTGAGCACAAACCGAGCATTTGAATCTCTTGCTATGTAGGCCTTCCTTTCCGAAGGCAGGTCAGGATCAATCTGTAGATTTTCGGCTTAGCAAGGATATGAGCTGTAAAACAAAGAGTTATGCACCGGGACATAACATCCACCAGCTCTCATGATCCCAATCATGGCAATGTGAAAAAGCACATCTCGAGTCATGCAAACGGCAACACGATCCTCGGTCTCGAGTCCCAATTTCCGTATCCACCGAGCCGTTTGATTAGCCCTACGATGGAGAGAGAGGTAGGTGAGAGACTCAGACTCATCAAGCGACATTTCAGGCGATAAGTCGGAAAACCACTGTAGCGCAATCGAATTGGGGTGCGTGAAAGAGCGACGGGTAAGGTAATCGGTGGCGAAGGGCATTGGAATGAGATGAGGATACGCAGCTGCAAGGTCTTCTTCGGTTCTCGTCCTCTCACACTGCGACATGTGTTCAGATGGCAAGTCTATGTGCGAGATGGAAGTCATGGGATTGGTTGCGATATGAGCAATCGTCAAAGCCACCTGGGTAAGGAGTTGGGAAGAGATGGAAACATGTAGGTGCTTAGTAGAGCATATAAGTGAGAGGTTCTCCAGAGAATCATAAATAAAGGTGAGGGGATATTGGGAAGAGAGGTTAGAAGACGGAGAAGATAGAGAAGAGAAGCAGCAAACTGCCATACAAGGCGACTGCTTGTCGTTTATGTCTAGGACACTTCGAATCGCAGAAAGTGGAATCGGGGTGTTGGACTGCATCTGCTGCCCAATCGCGACAAGGGCATCAGTCCAAGCACCGGAATCCGTCCACGCAACGCGGACAAAGGTGAATAGTTCGTCTTTGCCTGTACATACAGCTAAGAGGACGTCTGACGCGCCACAATATATACCAAGGATGCGTGAAATCGCGAGAAGGACATGAGGAACGCGATCAGCTCGTGGATGATCGAGGATGCATTTTGTGGTATGGATGTGATCGTCCGGATGGCGAATTGCAGAGAGATCAGGTAATTCTATGAAACTGTAGCCATGGAGGAGACGTCGGGCTTCCTCCAGGAGTGCTGGGAACGACATGCGAGAATTGAAGGTCGGTTGAGTTGCTCAGCTGTTTGAACAGGAAGGCAAAGAAACACGAGCTTTTCAGCATGTGCAGGCCGAGAATCCGGATAAACATGTTGGAGACGCGGTTCACAAAGTTCCGTTGCCACACCCTGCGTTGTCGGACAACTTTTTCCTTGCTCTTTGTGACCTTGGCGGCGTTCTCAGCCACGGGTAATCTTATCTGATATCCGGCAAGCTCCGCTATTGGCTGGAGGGAGGCCGAAAGACTCCGATATTCTCTTGGCCAAGATCAGATAACATCCATCAACTATTAATCTGATTAGATCGAATCTACCTGCGCCTCCCCCCCTTCATTTGACCTTGGCCAACCGAACTCAACTTGACTCCATGGATTTACTATCACGCAATTTCAATCGTATTCACTCCGAAACTTCAGTCTCCATGTGGCCGCCTAATTACCCGATTTCTCGCGCCTAGACTTACCGGCCCAGCCTCTTCCGTCCTGTCATAAAATAGAGGTCTCGCCTGTTACCATCTCTTCGACATTTTCCACCTTTTTCTCCATGGCTTCGTCTCAGGTTGATGAATCTACTGTCTACGATCTGATTGGTATAGGATTTGGGCCAGCGAACCTTGCTATTGCGGGCACCATCGTAGAAAGACGTAACTCTACGGTGATTAATGTATGTTTCTTTGTCAAATAGCAGAACAACTAACATTTTGTCGAAAAAAAAAGTCTCCAGTTTCGTTCCCCATCAAAAAAGTGTTGTTCATCGAGAAACATGACCGATTCCGATGGCATCCTGGGATGCTGCTACCAGATGCTAGAATGCAGATTAGGTTGGCTCGAAATACTGGCTTGCATACTCAAACTGACTGCTTGCTTATTGAACCCTTCAAGTTTCATGAAAGACCTTGCCACACTGCGCAATCCACAATCACCAATCACCTTCCTTTCTTACCTACACAGCCAAAATCGGCTTGTCTCCTTTATAAACAGGGGATCGATCATCCCAAGTCGCAAGGAGTACGCCGATTATCTTGCATGGGCAGCGCAATATGTTCAAAACCACGGTATTGATGTTCTATATGGCCACGAGGTCATCGCTCTCCGTCGAGGACGGAACAACTCTATTATCGACATCTTCTGCAGAAATCTCATCACTGGGAAGGAGAAGATTTTCAGAGCCCGTAAGTTGACATCCATGTCTCAAAACCATCTCTCAGCATGATTTTAGGTGACATTGTCATCGCTCCGGGTGGTAGTGCTCGAGTCCCCGAATCCCTCGTACCCATTTCCGACCACCCATTCGTGATGCATAGCTCTGTCTATGCTACATCTATTGA
Source organism: Termitomyces sp. K1Aa (assembly GCA_018221735.1). Classification (NCBI taxonomy): domain Eukaryota; kingdom Fungi; phylum Basidiomycota; class Agaricomycetes; order Agaricales; family Lyophyllaceae; genus Termitomyces; species Termitomyces sp. K1Aa. The sequence continues at coordinate 157,791 of JABAJX010019805.1, forward strand.
CCTTGTTCTCGAGTCATTTCGTGCTTCCCCGTATCGCCCTCTTCGCGTGGCTGTTATTGGATCTGGCCAATCGGCCGCAGAGGTCACTTTGGATATTCGCGAACGTTTGAGTGCAATACCAAGCACACATAACCATGAAATTGATATGATAATTCGGAAGGGCTCTTTAAAACCTTCCGACGATTCGCCATTTGTCAACGAAATCTTCGATCCTTCTTGTACGTGTCCTCATATCACGCCTTTGATCTTATTTACCCAATTAATAGCAACTGATGTCTGGTTCAACCTCCCATCGGAGCGAGTTCGAACGTCTGCCTTGAAAGAGTACAAAACAACGAATTATGGAGTCGTGAATCCTCGAACTTTGGAAAGTGTACGTTCTCGCCCAAATATATCCCAAGTACTCTCTAACCCTTCGGGACTAGGTGCATGAAGTCATATACAACCAAAAACTCGACGACGATATAGCTAGGCGTCAAAATTCTTCTAGTTCAACATCCCCTCGTATCGACATTCGAACCTATTCCTCGATTCTATCCACCAATATCTGTTCCTCCGTTTCGCCAGGGATGGAAACCAATACCGACAAGCCCAACTTCTCAATTATAACTCGGAACGTGGTTTCTGGTGCGATTTCGGAGTTGAAGTATGACGTAATCATATGCGCCACAGGCTACCAGCGTTCTTCCTGGGTTAAGCTTTTGAAGGAATCGGAAATTGGAAAGACATTCGGGCTTCGTAGTGGTTCTTGCTCTGTCCAACTCGTACCAGTGAACAGGTTTCATCCTCGCGAGGCCGACAGCGTGGGGGTTTCCACTTCTCCTATTGTCTCATCAATAGACGAGAACCACACTCCTGATTTGTTGTACATTTCCCGCAGTTATCAGCTTCTTCCGTCCAAGTTCGGTCGACCCAACAGCGTCATATCACCATTTGAACCCAGAATATATCTACAGGGTGTAGAAGAGGTGTCACATGGGCTGAGTGACACTCTCTTGAGCGTTGTCGGCGTCAGAGCAGGAGAGGTCGTTGACGACATCAGTAGGGGAAGAGTCGAAAAAGTATGCATGACGGAGAGCAAACTATAATTCTTACTACTACATAGAGTATTTATTCAAAATTCAGGCGGACAGCGTAGTTGCCAGTGTGATCTTACTCTTTTTTTTTCTGAGACACTATCACCGGTCCTCGCAGATAAAGGATGCATCGATGATTTAGCACAGTCAGAAAAAAATATTTCATGTCGTACATAAGGGGGCGATGTTGTTGTGGTTGTCGACTAGTATGGGCTATTACGGAAGGTACGTAGAAAACCCTAGATAGAGCAGAGCCGGGTGATGCAGAAAGCTTGACAGTAATATCCAGGTTCTAATCGCAGTCGAGGGTTCTGTCGTGAAGATATATGCCCCGTCAATACTAGGACTTTCAAACTGAGTCATTTACATATATGTTGAGCTAGTTCGAGTCGCTGTATGTTAGCGTTCTATGTCGGTGATCATGACTGCCGCCAGTGCTATGTAGTGAATAAGAACCTTGATCGGGAGATAAAATTCCCACGGTGAAACAAAATTGTCAGGGCAGCACACTCTCAAGTTGTTGGCATCCATTTCCACTCATGCGCATTGAAAAGTGTTATTTTTGTTCCACCAACGTATACCCGGGTCACGGTATGTAGCCTGTCTATGTTCTTGTTTCATCGATCCTCAACATTTGCTTAGGTACCGCGTTTGTTAGAAATGACGCAAAGGTCTTTAGATTTTGCACTTCCAAGTAGGTCATTCCTATCATGCGTTCTCCACAGCGATACTAAAATCTGTTGAAGATGTCATAAGAATTTCAAGTGTGTCCTCATGGGTAGAATGCCCTTCTTTCGTTGATTGGATGCCCTTTCTAGAATGAAACGAAATCCTCGCAAGGTACGGTGGACCAAGGCTTTCAGAAAAGCAGCAGGGAAGGAAATGACCATTGTGAGCCTCTCCTAGTTTGTAAAGATTGTCACTGACTAGTTTCTAGGATTCGACAATCGAGTTTGAAAAACGGAGGAATGTGCCTGTTCGTTACGATCGCGATCTCATGCAAGCGACAATCAAGGCAATGAAACGAGTAGGAGAAATTAAGAGCCGTAGAGAGCGTGCTTTCTTCAAGAACAGGTGTGGAAGGCCAATCAGACGATGTTCTTTTACTTATTCGCTGCAGAATGGCACTCAGCCGGGAAAAACAAAGAGCCCATCGCAAGAAATCGTTGGAAGCAGTCAAGGCATCCACCAAACTACACGAACCCATGGCCGTCGAATCCCCCGCCTCTTCCAAAGTGCAAGAAAAGATCAAGGTCCCTGCAAAATCACGGACCGCCTTAGTACCAGGGGAAGGTCGTTCAATGGGCATGGACATCGATTGATCCTTCGCACTTTCAACATTTGGATTGCTATCAGAATGTGGATATCGTCATATGTTCCAAAGATGCGTCTATGCTGTGTATTATACAAATGCAATGTAATATGTAGAAGCAAAAGAGTTATATACTTGATCTCAACGACGTTTGTATTTCGCCTCATTCTCGTGCCGAATGTCTGGATCTAAAGAATTATGCAGGCCCAGAAGTGTCTTGCTCACCGCTTCACTTGCACCAATCATAGGTTTGAGGACTGCAATGGGAACAGCACGGATAACGGAACGTACAGGACCCTGCAAGGGCCACAATGTATGTATATCAGCAACGACTTTTTCTTAGAGTTGGCAACCATATCAAAATTACCTCGCTTCCTGACCGCTCGTAAACTTCCATAGGGACAGCGAGAATTGTTTGCGCTGCCGAATGAAAGTTTCTTCGAAGGCTCTTATATGCAGATTGGACACCTTCCTTAAGATCGGCGGGCTGCTGAGCATATTTGGATATCGTGTCACCTGAATCGTCTTCTTCTTCTTCCCACTGCGTGAAGTCGTCTCCTGTGCTAATAGCTACTGTTTCCGCGGTAATGGGGTGGTTGAATTGACCTCCCAAAACCCCTTCGGCTTGTTCGAGTATGACCTGAGTACCGGTGGCAAGGCGGGCACCTAACTTGATCGCCTCCATCGCAGTTGATTTAACGAATGCTGTGGCACCCTTCTGGACACCGCGGACAATGCGCCCATCCTTCTTATATTGTGCAATTGGTAGGAGTACCAGGTCAGCAACACCAGAGCCAACATTGACAGCTGAACGAATCGGCGCAACGCCAGATATGACCTCAACGAGCTGTGTGGCTTTGACATCGGGTGTCCAAAGATCGTTTAGTAGTTGACCAAGAGTGGCCCACCCGGTGATCTAAAAAAGAAATGAAGAAAAATCAGCTCCATTACAACAATATTTCAACCTCAACTAACCCCAGCCAGAGTGATATGTCTTAATGTCATCTCGGCACCATCAAAGTGGAAGAAATTCATCAATTCGATCGTCCTGCCTTCCCGTAAGGCTCGATAATCAACACGGCGAGGTTTGTAATCGAGTTTCAAATCAATTGGGAATACTTCGGCAGATTCTGTAAAAACTGAATATGAAGGAATGTTTTGGGAAGATTATGTTTCCCACTCACGGAAGTAGATTTCTTCACTGTCAGAATCCGATCTTGGCGCTGCATAAGGATCCTTGAAACTGAAGAAATTCTTCAAGAAATCCACAGCATCTTGATCAACGTATAATCGCAGAGGAAGGATTTTCGCCTAAACAAACAGCATCCTAATGGTCAGTCCTGGTCTACTAAATAAATCATTCATATAAGTACTCACACGTAATCTAGTCTCTGTTGCAGAATGACCAGGAACAGGTTGGACTGTAAGCAGCTCAAATCGTACCATGTTGGAATCTGTTTCTCGGACGTTACCGCGGGAATCTGAGCGTAAGCTTGTCAGAAACTTCTTCCAAGTCGAAGTTTTTATGTGATCAAGAATTTCTGCATCCCGAACCTTCACAAAGGTCCTGGAGAGTAATGCGGCATCTGGCACATAATGATCCACTGATGCCTCAAGACCCAAGAAGCGGAACTCCATGCTCGGACCACGAGAACGCGTCAGGCGTTTTCCACGAACGCGAATCGACTGGGTCCGTGGCCTACCGGGTGCAGGAGACTTCAGTGACTGCCAGGAACTGTGACTTGCAGTTTCCACGTCCTCTTTCAATTCTTCATCAATGGCGGCAATGATGGCACTGGGCTCAAGACCATCGACATCACGGTCTAACCCAATGTAGATTGAATTGAATAGGAGAGCGCCTGTGTCTTCCACATTAGGATCCTGGACCTGACCACTTGCTACCAGTTGCCTAATTTTCGCCAGGCGCCGCCGCATCTCTCTGACTTCTTCTTCAATGGTTTTTCTGGTCTTTAACCAATCGTATCCTTCGTACAAAAATAATGTGATGTCGCTGTTTTGAACACGTAGCTGGAATGTAGTTTCCCCATACCTATATCAAGAGAATTGAAAACCAGGCAGACAAGAAACGAAGCTTGACTGCGTACTCATCATCTGTAGTTTGAGGAGGTACAATCTCAAAATAATTCTCTGTCACCTTGATTCCTTCAGGACGAAGCATTTTTATCGTCTCGCCTCCCACCATGGACACAACGCCTATCCCACTTGATGTATTATCGGAATGCCCAGGCTGCGTCTCTTCGACGTCGAATTCATCCAAGTCATCATCCCTAAGTTCACGCAATCCAGCTGCTGCTCCAAAAGATTCATCCAGGTAATCCATGTTTGTAGGAAGATCGTCATATATCATGTCAGGTGCTGGACCGACTTCTGGGATTTTCTTGAAGGCGAGGTCATCTATAGAACCTACTCCGAGTCCAAGAATAAGAATAACATAGAGAACGAAGAGAGGGTACCGAACACACCCATAAGTCCAGAATTCTCTGTGTGCCCCTTTGAAACCAGAGTAGGTCCTTGATGTGTTTTGGGGTGACTAGATATCAATATATGGTAAATATTGCAGGATGGGTAGGTGACTGAATTTCCAATTACCTGTCTTTGGATATTGGTCGAAAGACAGAACCAACATCGTCTGCGAACGCAGACACAGCTGCCAAAGAGTCTGCAGCAATGTGCATGCGCATACGTGACTGATCTATTGAGATCTGGAAGCGCAATTATTGGGTTCCCCTGACTGCCTGTAGTTCGAGAGTCATACACTTACATTAACGGCTGGATGAACTCTAGTATATACAACGACCATTGAAAGATCTTCGACCTCAGCGATCAGAGCAAATCCAACGGCCTACAAAGGTCAAGAATCTTTGCAAAATATATCCAGGGATTGATTGACCTTCCATAAAGCTGTTCCGCGGCGTGAATACGCCCCATCGACAGCAGCCTCATCAGAAACATCGTCCACAGCAAGCAAAGTCAAAGCAGGTATAGAAAGGCGGAACATGGAATCAGGAGATTCTCCGACGACATCCGTTACAAATGCTAGATTATCAACCTGGACAACCATAACACCTGGATGGTTGGGTGCGAACGCTCGAATTGCTCCGTCCAGTATCCTGAGAGTTATGTGGGTCCTTTCACTAGGAATAACAGATTCAAAAGTCTGAGGATGTTTAGCATAGGAAATAGCGATATAACGATATACTAACCCCAGGTGGCGACTGCGCGAAGGAACCCAGATCCTTGATCCACCCAAAATCTGGGAAAAGCGTGAGCGTAAACCCAGATAAAGTCAATTTGAAACGCGATTCTTTGGCTTTTGTTCCTGGAAGGATCAGCGAAGTAAAGCGAAGCTTGAGCATGGGATTTGGTGTCAACACCTGCCATAATGCATTAAAATAGCTTCACCAGTAGAAGGCATCAACATACCAGACTTCGAGGAGATGTGAGAGAAAAATATGTTCGACTCGATGTGGGCGTGAGGATGTCTCTGATAGTCACATCCATCAACCCAAGCGTAAGAACCATTTCATCCTGATTAATCATTATCCCAGTTCTACAGAGAGAAATAATTATTTAAACAAACCTTTCCCTCGGGTTTGGGTTCTACCAGGAGATTAAGATCTGATGAAAAGACAATGAATGGACGAATATCCATCGTTTCGACACGAGGCACCAGAATTCGAATGAAAGCTACTCGGAAATTATGGAAACGACTACTCCGTAGGAGCGAGTAACTCACCTTCAGACACATTCAATTTTATCACAGTTTCCAATCGAGGAGTTTCTGAACCTGTACTCCATGCACTCCCACTCTCGCTCCTCGACTTGGCGAAGTAACGGCTTCCTATCAAACTCACGTCACGACTTCTAGCCTTCTCGGTGGGTCGATTGTCGAAAGGTCTGTCTAATAATTGCGTCACATCATCTGCCCAGTACTGAAGGCCGTCTAGCAAAGGTTTAGTGATGTCAACGGCAATGGAAGGTATGTCAATGCTGATCGCGGTGGCTTGTGAGCGCTCGACGGAGGAAGGGGACGATCTCGTAACGGCTACCCGTGGAAGGAGGACAGATGATGCGATCTCAACAAGTGCATCGTCAAAGCTGGACGCAAGGGATCCTATGGATAACAATGTTTGGGCGTTTGTTTCGGAGGAAGGGCAATATGCAACAATCATTCGCTCCAAGGCAGCCCCCGCTAAAAACGCCTCACTGAAAGCTATTGACTCTTCGCTCGCGTGTTGTGCCGCATCGTCAACGAACCTGGCGCTCTTCTTCGGCGGCTCGGGAAATGTAGAAAGTCGAAAATTATGCAAGTCAACCAACAAGGCTCCCGAACGCGGAGAGTAGTTGAGGGGAGGTGGGCATCGTATCTGAACGCGTATCAAGTTGAATATGACCGAGATCTTCATATTCGGATCTGACGCCTTCTTGCTCCAGGGTCATTCAGTTGTGTCAAGGAAGTCATTGTACTTTAACTTACCTTTCTTAACCCCCGCTTCGTTGACCTTGGCACATCACTTTCTTTGACACCAGATTCAAAGTCAAGATCCAAATCTCTGAGAACTAGTGTCTCCAATCTTATTCTTTCCCTCTGTTGTGCATTCCAAGAATTACTCGATACCAGAGGTGTGTTTTCTTCGTCACCGTCATTACTATCAGAGTCATCACTTTCCGTCACTTGGTTTCCTTGATCAATTGCAGCCTTCCCACCGAATGATTTGACCGCAAATGTTGAGAGTTCATCTCCACGAAGGATTGTTCCAAGATCGAGGAAGATATGAATAGGCACAACTTCGACTTGTATTTCATATGCTAAATCTTGCAAACCATGTTTCGATGTGTTTCGGTGCTTTGCGTTGAGTGAAAGGGCAAAAGGTGACGTTGCAGTAGCATCACCTTGATGTGCCAAGTTCCGTTTCCTGGTGATTCTGGTACGCCATAATGACAACTTCAAGCCGTTCGAGAGCTGATTATCAGCCGTCCAATTCACGACTCCAAAAGCGGGAAGATTGAGATCAACACTGTCCTTTGAGGGATGTTGATGACACAATTCATATTGGTTAACAAGATCAGGGTCCGTAATCAAAATCGGCGTGGCAATGAGATCGCCCGATGGAGGAATATTGGGTGACCCATGGATATAGAACAGAGAAAGATCTCCTATTGTACATGTGCATGTCACTCCTCCCGCTGTCGGCTTCGCGCCCTTTGATAAAGGCGACTCGTCAGAACTAGGTGTTGAAGACATCGAGGCCGATAGTGTTTCAATGTGCAAGCGGAGATAATTATGCGGTAGAACCGGAGGTACTAGAGGCCATTTAAAAAAATCAGTCAATGAAGCCGCATCGACAGACTCCATCTGTGATGAGGGAAGAGGCATCAGAACCACGAGGCCGCGAAGGTTGGATACCAGCTTGAGATTAAAGGACTTGAGAGTATGGGTTTCCGAACTGTTTTTGTCAGAGGGGGATGGAAGATCGCGAGCCAAGTCGAGCAGACCACGAATTTGCCATGCCTGAAGCGCACAAGCAATTACACCGAGCGTTATTGTGATTTGTAATCCTTCCTCTGGACGAGATCGCTCTTGACTTGGAATTGAGGGTTCTTCGCCAGAAGACACTGGCGAAGGGGTGCTGACATGCAAGAGGAGTGGGAATGAGCCAAAAGACACCATGATCTCCTCCACGTTGTGGTTAAACGAATGGGTGTGTAAGGGCATGCTAGGTGAGTTAATGGACCGAAGGACTGGGGAAGGAGTCCTGCTCCAAATTTGTTCCGTCAGATGGCCATCCCCTCTTTCTATGTAAGTCGGGGCAGTAGAGATGGCGCTTTGGTACATGCTGCTGGTAGCTGAGCTATTAGATGGAGATTCCCTGGGCGGCAAAAATGCTAGAGATTGCGACATCGCAAATTGAGTTTCTTCATCCATGGACGATGAAGAAGAGGATGGCGAAACTGGTCGGGGACTGTCACGCAAGCAACGCCGAGGGATGCTTGACGAAGGCGAGCGCCCTGTTGGCATGTTCGAACGAAGGTTTTGTGTAGTAAAGGTCAATCCCGAGACTGATATTGTGCGGCTCTGGCCCCCTAAATGTACAGTATCAGGAGGAAACCCTGAGTCGTCATCCGTATTATACCGGATGTGAGATATAGATACAGTGATACTGATATTCTCAGGGTGCACAAGAGTAACTTTTGTATTGGTCGCATCAAATTCAAACCTCGCAAGTAAACGTTCGATGAGCGTTGCAAAGATGGAAACTCCAGCAGGATCGAAGTCAGAATACGTGGCTTCGTCTGGGTTGGGCAGAAATGGGTCGGCCACAATCCCACCTGGTACACTGAGGTCATCCTCAGATCTTGTCCCAGGTACTGCGGCAGGGTGGAAAGAATCCCGCAGCGCAGCTCCTTCTTGAGGAGATAGCTCATCGTGAACGAAGGACTCCGCTACGAAAACAACGGAGTCTGCAAGATTTGATGGTCTGGGAGCGCTAAGAGACGAAGGGGGGCGAACGACAAAAGTAAGGTGAAGGGAATCAATTGAAAACCCAAGAGTCGATGACAAAGGATTCGGCCAAGGAATTCTAGCAATTACGGACGAAATAGATCCAAGCTGTAGAGATACAGGCAGGTCTGATATTAGGGCATCGATTGCCTTAAGAACCATTTGATTTCAGCATGACTTCGAATCTTGATCATGATGAATACGCACCTGATTGTCCAGCTGGAGGTCATTGATCTGGACAGAGCCTGAACCTATCTTGGAGTCTATTTGGTGAGAATCAAGTTGTCCGGGCTTCAAAAAGTGCCCCAGCGACTTCTTTAGCACAAACGAGATAAACCGGCCTTGAAGACTTGAAGGGAGTGAGATATTGAGGTTGGGCAAACCAGGAAGCCATGAAGAGAACCATGAAGACATTGAAAAGTAAAGTAGAGATTAGAACAACTAAAGATCGTCTTCCGATTATGACGGAGACTGGAGCATAGCTCGAGCGTTCACCACTTCAACTAGAGCAGTGTCATCAAGCCCGCGAAAGCCCCATTAAGGTGTTTGTCATCATAATCACATGACAAGCCCCACTCAGCGCTCAGCTTCAATGTTCACTCAAGTAATGCCCAAGATTTCCTCGGTTCTGGAACTCTGGCACCTGGACCAAATTTCGAGAGTTGATTTCGAGTCCCTGCTTTGACATAAGTATTCATGGATGTACGTACAATGCCATACGATGAGATGGTAAATGAGGTAAAAAAAAGTCAGAACTATGAAGAATTATGTAGCCCCCATTTCAATATTCTCCAGGAATCTACCCAAGTCTCGCGCCACATAATCATGGACCTTGCTGGTCGGATGCAGCCAATCATACCAGATTGCACCTCCAGCTTTCCGGCAGTCTGATTGTGGAAATCCGTGCTCCTCAGGTGAATCCAAAAATCGGTTGAAAGTAGCAGCTGAAGAATGCAACAGGACAGTGGCCTCAGGGTGCCGCTTGGCAAATTCCTCAGCAGCCTCTCCGAGCGCGGCGTTATAGTCTCGGTAGACTGTGGATTCGCGACCTCTTGGGACTGGTGAAAATTAGCTGATGGTGTCATAACGTCTTTTGGAATCGGTATTACCAGCAGGGCTACGGTCGATAGGAGGAACATCGATAAAGAGAAAGTTTCGTGCCCTGCTCCGTAAAGATCTTCTTGAAGTTTGAACAAGCGAGTCGTGCATCCCTTGTGGTTTTTTGTAAAGCTAAAATGACTCTTTAGTACTGGGAAAGATATCTTATCAACGAGCTGAAAAACCACTGGCCCACCTGCAATCGTTAATGCCCACCCAAGTAACTAGCAACCATCGAGCGTGAGTAAAACAGTAAAACAGCATTCAATCTTAGGGCACTACCCAAGAGCAGTGGCTTACTGAATAAAGAACTTTCAGAAGACCATGGAGCCCGGTCTGTTTTCTTGCCAGCATTGGGGAGATGATGTATCTGACGCTGGACCCCAGTGATAGTGTCTCCTCCAATGGCGTAATCATATACAAGTAGGGGATTTGCCAGGTACTCCGAATCCTGTGCTGCGTTCTCCTCAGCGGCAAACCTTGGGCGCGGAACATACTTCGTAAGGAGATGCCCAACCCAATTGGGGAGACCCTCTTCGTTCCAGGTCACACCAGGAAAGGGACATCCTAAAGGATCCCCAGCAGTGGGTTTGCAGTCACTGACTTTATATAAGGACCCAAAGCCGATAGAACTGTATGAATCGCCACTGTTTATTGTTTCTTCTTTGTGTGAAAGGGAAGACGCAAACAAAATTATCAGATACGAGAGCCTTGAGAATCCAGGCCAGTCTGACGCTATTTGGATGATTTTTGACATTGATATGTAATCGGCGGTGATACTGAAGGATCACTGTAAGTGAGTACTAAACTAGTCTCCTGTAACTGACCTAGTAAGAGATGATTTTGCAAGGATAGTGATGGAGGGAGGGAGGGATATATATTGACTCTTCTGAACAACGTGGAAACAGGGTAAGCCTATCAAAAATACTCGGTACCACTACAGTTGAAGATTCCGGTACATCGGTGTCCCGATGTTGTTATGGTTATAATTCTTGCCATACAGAGGCCTTACATTGACGGCGTGATTCAATCTGTGCTATGTACTGATAGAGTAGAAAAAGATATACATAGGCTATAGCTGCGTCGCCGCCACATGTCGATCCTACTGCACCATTGAAAGGGTACTTAATTGACTTCGAAGGTTCTAACGTTTAGGATAGGTGCCCCACGGACCAAGCAAGGTGTAACACATCTACATGGGCCAAAAAGGAGATGCACTATAACAAGTCCGAACCCGCAGGAGAAAGGGTGATATCATAATGGTCGTCATCAATGGAAGAGAAGATAAATCCCTCATCGATTAACCTCTCTAGAGATGCCCTGGTTTGACAAGGTTAGCCGCTACGTTGAATCAACAGCGAATAGGACGAACGTAAACTCTGCCGCTGTGAGGGCCTTTGTGCGGCTAGATGATACTGCTGCTACTATGATTGGTAAGTAGACACCCTTCCAAGGGTCTTGTCTGCCAGAATTCGTCTCTTTTGTGGAGGCGATGCAGTTCAAGATGTCGCGGTCGAGGGATGGCAAACGGGAATACAAGTCATGTATGTCAGACTTTTGCAAACAAGGAAGTACAAGGGGAGAGGATGGGGGAGATGATAAGGGAGAAGATTGCATTCTGGTGTCTCCTAAGGTATCTTCGACGTAGCTGAAGCTATGACAAATCTCTCGACTTGACTCATGATACTCTGGATGTAGAGGAGGATCATCAGACCTAGCCTTCCCCTTGCCTTTCCAGATCGACGACAGAGTCCAAGAGTTATCGGTGATTTCCCTCTCAGACTCTCCAAAATTCAATGTTTGAGTCGGTGCAAATGGGGAGGGAGGCGTAGAATCAAAGGGCCCAGGAATATTGTTTGGTATAGCATGTTGATACCCCTGAAGAGGGTTAGATATAAGAGGTTTCACAGTGTGCCACTCTCACTTACATGAGAACCTCTTTCATAGGCAATCGTGTCATGAATAGCCTGCAATATGTGGTGGTATGGTTCGTAAGGACTAGAAGTAAGCTCTATCTTCGTAGCTGTGACATAGTTTGAGTTGTTCCAGTTGTCAACTTCGCCAATGACTCGAGCATATGGGGAGGCTCTTGATTTCAACACTGAAATTAAATGACATGGTATGTTACGCCGAGAGACTCACCCAAAGTCAAGCCAGCTTAGATTCATGTCGTTGTGTCTGTCCCATAGCCGGACAAGGATTCTTCCCGTCCCGTCATCGAGATTGAAATCGGTGTAGCTATTGGCGCATTGGCGAAGATGGAGGTTTCCAAGAAGGATGATCTGAGCATCATGAGGTATATGACATCAGTAAAGAGGCATAATTTGCCTTTTTAAACTCGTTGCCCTCAATTGTAAAGAGAGCCGTAGAGTGTACGCGATCTGCCTTTAAGATTTGACATACAGTAGTATGGCGAATGACAGAGTCGGGATTGTATCGAAGGGGGCCTAGAACGACAGACTCAAAAACTGGGTGACAATCGCAGAGAGAAATATAGTTAGCTATCCTACCTGGGTATCGTGCGGCATACCACTACATACGCGTCAATGTTGAACGTTGAACCGTTGATGGTTAATCGATAGTATGCGTGACCAATGTGTGACATCATCAACTCGTCGACGCGCCTGTCACGCGTCCGTGACACCGATTACTCCTCGACAACTTGGATCTTTTGCAAGCCAATGAGTCAATGTACGTCTCTCAACATAAAAAGCATTGCCTGGTTCTAAGTCTGAACACCAGTCAATGACTACGGAGGTGGAGGAGGGTTCCTTCAAGGAGGCTCTCCATACTCCTCGACCAGCAGTCCCGGCGCAGGACGCGTAGGTCTTTTTTCTCCATCCAATGCATCATCTGAAAAGCTATCATTCCTTAGAACAGAGAAGCTTCACACTCTCTGCGCCCCTTGACTGTTGCCCAACTCCTCAAGGCCACACAAGTGCATCAAGACGCGGAGTGGACTGTTGATGATGTCGAAATCGGCCATGTGTGTTTTTGTCTTCCAAGAGGTCTTCCCCAAGCACTTAAAACTCCTAGGTCACGGTAGTTGGCCAAGTTATTACAATCCAGGCCCAAACGACAAATTTCGTGTATTGGATAGATGATGGTAGTGGCCGGATTGAGGCGCGTCACTGGGTCGATTCGACCAGCGAAGAGGACTCCGGGAAGTGGGGAGGGATAGAGTGAGCTCTTTTTCTCCAATTTTGACTCTATTAACGAAAACGTAAGGGAAAATATGTATGTTCGTGTTACAGGAACCCTCAAGGTATTTGGCAACAAACGATATATCAACGCTACCCACATTCGGGTCGCTACAGACCCCCACGAGGTCTACTTCCACATCTTGGAAGCAATATCTGTGACCTTGATGGCGGATCGAGGATTTGTAAGTTCTTTTTTGTTTTCCTTATTGAGCCTACACCAATGTTTCTTTAGTCTTCTGCGCCTCCAGCCAAAGCAGCGTCTTCGAAAGCCTCTGTTTCTGCATATACTGGTCAGGCTTCTAAACTTTCCGACCAATATTCGCATCTTCCTTCCTTACAACAAAAGATTGTACGTTTCATCGCATCGCAGCCTCAAAGTGAAGAAGGTGTACATGTTTCTGCTATTGCCCGAGCGGTAGGGTCCGATGGAGATGCACTAAAAATAAGGTCAGTTTTGTCCTTTCTTTACCTATATGCATGTGAATATCACTGACAAGATGTATAGTGATGCACTCGATCGTCTTATGGACGACGGCCATGTCTTCAGCACTATCGATGATTCTCACTTCAACCTGTCTATCTGACAGTTTGTTATCACAATTACCCCCGTGACTTTTGTAGGGCAGGTAGAGCTCAAGAGATTCGATTGAGCAGAGGCGGTTGATCTTGTTCAATGCTGATGTGTATACATATGCAAGTAAATGAATGTATGATATGCGAGTGGGGGTGGATAATCATGATAGAATGACAATTTCAGGGAGTCCTAGTTGGCGTACGTTGTGCACACTCGTGCAATGCCTTTGCCTACACCTCCAATAACCTTTTTGCGAGCATCAGTGACCTTTTTGGCGGCATTCAACGTGAAGTCAGTATCGATCTAAGGCCGCGTTAAGTGTCATTCGTGGTATGTTGTGTTGTGATTATACTTACCCCCCGAGCAGTCAAAATCGCACACGCGTCAACGAAGACTTTTCGACTTTCTTGTGTTGCAACAACATCGCTTTGCTTGACCAACTCGGTTGATATGTCTCGCAAGATTGCGATAGCATCGGTCCGTATCGTTTTGAAGCTTGCAACGAGCTGAAGAACCAGTTAATTGAAGCATTCAACATCAACTTCACAACATACAGAGCCAAACTTATTTGCTTTCACAATTGCTGTTGACTTGAAGCGTAGAGTCTCAACAGTGAATAGAAGCAAAGCCTTTAGACGCTGGTCAATTCTTGAAACCCAGAAAAACTTGGAGGACTCTCACCTCTTGTACAAGTGTTGCGACATGAAGACTCTCAACCGGTGAGGTATTTCTTTGTGTCTCGGTAAAGCGTGCTCTGAGGGCTGAGTGATGAAAGACAAAATTTATAGGTTTGCTGAGAACTCTTTGTGTGAAACTCACTTTCGAAGAATCGAGCGACCTGCTCGGGAGGCTCGGTAACGGCTGGAGGTTCCTCGTCCTTCTTCGAGGGAGAGGACGACCTAGTCAAGGCCTCGAGATCGACGCCTCTTAGGGGGTAACCAGTCTTGAGCTCCGTCTGTTTCGCCGCTTCGGCGAGGACGACACTAGGCGGTGGGCGGGTATGGTCGTGGTAAGGTTCTAGCCATTCAGCTAGAGCACGCGCAAATTGGACAAAGAGCAATTCATCTCGTGTAAGCTGTTGCGAACATCAGGATTAAAGGGAGGACTGAAGCTTCGAGAATAGGTACCTCGGCAAGTTCTTCTTCACTCGAAGCTTCGGCAAGACGTTGCTTCAAAGGAGGGCGACTGTCAGCGCCAAAGTTTTGTTTCGGGCGGTCCCCAATGAGGAGTTTCTCTTCCACATAATCATCGAGATCACTGCCTTGTTGGAAAGCCCGAATGTACACTTTCAAGAACGTTTTGAGCCATCCATGCTGAAAACCAAAACATCAACATTGGAAGGAGAGAGAGGTTACTCAAACTCACTGATTCATTCTTTCCCAGAAGATTGGTCTGTGCAAAGGTATCGTCCAAAATTTTGGGTTGGTAGTTGGATACAATGTCAAAATCTCGATTATCATGGTGTACTGCCATTCGTGTGGATGACTATTGAGTCCAGAGGGGGAAATAAAAGGGTACATACTGCGGTCAAAGATGAATTTCAGCTCAATGAGTTCCATATCAATGATATCCGAGGTGATCTGTTCATGAGTGAGGCGCATTCTAAGGTGCTCCATTTTCACGATATCACGTTGGAGAGAATTATCAAGTCGTTCCTCGAAAATGATAAATTCGGGTATCTATGGGAGTCAGACAATCGAAAGGGGAGTCAAACGCAACTCATTACCTGAGAGTATCTCTCCCCTTGGAAGGCTCGAATGACAAAATCAGCTGTCTGCAAACGTTGATCAAAGTTGATAAAACGTCAAGGCGCGATAAATCACCTCCTGTGAGTTACTGAGGTAAATTTGAGTTGATTCCAAACATTCTGTCGCCAGTGTCAGATCGCCAGTCGAAGCTAGCGAGAAAGTAGAAGCCCGAGATAGAAGGAAATGAGAGAGTGTGTCGTTTTGCACCTGCTTGACACCCATAGCGCGATAATGATCTAAGGCGAGCGAGGGCGCGCCTACCGTCGAGACACGGATCATTAGTTGACATGAACAAAGACTTAGCATAGCTCCATACCGAGCAGGCGATATAGGCGGATGAGTGTCAACCGCGCTTGGAATGACTGGTTGCTTTTGGTTAAAGCATACTCGAGAAGCGTCACCGCAGTCAGAAGATATTGCTCATCTGACGTCAACTTCCACAGAGAAACAAGGGTGTTGGCAGCTAATAGGGCAAGATCATCTGCATATTGAAGTTCAGTAGGTGGCAGGTTCAACCCCAGTTTGAGACCCTCTAAATAGTGTTCTATGTAGAGAGTTACACGGGCTATTTCCGCTTCAACGCTCAACTCAGATTGGGCAAGACTGTACCGCAACAGCTTGTGAGAATTGATTAGGCGCTGTAACTCTTGAGGAGTGGCCTGTAGTTAACCTTTTAGCCTCTGCAAACCCAAACCAAATGATGACTCACAAAAGCCGGTGGTATAGCCCGCAAGAAGGATGTCCATTTGGTAAAGTCATCCTCTTCTAGTGCGAGGTAAGGCTTTAGATCCTCGAAACAGCAAGCCTTGTTTCCAACTCGACTGAAATAATCCTGCATCAAAGTGACCAACCGAGTTGAATCTTAACATATAATGAGAACACTACATCTACAGATAGGAAGGAGAAAAAGACATACCCTGGGAAATCCCATGGTTACGTGCACGTTTTTCTAGTTCTAGTAGGGCAAGCGCCGCCGATCGGTCATGTGGTCCATCCTCCTCCGCTATGCCAGTGAAGAGTTCCTGGGTTTTCTTTACTTGTTCTACGCCTTCCACATGAGATGCAGGCGGTTGCTCAGATGAGAAATATGAGAAGGTCGCATCCAGAATAGAAAGGAACTCGAGCCAGTTGCGGTCGCTTTATCAAGTTTGGTTATTAACTTTCAAAATGGTGACGAAACACAACTCTTACTGCTTGTCCAAGATGCGTTGAGTGGCAAGTTTACCTTCATCAACTACCATACCCCGCTTCTGCCATATGTCCCGCCTAATCTCGTTACACGACAAACTCGTCGAACAAATTGCCCTACCAATGTCGCTGTCGAGAAGTTTGTGGGCATCATCATAGAGCTGAAGTTCTCGCAATATGGAGAGATGAAGGTGGAAGCGATCATTACTTTGATAGGACGGCGTTGGAGAAGATGTTATGATTCTGTGAGCTAGCTTGTACAATATCGTTCTAATGGCCGGAGGGGTCGTGGGGTCGTTTGCCTAACAATAGAGGTTAGTCCTACTTGTAATGATAAAATACTGTGACTCACTTGAAGGACCGCACTCATCACACTCCAGTAGAGATATCGATCATCTTGGAATTGCTTGTGCATCTTGGTAGCAATCTAGAACGACAAGTCGAGTCAGTTATGGAGCCAGACGATGAAAGTGAGGGTTCATTCTTGATCGAGCCTTACCTGCTGCGCGGATTTCCAATGACCAGCACGGACATTTGCAAAGAACGTCTGAGCACCGAGTTCCTCGTTTGATGGTTGCTGCTTATACGCCTCCTCGAACATACGGACCATATCATTGTCTAAGTTATTTTCAGTCACGAAATCGGTAAGTAGATGATCGAAATGAATCTATACACACGTCGGCCTAACCCCCTTAGGACGTGCATCATAGCCGATAAAACAGCATCATCCGTCGGCTTTGACTCGAGCACTTCGTCGCATAGTACTAAAGATTCCTCAACCTTTTGAGACCTGACCAAGGCGAGAGCCTTCAAGGCCTAAGGGGGATTAAGGAAGTGACGGGTATGACGTGTAAATGTTGCTACCTTGACAAGAGCGTTATTAGGATTCTTCTTGAGCAACTTTGTGCAAGAGACTATTGCTGACTTGTTTGAGCCCATGTCGAGGGCGTCTGCCGACGAGAATCAGTGGAGGCATGCTGTGCGATGGGACGCGTTCACAGACCATAGATGGGACGAACTTGACGTTCTAGAGCGGTCGACATGGCAAAGTTTGTAATGAAAGCAGTCAAGACCAAGGGACTCGGCGTTGTCGATGGGTGACAATCAAGGACTTGTCAAACAAATTTTGAGGACTGTTTTTTGGAAACTTTTTTGGTTGGAAGTCGGATCCGACATCCGGTTTCCGAAACGTTTCCGTCCACGACGACGCGATGGCTCCTCCTGCGCTCTTGTCTCGGTGCGTCTCTTTCCTTCCAACTCCTGTTTTTCCTTACACCATTTCAGTACTCTCGACCCGTTTCTTGGCATTTTCACAGGCCTCTTTGCCTATTATCTCCATGAGACCCATCCAAGAACCGCTCTTCCTCCAGAGGAACGCTTGGTCGCTCTAATGCAGTGGAAATGGGCGCAACAACAAGAAGGCAGGAAGGAGCACCTTCGCTCCCCGGAGAATCCCGTATAATCTAGAATGTAATGTACTTTCAAACACCCCTTTCAACCACGGTCTAAATTTCCCTCAGAAGTCTTTACCATGTCATGTCTTCAACAATGTACCATCGTCACCAATATAAGATCCGGTGTTCGGGGATATGCAGAAAAAATTGGATCTCATTTGAGCAGCTCGCGAAGCGCGGACATGACGTCTTGAAACAGCTCTTTCTCCCGCTCAGTCAGTCCCTCATCGTCCGGTCCATCAGGCTTCTTCAGTGCGAGACCGACCACCACACTACGTCTGGAGGTCTCCTGTGCGCTTAGAGCGGCTTGCGTCCACACGATAGTAGCGATCTGATTGGCGTAAAGCGAGTGCAGTGTGTGCATATGCTCTGACGGACTGCTCCCTAACAGAGGTGTCAGATGGAT
The DNA here is from genome assembly GCA_018221735.1 of Termitomyces sp. K1Aa. NCBI lineage: Eukaryota > Fungi > Basidiomycota > Agaricomycetes > Agaricales > Lyophyllaceae > Termitomyces > Termitomyces sp. K1Aa. Next base: position 176,373 of record JABAJX010019805.1, read on the forward strand.
TGCGGGAGACGGAGGAGGCAGAGGCTGTTGGTCTGGAGACTGTGGATTCGGTCCAGGAACAGGCAATAACGGGGCAGTGTCCGGTATCGATGCTTGAATCTTTGGATGTGTTGTGTTAGGTAGTGATAATACAGTGGAAATATCATCAATACCAGGGTCCCGACTTTGCCCCATTGTGTGACGAGTACTAATACGCGATCTGCGAAGGACTGCACCAATATTTCAGTAGGATGACCGCCCAATTGCCTCGAAAGATGACGCGTCGACATCTTGGAAGCAGAAAAGATGATCAAGTGGTGCACAGCCACCTGCAACTCGTTCTTGTCATCATGTTACACGATGGCAAGGCCATTGCTATGTCCCCACAGAAAGGAAAGGCCAGGGAGAACAAAAGTTGGCAAACTGGTTGGTGGGACTTCCAGTCTCTCGCCGAACGGTCTCTCAGGTTTGTAGCAGATATCTGTTCAGAATATCAACTTGTTTGCTCATTCTATTCGTCCATTTCAGACCCTTGGAGTGGTCCCAGTCCTCCATAATATTCTGTGCGCACCCCGTGCAGCCTCTCATTACTGCGCGACATTTTTCATCGTCCAGACAATTCATCGTTTCACCCCCGGCACATGTCGTCTCCCCGCCCACTCCATATTGTCCTCCTAGTCTGATATCTGTGTCCCCTACCGATGACTGGTTATTCGCCTACTTTCCCGGTCGCGATGTAGAAGGGATAGGCGTTCTATGGGCTCGTGGCCCACAGATTGACAGCTGGACTGTCAAAGAATCATGGCCTATTGCCCAGGGTGCCGCTCCTGTGGCTGCCAGTTGGCTTGGACAGGCCCGTGAGGTAATTATACACCTTGTGGTTTCCATATTTTACTCTCATTCTCTCTCAGTGGGTGTCGGGAGCCACCCAAGGCTCAGCTACGCGTCTGCCTCCCCTTGGGCCCCGTCCTCCTGTGTCTAATCCAACCCTTCTGCTGGTGAACCAGAATCAAAACATCACTGTCTGTTATTTCCGCCAATATGTACAATCAATCAGATTCCTCACTTGTTCATTGGTTCAACCTGCGGTAACCGGCGAAGGGCATATATTTTCTCCAGATTCCACTACCACAGGCATCAAACAATGCTTTAAGGCTGCAATTGGCCTTGGTTACAACGGTCGGGACTTTTGCTGCCCATTTTTACGGTATCATTGGCTAATTTCATACATGCAGAAACCTCGGTATTGATCGCAACGAGATCTCACCGTGTCCCACCTCCAACAAACACTTCTCATTATAGCACAATTGACCCCAGTCTTCCGGAGGATATCAAACCGCCATTACTTCCAGATCTGCAAAGTTCAATGGAATGGGAAAGTCGGGGTGAAGATTCTATCATCAATCTTTTTGAAGTACAGTTCATATACAATGGAGAACGGTTTGGTATGGTCTCATTCTCTCACAGCTTTTATTCGTGCTTATTTGGACTAGGTTTGAATGTTGAACTTTTACAACCAATACTCGGATGTGGGACAACTCTTGTTGGGCTTGACTTCATATGTTTGCCCCCTTCGCTCGATACTCCAAATATTCCCTTACCGCGCAAGGCAAATGACAGGCCCCCATTCTACCTTGTGTCCTCCTACCTTGATTTTGGCAACTGTAAACCAACCTTTTCTAGATTACAGCGTGTCCTGACTTTAACTACCTTCAGATGATTCCCCTCCAAAGTCAGAACTAATTTCACACACCATCACTAGATTGTCAACTCCCGGTTCTATTGCCTCCCAGCGCGCTTGGGTATGTTTAGATGCAGCTATTGTTGACGGTTTACTTACACCTTCGTCATAGAAAATCCAAAAGACTGCCTCTCGTTCTTTCTTGCCGGGTATCGTGGCATATGTCTTGTCGCCGCCTACACGACCCAGTCTAGGTCAACAAGATCTCATTCTTGCTGGCATTTTGGAAACCGGTGGGCCGTTACCGCCTGCTCACAGGAATCTCCGAAGAGTGTCGATAGGAAACACAAAAGTTTTGAATCTGTAAGTCCTAATTGTTGCTCTGCGCTTTTTTAGTAGCTCATGGTGATCAGCGTTGACCTGACGGACCATGAGGAATACGAGGCTTCACCTGTCCTCTGTGATATTGCGAGATTAGGCCAAGATAGTAAGACTGATCTTGCAGGCTTCAACGTCTTCTTATCATACCACACAGTTCCTCTCAATGCTATCTTGTCTCCCAACGGCGTCGCCTTGGCCACAATCTCTTCATCGTTGTGGCCCCCGCGGACTTCAGTTCATTCAGTACCTCAGATGAGATTTTCGTTAGATGCACCAGGTATTACTATATGCTAGTGCTGTAAAACCTGTTCTTTGATGCTCACAGCATTTCAAGAACATCGACTCCTTCCTCTTGCTCCTTCCCTCGCAGACAGCATCATTTCAGGCAGGGCTCCAACAGACATTGTCCATTTACTTTCGCTTTCGTCTACGCCCTTTGATATCACTGTGGAGACCATATATCAGGCTGATGAAATTCTAGATGATCAGACATCGGATTTTTCGCATTCTTCAACTCTAGGGATACTTGGCTCGGTGATAGCAATTTACAGAGAACGGGCACGTGTTGTGAAGAGCTCAGCTGAAGACTTAACTGCACGTTGGAAAGCCGCCCATGAGCTTTGCTCCCTCGCTGCGTACAATCAGGCATTCGACGATTGCAAGGACGGGGATGCATACGACTTAGGTATGAGGAAATTGACTGAAGGCCTTGACTTGACCTGATACCTCCTAGATGCTGTGTGGCAATTGATCAGCCTGTCGACTTGGATTATATCTTTGGCTGAAAGTCTGCTTAAGGAGTGTGTCATGTCGTCCAGTCCGAACTCAAACGATGCTGAGAACGCAAACGATGGAGACGTGTCGATGTCAGGTCTATGTATGCCCTGTCTCTTCTCCCTCATTCGTTGTAGTCTGACGATACCGTTAGTGCCGTCTCTGAATGCTCCCGTTCTATTGCACATTTGTCATCCACTCTTCCTCGACACATTTGTAATGGCCTTGTCTCATGTACAGAGGTTCTGTGTTTACATCAAGTCTCTTTCTGCGCGAGGGGAGGCTACTCAGATTGCCCGCGATATTACTGTGGACTTGATTGACAATTCCAGTATAAATATCTCAGCATTGGTCGCGACTCTGGAACTCACTCGTCAAGAAGTCCGATTATTTGAGCGTAAGCGTCAAAGTTTTCGATGACTTGATGCGGCCATTGACTCGATCATCAAGGCGAGAGTTGTAGACGGGCATTAGTATCATGCCAACCGACGTCCGATATGCATCAGCTTCTCTCGGAAACCATCCGCTGCCTAACTCAACCTACTATTCTAAATAAAGCCACACTCTTCATTAAGCCACACGACCTTTTGGATGGGCTAAGCAGTATGTCTACCGCTCCCAAAAAAGATACAGATAAGGATGTTATTTCCAAAAATTTACTCGCCGGTATCGTTGCAAGTATGACATGCTCTCAATGTGGGGGAAAGACTACTTTGGCCGATGATCTCAACGCTGGTGGTAGTATTTCTTCGTGTTGGCGCGCTTGGGAGAGGAAATGGGCCATGCGGTGTATTTGTGGAGGAAGATGGAAGAATACTATGATTGTCTTGTAATTTGCTTGGTTGTAGGATAGAACAAAGCGCTCTGTTACTAGTACTGATATCAAAGGCGTACTTGGACATGTTCCCCGCGTGCAAGATAAAACGCCAAAGCCTCGCGAATATCGTTCAACCATCCCTTCACTGTATTACCTTTGTATACATTCTGGCCCCAGGAAACGGATATGCGAAGCTTCTTCTGCATAGTCATTGCCCCGGGATACAGTTTTGCGGGACGGCAGTGTAGTAACTTTATGCTTGAAGTGTGTATGTAGAGCCTTGGAGCAGAAGTACTGTTTCCTGTGGCAAAGGGGAAAAGGCGAGGTAGGAAACTAACTCTCGATGATGAGTCTGAGTAAGGGCCATGGTAATGATAATTGGAATTTGGCTCGCATTTCCCCTACTTGAACCGCCATGTGCATAAACCAGGCTTTGTTCCATAACTGGAATGGGGGTAGCTGGCTTTTTCAATTTGTTTCTCTCTCCAACTTCTTTCAACTTCGTTCGACTTTTGGACAATGGATGTTGGACGGGCTCCAGCAACATAAACAAAAAGGGGGTGTTTGAAGTTTCTTGATGATGCCCAGATCGGTAGACAAATCGAGTCTAAGGCGGAGACAAAAGTTCCCAGTTTATGGGAAGGCTGTCACCAGGGGAAAGATTTGCGGCAGATCCCAATGGCATGAATGGTAGTTTATAGTGGTCAAACCCAATTACGAGGGAGACATCCATCTAACCTCATGTATGGTACCATGTACAATCCAGAAATGGACGTAGGTTCATTGGTATCCCAGTACTTCACGGTCACCATTGCTTCCCGTCTTCGAAAGTCCCATTCCTCTTTGCTCATTTCGCCTCGAATGTATCTCCGACACAGGACACGCGCCAGAGCGACTTGGGCAAGTACGGTTCCCAAAGTAATTCCAAGGGCGTGGCAATTCTGAATTATGCATGTTGACTCTTCCGTACTAAGAACAAAGTTTGATATCCAGAGCGAGCGGGAGTATACTGAGTACAATCTGTGGATTCTCTAGTTGAAGTATGGCCGCCCTGAACAAAGTAAATATCGTTACTCATGAACATCGAGCGAGTATCAAACGTATGTTATCCCTGAGAAACGAATGTTGGATATCACTTGACCATGGCTCGATGCCACCTGAGGCGAGCCTTATTAGTCCTGTCACCGGGCGCCAGAGGGTCCGACGGTATTGCCAATGCAAGTCTTCCCTCAAGTCCCACTGTCTGTCATTGGGCAAAGATGATATTATGACTAGAAACAGCGCAGAATGGTGAAGTTACTCATGCCATCTGTAATGAGATGGGCAACGTGGATGATAATGTGGACACACTGTTTGCCTGATCGGTTCGGGTGAGAAGGATGTCACGGACAAGCAATTCGTTGGACAACAATCGTTCGCCATTGAACCACAACATCTATACATCCCTGCGCTTCTGTCGAAGATGTAACACTTTGGAATGTAATTTCACCCGGACCGTTGTGTTCCAGGAGGTCTTGAGCAACAACAAAAGATACCAGCTCTCCATCTTTCTGTATGTCCAAACAAGCTCCGATGAGAGAAAATTCCCGTTTCAGAGCAATCCAGGTTCGATATATATTTTTATTACCAAAAAGCTCTTTGTTGGAGGGATTGAGATTTTCAACGAGTGCTACCTGGAGACTATCCGATGTTCCATTGAATTGGCTATCCCAGTAAAACCCGAGTTCGTTTCGCCCCAGTAACCGTTCAAAGGTGCGAGAATGGATATTGGGACGGAGGGTCCAAGCATCACTACCAGTCATCATCGTGGAAAGTGTGTTACGAATGCTCTAGCTCATTTGATATCATCAAGGTCTGTTTTAGGAGACTTTATTGCGAAAAAGCTCGAAAAAGCGACCATAGTAGGTAAAGGGTTTAAGTTGTCACTCCGTGGTATCCGAGTGAGCTCCCCAGGTTGGTTTGCTGGTTGTTATTATCGGCAAGGTAGGCGCACGTACAACTGGGCCCCGTACTGCAGGCAAACTTGAAGAGGGAAGGAAACATCAAGGAAACATACGCAAAGGCTCCCGATATCTTGATCAGATTCGATCACGTGCCTAGATATAACGTCTTTCAGTGTCCTCTGGAAATTGCTCTTTTTCAAGTGGTCTTGTCATGCCCAAAATCTCTCTTCCTTCACTGCCAATATCCGGTCTTTTTGCGCTTTCCAAGCCGTCTGGCCCAACAAGCATGTCTGTCATCAATGATGTCAAAAATCTCATTTCTCAATCTCGTCTTTTCGTTGAAGCGACCAAGTTAGAAAAGTCGAAAGGGCAAAAGCCAACGCGAAAGCATGCTCGGGGCGGTATAAAAATCGGGCAAGGGGGAACTCTTGACCCCCTAGCAGACGGGGTCTTAGGTGAGGAAGACTTAAAGTTTGGGCCTAGTCTCGTAAGAACGATTTATCGGAATAGTGGTGGGAGTCGGAAAAGGAACAAAAAAACTGTCTGAATTTTTAGATTGCACCAAAGTAAGCCATGCCTTCCAAGCTGCGGAGGAAATAGCTTATCTTTTCTTATCAGGAATATCGTACAACTTGCCTGCTCGGCTGTGAAACTGATACTTATGACAGCGAGGGAGCTCGCGTTCGAACCGCGGCTTGGCAGCATGTCACCCGTGAAAAAGTGATATCGGCCCTCGCTCAATTTTCTGGAGAGATTCAACAGACACCTCCTATGTTTGTAATCTCCCTATTACCAAGATCCTCTCACCCAACTCAGTCGACAGCTTCTCAGCTCTGAAAATGGACGGAAGACCTCTCTACGAATACGCTCGGAAAGGCATCCCGCTTCCACGTCCGATTGAATCCCGGAAAGTGACTGTACACTCCCTTGAACTCGTTGAATGGTTGGGTACCGAGCATCCATATCGTTGGCCCGAAAAAGTCATCTCGGAAGAAGAAAAAAAGGCAATGGAGACTGCACTGAAAGGGGCAGAGGGCGACGTGTCTGTTAGAGATGATCTTGATCTGTCTGACGTGGCCGACATTCCGACTGCATTTGTCTTGAAGATGAAAGTATCTGGAGGCACATATGTTCGGTCTATTGTGCATGACCTGGCACATTCACTGGGGTCCGCTGGTCATGTCGTTACGCTAACACGTTCCCGCCAGGGCCGCTTTGCCTTAGAACCAATGGAAGAAGGGGAATTTGGATGTGTACCATGGGATGTGTTTCAGCGGGCCTCTACCGAATCAAGTGACGTCGATGAACAAGGTTGGTCCGAGTGGGAGAGAGAGGTTATAAACAACCTTGACGTTGTGAATACCTAATGACGGCTAGTTTTCTTTTTTCAAAGAGCGACCTCAAAAGATTGCTTCAGGGGTGCGACGTGCCCAAAGTGGTCAAATATGTATGTAACTTGCCAGACCTTATATGTACGTCAAGTTCACCAGACAATTGGCCAATAATATTGTTCTCCTTTTTGAGTGCCTTGGCTGGCTCACTTAACGATCGACCCACACTCTCTCATGTGTAACGATCAGGACACTGTCTCATCCAACGCGTGATATAGCACGAGTCTTGGTCAAATTCCCTTACAAGATACAACCTCAGCAGGTGACGCTAAGATTATTGTCGTCATCCAGTTCTGCTTGGTAGTATGTATGGCTCGAGATTGAAAGAAAAACACATTTGAAATTCATAAAAACAAAACGCGAGTGAAGTCTGAGTCTGATACAGGATAACTTCCAACACATACCCGACGTGTAAAAAATGACTTCCTTGCGCCAGGTGCCGTCAAGTGCGGATGGGGAACGGGGAAAGCCAGGAACAGAGCCGAGGACGGTCCGGGCATGAGGCATGCGCGGAGCTCGGGCCGTCGAGGACCGACGAATACCTCAGCCCCTCTGCGCCATTTATATACTACCTGAATTGGCAAAACAGGATGTTGAACCCCATTGACATCCCCTCCCTTTGAGATACATGGCTGCGAATGGAATGAATGGCGCTACCTCTTTCTATCGTTCACTCAAACCTGGCATTTACGCACCGATTCCGTCCTTTTTTCTCTCATTGTCTGAAGACTTAGGTGAGGAGGACTACGAGCACATCTACGCGCCCTTATCTTCTGATTTGAAATCGCAGATATCCCTACGTTCGAAAGCCATGTTGCCCGTGTCGCAGCTGCCGGTGTTGCTCCTGTAATTGCTGGTTCCATGGGAGAGGCTATCCATCTGTCGCATGCGGAGCGTGTCAAGTTGATCCACGCCGGACGAAAGGCGTTGGACAACGCGGGATTTACCGATGTTCCTATCATTGCTGGCACTGGAGCAGGAAGCACCAGGGAAACGATAGAACTAGGTAATGAGGCGGCTGCAGCTGGTGCTGACTACGTCATTGTCATTGCAAGTGGTTACTTCGCAGGGGCATTGACCCGGGCAGCCCTCAAGAACTTTTTTATAGAAGTTTCTCAGAAGTGTCCTATCCCAGTCATAATCTACAACTGTAAGTAGGTTGCTTGTTTCTTGGTATTCTCTTCCAATCTAAAAATTGATCAGATCCAGGAGCCAGTGGTGGAATCGATCTGGACTCGGACCTGATCATTGAATTGGCGACCGAGTGCCCAAATATTGTCGGTGTCAAACTCACGTATGAAACCAGTAGCTTTGTATATTTGCGTGCAGCGTTGATGTTAGTTCAGTTGCGGCAACGTCGGGAAACTCACAAGAATTGCTGATACCGTCTCAAGCCCTCGATGGGCCTCGACATACCCACGCAAGAACCCCCATTCAAATTTCCTTGTTCTTGGAGGCTTTATCGACTTCCTCGTTCCTTCCACATTTGTCAACGGTCATGGAGCAATTACAGGTCTTGCCAACCTTGCACCGGTGAGCCCTTACATACTTGTTCTCTTCAACTTCAGCTTATTTCACTTTCTTCCGCCCTAGTACACGATTGTCAAAGTTCTTCAGCTCTCGGAGGCAGCTCGAAAAGATTTATCTTTCCTTCCAGAGGCTCAGCGTTTGCAGGGAGTTATAGCCCGTGCCGACTACACTATAGCGAAAACATCCATTTCTGGCACAAAGTTCCTTCTAGAGAAGTTGCATGGGTATGGTGGCGTTCCCCGTAAGCCTCTTCCGCCCATCGGAGTCACTGCGGCAGAAGCCATTTGGACACATCCACACACCCAAGAATTGTTTAGACTTGAGCGTGAGCTAAACGGAAAGACCGTATAGGATTTCTCGTGGTTCTTTGGGGAAAATCCGTTTCAAGATGGGTTTGGTTTTGAGACTTATCTCATAATCTATCGCACTCTTCTATGTAGCTCCACTGATCCATACCCATCACAAGAATTTCGTATCACGTTGTACATCTCACCTTCTATGCCCTTGTGTATCGAAGTCCACCCTCATATCCATTGTTATCTTCCATGTCCTTCACAGTCAAGCTATCCGTAATATTATTCAATTATTGAAGGACACCGTTATAATCCTGGGCCCAGGGCTCTATTCAGGTATTCAATTATTTGGCTATAATGATGACGCTATGGATCCTTTAAATAATTTTTTTTCTATGTGTCGCAGACAATTGGGCGCACTCATCTACATAAATGGTATTTTTGCCACAACTGGGAATATTTGATGCGAGTTTTGATGTATCATTGTTTTTGTGATCCCAATTGTAGTAAGTAGCACCATACGACAATTCTTTTCGAATTTCCTGCCATCGTGATCCAAGCTGGTCTGTTCATGTGCGAATATAGCTTTGTACGGTGGGACAATTGATTGGTCGTTTATACAACGTTTAATTAGCAGGGTCCAGCATGGTCCGCTGCACTGCGAACGGCCGGGTCCCGCGTTACTACCTCAGGAATCATAGCTCGCGTCACGTTAAGGACGTTATAAGCATTGGGAGATATGGAAACTGCTACTAGTAGGTAGCAAGTATCATGCCGGAAAACAGGTTATGTCACTCACGCGTCAGAGTCACAGATGGATGCTAGGCTTCTCATCCATCCTGATTAAGATTCCTTAATCATGTTTTTGTGACTCCAGATGGTTATCCTTCATTGTAATCACAAGAAGAGGATAGGTCTGGCCTTCCAGACCTGGACTCGACGTGAGTAAACATACACTGTTCAACGAACTTCGTGAAGTTTGGAACAAGCCACTTTCAAAATTGAGAAATAAAGGATTTCCTTTTATATATCTTCCTGCCGGCACACAACAAGCCGATGCGCCAATTCTTCTGGGTTTATCAACATAGTCTGGATAGCCCTGCCTGTATCAGGATGCTCACCGTGCCACCGTGCAATGAAATTGCGGTGGGAAACTGAGATTTGGCGGCGCATTGCTTCCTTTAATACCCGAATTCGACTTGGAAAACGACGTTGAGACTGACGACTGACTTGAAAATATTGACGTTTCCCATAACCCTGTCACAAAGTAAATTAGTGCAATCAGACTCAAATGGCATCAGTAAGATTCAGATGGCCCCAACCAGAACTCTTGGTACATGCTTAAGTACGCAGAAAAGTGTTTCTCCTAGTACTGATCAGACCAATAAGGGATAAATGGGAACTAGAACTCCGGAGGATTATTAGAGCGCCATGTCCTGCAAACCGTGGCGATTTCTCTTACTTAGTTGTTCCAGCTGCTCCAGTCAACCGGGAAAACGGTCCCTTGGACGTCCGAGTCGGTTCGACGAGTCTGATTGGATTCTGATATCAATACATCGCACGTTTTTGAGCGCGTAGCGCGGGCCGTTGTTCTGGCCACGAGAGTTACAAAGACGTACATACAATGGGTGGTAGATGATATCGATGATCCATGACATGCAGGCCATTAAATAATAACGTCGTGATTTTTGGGATGTAAGAGTGGGAGATGCCTTAAAGTGCAACGTGCATCATCAATACTATGCAATGTGCACATGTATCCGAGTGAGCCATTCCGATCTGATGTTCCTTGTGGATGTGCCAGATGAACATTGTCCGAGATCGCACCTGTTGGTACTTTTATACGTGATTCTGGCGGGATTGCGGGGAAAACGGGGATATTGCCACGTGGTCGGACCGTATCTCAAAATTCAGTTTTTATCAACTGACTCCTGTCTCTTCAACTTGTGTACTGCCTTGTGTACTGCCCTTGACCGGTGATCAGTTACAGACGGGTTTTATGCTGGCTGCCCCCCAGCAATTCCATTCATTCTAGGAGTGCAAGATGGTCTCATATAAGCTGGTAATGGCCAGCCAACTACCTAGGATTCTCCGCCCACAACTGCTTTTACCGCATGGTTCGTGACATCGATAAACAATGGGGCGTATACTGGTCACTAACACTACTTGCATCATCTGGCTTATTCAAATAAAGGATTTCGTTCCTTCCATTCTTCTACAAAATTATACCAAGGCGCTCCTTCAAGCATAGACCTCACAAGTGTGCCTTACTCGTCTTTGACTATCGGTGTTCCTAAAGAAGTCTATCCTGGGGAGAAACGCGTAGCTCTCACCCCGCAAAATGCGGCCCTTCTTCTTAAGAAAGGGTTTTCAAGAGTTTTAGTCGAACGACATGCTGGTGCAGAGGCTCAGTTCCTTGATGAACAGTATACCAAAGTTGGAGCGACTCTTGCATCCCGAGAAGAGGTCTTTGCTTCATCGGATATTATGTTGAAAGTTCGACCACCTCTGTTTGAACAAGAGTCAAACCACGTCAAGGAGGGTAGCACCATCATTTCTTTTATGTATCCTACGCAAAACAAGATGATTGTAGAATCTCTTGCTTCGCGCAAGACCAATGTGTTTGCTGTATGTCAGCCTATGTCTTGTCCTCAATGGTAACTAATTCGACAATTGAATAGATGGATATGATACCCCGTATTTCTCGAGCTCAAGTTTTCGACGCACTAAGGTATTATCATGACTAGGATATCATAGTGCGACAGTGATAAACTCCGATTTTGCAGTTCAATGGCCAACATCTCTGGATATAAAGCAGTTTTAGAGGCGTCTAACCATTTTGGAAGGTTTCTGACTGGACAGGCTACAGCCGCTGGGTAAGTCCCTTGTTCGCATTCTTTGGACCTTGGATATTGATAGCAATGCAGAAAAGTAAAGTCCTTGGTTCCCTAGTACTGAGAAAGATACCTGACAAGATGAAACAGATCCCCCCAGGAAAAGTACTTGTGATTGGAGCTGGTGTGGCAGGTTTGAGTGCCGTTGCCACGGTGCGTTGAGTTATATTATTTCCCAATATCTCTTTGACAATGCCCTACTCAGGCAAAAAGGTTGGGGGCCATTGTCCGAGCATTTGATACTCGATCTGCTGCTCGTGAGCAAGTTCAGTCGCTCGGTGCGGAATTTCTTGAAGTGGCAATTCAAGAAGAAGGCGGCGGAGGCGGCGGTTATGCCAAAATCATGTCTAAGGAGTTCATCGCGGCCGAGATGACTCTCTTTATGGAGCAGTGCAGGGATGTTGACATCGTGATTACTACGGTTAGCATCTTCATGAGTGTTGATATTCCTTCACTGACTTCTATTCTACAGGCATTGATACCCGGGAAGCCGGCTCCAAAGCTGATCACCAATGAAATGGTTTCTGCAATGAAGCATGGCTCTGTAATTGTTGATTTGGCTGCAGAAGCTGGTGGTAATTGTGAGGCAACTCGCCCAGGGGAGCTTCACGTTCACCGCGGGGTGACCGTGATCGGTGAAAGCTACCTTCTATCCCATTCTCATGTGCTGACTTTCTTGCAGGATATACCGACTTACCCTCAAGGCTTCCGACTCAATCGTCCACTCTCTATTCAAACAATATAACCAAATTCCTCCTTTCGATTGGTGACAATGGGTCCTTCAAGATGAACCTTGAAGACGAAGTCGTTCGAGGCTCCATAGTGGTTCACGACGGTGAAATACTTTCGCCGATGCCTCGTGTGATGCCTGCCCCCGCCGCTCCGCCTCCCACCCCTGTGAAAGCAGAGGCAGCTGTTGTCGCGATCACGCCGTGGCAGAAAGCCTCTCGAGAGGTTGCTGTAGTCACCTCGGGTATGGGAGGGGTAGTTGCATTGGGGAAAGCAACGGGAACAGCCTTCATGGACAGCTTTTTCACGTTTGGTCTCGCTGGGTTGATCGGCTACAGGTCAGTGCTTTATATTGAACGTGAAAGCGAATTCTCTCACAACTCCATTTTCAGGGTTGTTTGGGGTGTTACCCCCGCTCTTCATTCACCACTCATGTCTGTGACGAATGCAATCTCTGGCATGGTGGGCATTGGTGGACTTTTTGTCATGGGTGGGGGCTATCTGCCTGGTACGATACCTCAAACACTAGGTGCCCTAGCAGTTCTTCTGGCTAGCATCAACGTGGCTGGCGGTTTCATAATTACGAAGCGTATGTTGGACATGTTTAAACGTATGTAATCCACTTTCTCTCTGTGTTGTGTTCTGCCTCATGTTCTTGCAGGAGCCACTGATCCACCGGAATACACTTGGCTTTACGGAATCCCAGGCATTGTTTTCACTGGAGGCTTTTTAGCTGCTGCGAGCACTGGAATGGATGGTCTCGTTCAAGCCGGATATCTGACGAGTAGTATACTGTGCATTGGTACGTGTTTTTATGGTCATGATTACTCTGTTGATCTTCTTCCGCAGCCTCTCTTTCTGGTCTCGCTTCTCAGACCACCGCTAGACAAGGCAATGCTCTAGGTATTCTAGGTGTCTCCTCTGGCATACTTGCGTCCTTGGCTGCTGTTGGCTTCCCACCAGCTGTAATAGCACAATTTGCTGGCGTTGCAAGTATTGGTGGGGTTATTGGGGCCATCATTGGTAGGCGTGTAACAGCGACCGAATTGCCACAGACTGTAGCCATGCTGCATTCGATTGTCGGTCTTTCAGCGGTGTTGACTAGCATTGGGAGTGTTTTGACGGATACCGCTCATCTGAGTAGCCTACACGCAATCACTGCTTACCTGGGTGTGGTCATTGGTATAGTTGTTTTTTTCTTGCTGTGATACCTCAGTTGAAATTTTTTTCGTCTTGAAGGCGGAATCACATTTACTGGATCCATCGTTGCCTATCTAAAGCTAGCTGCGAAAATGTCAACCAAACCACTGGCTCTGCCGGGAAAGCACATTATCAACAGCTCCCTTCTGGGAGCCAATGCGTTGACGTTAGCGGGCTTCTTGTCTATGGCTCCTACCACTCCTGCCATTGCAGCTTCTTTCCTGGGAATGAGTGCTGTTCTGAGTTTTATCAAAGGGTTCACTACAACTGCTGCGATCGGAGGGGCTGATATGCGTAAGCGAACTTCGAAAGTTTGTGGGCATTTACTCACTGGTTCTCATTAAAGCTGTGGTAATTACGGTCCTCAATGCGTATTCGTTAGTCTCCTTAACCAACTAAACTATATTCGTGGTACTCACGATCTCTCGATTAGAGGTTTCGCTCTCGTTGCCGAGGGTAAGTTTCGTTCGTTCTTTCTGACCTCTGTACGTGGTTAACGGTTTCCTAGGTTTCATGTTGGATAATCCCCTACTGACGACTGTTGGTTCTTTAATCGGCGTCAGCGGCTCGATTCTCTCTTATATCATGGTACGACCGGACATGGTTTTTAGATGGCACAGGATTGATGCGATTGATAGTGTGTCGCAATGAATCGCTCACTGACCAATGTCCTCTTCGGCGGAATTACGCCTACTGCATCAACAGAGACGCATGAAATCAAAGGTTCGATTACACAGACAACAGTAGACGACACAGTCGAAGCACTCGCGAATGCAGACAGTGTTATTTTGGTGGGTGTTACTCAAAGTCAATCGTCTTTTCTTCCTTTGATCGTCAAGGATGCAGGTGGTTGGATATGGGATGGCTGTTGCTAAAGCTCAGTATGCCATTTCTGAAATTGCAGCTATGCTGCGAGCAAAGGGCGTCAATGTTCGAGTACGAGTCTTCCTACTTTTGTTTCCCTGGATCATCCTTGAGGGTCGTGCTTTCTAGTTTGCGATACATCCAGTTGCAGGTCGTATGCCCGGTCAGTGCAATGTGCTTCTTGCAGAAGCATCGGTACCTTATGACAGTGAGATTTCTTATCCCTCGGACAAGTTTCCCTGACTAAAAACTCCTTCAGTCGTTTTGGAGATGGAGGAAATCAACGATGACTTCAAGGACACAGACGTAACGCTTGTCATTGGTGCTAATGACACCGTCAATCCCATTGCCTTGGAGCCTGGTTCTGCCATTGCAGTAAGTGATAATTTGTCGAGATCGAGAAATCTGCTCATACTAGAATTCTCAGGGGATGCCTGTCCTCCATGCTTGGAAGAGCAAGCATGTAATTGTAATGAAGCGAGGTCTAGCAAGCGGTTACGGTAAGACTGATTCTGCTGGATCTTCGGTTGAAGTGGTCCTGATCACTTCTTTCTTTACTAGCCGATGTCCCTAACCCAATGTTCTATATGCCTGGCACACGGATGCTTTTCGGAGATGCCAAGGATACATGTGAAGGTCAGTGATCTGGTCTTGTTGCGGAGAATACATGTTTTAACCAGAATAACAGCGATCAAGCGTGGGTTGGAGGTGCACTTGAAGGGCTAGGTGACTTGATCTAAAATTAATCTATGCCCTCGGGTCATGTAAAATCTATATAGCCATCCTGTACTTCTATCAAAACACGGTTGATGGATGAATTGATGAACGGCTGCTTCGTTTGAAATACTGGTCACCAGCGAGAGGGCCATAATTCAAAGACTTATATCGCCCTTCAGCTGATCAAGGATCCATAAAATAGGTCTAGCTTTACTTCCGTTGTAAGAGTTGTATTATGAAACAGCAGTCCTAGAAATAAATTATAACGATATTCGTCTCAGGCTTCCTTCGGAAAGGAAAAGTCTATGGATATTGTGTGTTTCTACCGGATATATGGGGCTTTTTCGTTCGGAGGATGGGAATCAAACGGAGGCGTGATGGTGACGGATGGCAATGAGCTCAATGAGGACGTGGACGAACTCATCGATGTGTTGTGTCTTGCAGACAACATAGAAGGGCGCTGCGTATAACCATTTGTGTCTTCTCGATTCTTCTCATTTCTTGTGCTCCACAAGAAGGTATCGCGTGCGAGAAGGCCTGCGCGGTTGATAGGCTGATTATAAAGCCAAGTGGCGACAAGTACAATGCCGGAACCGAGGACAAAGGTGAAAGTCATCTTGAAGTGAAAGAGGACAACAGAGGCGAGAAAGGAAAGTACGATACTAAGGCTCGTTGCAAAGCCCTTGAGGATGTTGTCCGAGTACTTGATAACCATCGCGGTGACGAGGCCGCCAAGTACTTGTACAGCCACGGTTGCCCACGCCCACAAACCGAAATTGCGAAAGAGCGCAGGGAACCAGCCTCCGGCCTCGAGACCCCGATTTGAAAAGATGATAGGAGCGAGGGCTGGGAGGAGAGAGAAGAGGGAAAGTTGAACGTTGCGCACCCATAGATCGGCTTGAGAATTCTTAAGGACCATCTCGAAATAAACACCGGCCAGGCCAGACGTAAAACACGCAGCAGCAACAGCGATAAAGCCTTTCAAGGGGTTCATGGTATGTATCTCCAAAGAGTCAGGGAGTGCTGCTGGAACATCGCGTGCTCCGCCAGCTTGGAACTGAACAATGCCGACGCCGATTGCAAGGAAAAGAAGAGCGAGCCACTGACTGGAAGAGAGTTTGCGACGAAGAAGCAGTACTGAGAAGGCCGCAGTCGTAAGAATTTTCATTTGATAGGTGACCTGGAAGGTAGCCGCGTCTAGATTGGAGACTGCAACGTATTGCAGGTTATTTTGAATGACTGGAATGAGAAATGAGGGAGAGTATCTTGTGGACAGGGATGAACGCACCATAGAGGATAGCGGGAATAGACAGTTTCCAGCAATCTGGGCTGAAAATGCTGTTGAGTTGTCTCCGTAGACGGCGTATTCTTGCGGCCCAGGACAGTCCAGCTGGCTGAGGCGCGTCATCAGGATGTTCGATACGCAGATATGCGAAGACAAATGATATAAGGCATTTGAAGACCTCATTCATGAGGACCGCGGTAGCGGCAGAATAGGCGCGGGACGGCGGGGTAGAAACGCGCGAATGATGCATTATGAGGGTTAGCGCAGAATTCTGAATAGCCAGGGTCACCAGGCTAATAGTTGGTTGCTCAGACCAGGCCATTACAATGCAAAAACGATGGCAACGCACGAAATATGCTTGAGAGGGATGCCTGCCCAGGCAGGAACTGGATCGCTGTAGTCGCCCATTTCCTCGTCATGGTCGTCTATGGATTTGTGGAGATGCTGGACCATGGGGGGCTTGAAGAGCCCTCGTGATAGGAGCTATAGTAAATATCCGGCATTGCGCTTGGCGCTGCTGCGGATGATGGACCACCGCTGATAATATTACTACCAACAGTGTTTCTTCATCGTCGCTACCATCATCACAACGAATCTTCATCGCTTTGCTGTTCAATGTACTCCATTATGAGTGGCTATGACCCAGCGAGGTATACTCATTGTTTCAAGTCTCTTGTTGTTATGTCTCAAGCTTGTACTCGCTCTGACAACCTTCAAGAAAACAATCTCATTAATTCCTTTGTCTCTACCTTTTGTCAAAGCTGCCTCAGCTACTACTGCACGACTATTTAAGCCCTTCGCAGACATGGACTCGCTCATTCTTCGTTTGAAACAATGGTCAACTTTTTCTCATGCGCGCGTCCTAAGCCCTTCAGGCAAACACCCCACCCAACCCGCAGATGGATGGGCCCAGGTAAGCTTGTCTCTCTCAGTATAGGCAGTAGCCTTAACCACTTTCAGGTCTACCTACATACGATCCACCCTATGTGGATCCAAGATGGAAGGCTATACCTGGCTATCACCCTCAGGCGCCTATCCGTGCACCGCATGGGGTGCCAGTGGCCTTTCCCACCCCGGTGCCCCTTCATACACCGCAGGTGGTCCCAGCCAGAGTCAAGATTGAGCCAATGTACCCATATCTTCAAACTCCCCCATTCGACTTGTATAACCCACCTACTCGCACCAAACTACCTCGCTACCACTTTCCGAACTTTCCGAAAACCTGCCAGCCACATTGCCAAGAACATTGTCCCAGGTGCCAACCACATTGTCAAGAACACTGTCCTCCACCCCCGTCCTATTCGTCGGCTTATGTTCCACCGCCAGCTTATCTCACGCCTCCCTGGATGCCTTATCCTCCGTCTTTTCCTCCTCAAGTCCCGAATAATGGAGGCACACGCAGGCTTCACCTGAGCCTTGCGCAACGAGAAACAGCTGCTCAGGAACCCAATGTTCGATGGATCATGTCTGAAAATCCATTCCAATATATCGCATGGGACGATAATTCTACAGTACCTGCTAACGATCCGAGTCGAGAAAGAACTTTTGTGCAAGAGGCGGTTTACCCAAACTACGACCTGCAGACCATTCGGATCAGATATGGTCACAATGCTAATGATCAATTGGCCTCGGTCGGAAGACAATATACTGATATCATGATTCATCGGAGAGGTCCCTACCGGCCTTTGACCGTTGGAGATGTCCTACTGGGGATGTATCAACATTTCATGACACTACTCTCTTTCGAAGACTTGCAGAACCTCTCTTCCAATCCAACTGAACAGCAAACGGTGTATGACGCGAAAAACCGACGTACAAATCTCCGCCCAGGAATGGTCAATACATACGATCCAGTCAGGCGTATTGACACCCTCGGTGGTCGTATAAGGTTTGGTGGGTTGAGCGTACACGAGATCCACAACGGCACCTTAGTTCTGAATCTCAACCTCATGGAAGTTTGACACTTGCAAGGAACTCTGGTTTTTCGACTTTATCGCCGTCCTTATGAGCGGCATTATTCTTTCTCAGTTTCGTTATCAAATGGTAATCTGGTTGGATTCACAGCTTCCAATTATACCCCATTGAATATCGTATCGTCTAATGATATTATACTTGTACAGCTTTAGAACAGATAGAATATAGTCTGTGTGTAATCTGAATAGAATATCTATCGAGCTCTCTAGTAGCCTGCCCCGCTTTTCCGATCACCCCCATATAACCCATAGATGCTGTAAGTTGGGCTTCTATAATCCGCATAGGCCTGAGGATTCGCATGTTCCAATCCCATCTGTTCCAATGAAGGTAGCAACTCTGGGAGCGGGATGGACGGTGGCTTGTCAGTGCTCTTCAACGAGTTCCTTTTCGCTGAAGTCGGTGTCTTCGTTACTGATAAGCCCTGAACACTTTTCGCACTTGTACCTGCACCTGCGCCTGTTCCTCCTGACGTTGCTTTGTGTAGGCTCGTCACCGATAGTCGCTTCGTGGACGAATCGTCCAAGCGAGTTGTATTTCCAGCAAAGTCCATCAGCATGAGACTACCCAGAGCGGCACTTGCATCCATGGCAGTCGAGATCACAGGCAGCGACGGACGGCGATCACCTTCCTTGACCTTTTCAGGAATCTGCTTCTTGTGACTTGAGGCTTGAGGCTTTCGGGGGCGTTTGGCTTCAACGACACTAAGCGAATCGTCTGGATACAACGTCGGCTGAGGCGAAGGCGGGACATAAGCAGATGCAGGAGACGACAGCCCTAAAGCGTGCGTTAGCGCCTGAGTGTCGCGGTCTCTCCTCGCGTCTGACTTGCGAAGACTTGGTAGGCTTTCTGACGCAGATCCTTGATTCTTGGTAGTACTCGCCCCAGCTGGGTTTGATATGCGTGGATACGAGTTGACATTATAGTACGAAGACTTGATTTTGCTACGACCAGTATTTTTTGCAGACGTTTCCCGTTGTGGCGCAGTATAGGGAAGGAACGAAGGAGAACTGATCTCCGTTGTGTAGCTCGATCCTTCGGAATTACGAAGATTCGCTGATATTGGGTCTCTTGCTGCTTCTTCCACGGAGTTGTTACGACTTCTGTCCAAGGCTGCTTTAGGTTCAGTTCGCTTGAGCACACTAGAGCCATCCGCTGTAAAAGTTGTCATGGGTGATTCGGTGATCGCTAGTCCAACGTTGCTATGGTTCCTAGGGGACGAGGAGTACAACGAGGCAGACGCAGCCGACACCCGAGTCGCAGTCCGTGACAGGGCACCGTGAAGTTGCTGTAGTGAGGCATGAAAGGGCGAATTCCCAGATGTTACGGTCGGCACACTTTGAGTATGTGCATGGCTAGAGTAACCGGATTGAGTCGTCCTCCAATTGGAGCCAAAGTTAGACGAACGCCCTTGTAGGCTAGGAGAACAAGTTACAGAGTCAAGTCCACGAGATTTGCCTCCAGCAGGGGGTTGAGCGATACTAGGTGGTTTAGTGATGATGATTCCAGGTTGGGAATAATGTGACCAAGACCAGATTCCGTTCGACAACCGCTCTTTTCCCCCGAAGATAGGAGAGTCTTCTGGAGGTAATTCCTTGTCATCTGCGAAAGGGTCATCAAGAACAGGCAGGGAGGGGCGTGGACGTGGACGGCGAGTAGGGCGAGAATAGTATTTGACGAGAGAAAATATTCCAATAAATGCAAGAGCACATCCTACAGCCAATAGTACAATCAGTGGTATAGAAAGCTTGCGAGATTGTCCAGTCGCGTTAGTTGGGTGCACTTCGGCTGCGCTACCAACTGAGGACCCATTTTCATAGGCTGTTGCTACAGGTAAGAATGTGGGAAAAGAAGGGGATGCTGTATGACCTAGAGCTGTAGAATGTGGGCCCTGAAGAGACAACATGGGCAAGGCCGTTTCGCTGAGTGGGACTGAATGGACGAGCTGACTAGGACGAGCGGTAGGCCCAGGTACATGAGTATATAGTGGTAGTGGTATTGGGAGGGGACGGAATCCCGTGTCTGGTATAGGATCCGGTACAGCAGTGACCTCGCCTCCGGTCGAGTGCGTGTTCTTCGCCACAAATACTTCGTGCTTGGTATCACTAGGATTAGCACGAGTCTGAGAAACGACGACTTGCGTGGCTTGCTCTTGATTTCGTGTCGGACTAGGCACAGAGGGAGGAGTCCGTGTTTTATGGTGTATTCTCACAAAGCGGTGTGAGATTTTGCCGTTCACCTTCACATTGGACTGGTGCTGATGAACGGGAAAAGAAGACGAGTTCTGACGAGAGACAGGATCAGGAAACCGGCGGATTTTCCCAGTGCGGGGCATCTGTTCTTCTCAGGCGGTACGTGGTGCGACCCGCGCAACCGAGATCAAGGCGATGGTGGGACAGTTCAAGGTCGGGCACGACAACACCCACAAGATCTATTTCCAGACGCGTCTTATCACGTGGTCTATTACATAATCTTATCGCGTCCCGCTAGTTAACGTGCAAGCGCCTAAAGTCTGCTCGAATGTTCTCAGACGAAGTTCAAGACTTTTTTTCTTGAGTTTTGCGGGCAGTCGATTTTTCTATTCCATCCTAGTCTCGAAAAAAAGGCAAAAAACCTTGTACTCCTATCATCGACCACGGGTTCGTGAGGCTTTTAAAGCCAGGTGAAAACGGAGCACCCCCAATCGAACGGTTATTCTCGACAAGATTTTTTACAGGTGGAGTCGGACAACACAGCCTTAGAGCCTATCACGCGAAAACGACGCGCCCTGTAATAGGATGAGTGCCAATGACAGAAGCAGGTGTGTTTGTCTCGTCGTACTTTGAGTTATAGCTCAATGCAAACTTATGCGCTTTCAGTGACAACGAAGAATCTCACGTATCACAGCTTCTCCAGACCCTGCTGGATCCTGGAGACGGTCGTCGCAAAACGAGTGACATGCAGAGCCTCGGCCAAGGAGACCCCGACCTAACCACGGGTTCCGCGACGGACTCCTCTCCTTCTGGAGCTTCTGTCTCTTTGCATTTTCATGGTCTAGGACAGACACAGACGCAGTATTTAGATGAAGAAATGTATACTAATGAGGGCTCGCAAAAAGAGAACATCGGGACTGGCACGGAGGAACGCTCTAAAATGTCTGCGACAATCGCTTTGAATACCAATACTGGTTCCTCATCTTTCAATGTCACAAAGGTGAGATATGTCAAAGCCTCTAAATAAGGATACATTGTTTAGTACCGTCCTTTCAAGCCCAGATCAGTCGGCGTCAAAGGGGTGTCCTTTCAGTCTCCTTTAAAGAAACGCGTCCCTCCTCCGCCCACCAACCATTCTGCTCAGCGCCAACCCCCGCGATCTGCAACTTTACCCAAATCCGCACCTACGTCTCGTAAGAATATTGCAAGCCCTCTGTCCTCTCAAGATTCTTTTGGTGTTCTGGATCAGGATCCTAGTCAGCAGTTCCTGGCTACTTCAAAACAATTCAACGTACCTCTTTCAGATCTTCCCAAAGTTGTTGTTCCTCCTGCAGCCGCGCAATCAGCTCGCTCAAGTTCCATGTACTCCTCCAAATATCATCCACGACGAGATCGACGTTCTCCATCACCATTCGAGGGAACAGTTCTTGTCGAATCTACCCCATCTGCCTCGGGTGGGTCCCAATCACAGCATACTCAATCATATCCAGAGGCACAAGTTTCGGAGGTCGTGCCAGACCGACCCAATAGCCAAATTGACAACACAGAAATTGACCATCCCATGGACAATACCGACGACCCGACCCATCTTCCTATCGAGGAGGCTTTTAGTGACGCACCGTCGAGTTTTTATGCAGATCACAACGACGAGAGTTTTGCGTCTACGGCCCTTGCTCCCACTCAACCTTCAACACAGGTAGAGGATAACGATTCAATGGACATCGAGCCACATCCTTTCGATGCTGTCATTGATAAACACAATAATTATACAGGAAATACCGCGTCCACTACTACTAGCAATCCAAGGAGTCTGCTCAGTATGGTTGATCCCAAGAAAAGGTATCGATACCAGTATTTGATACAAGCTCAAAACCAGTCATCTCCGGGCGTAAATTCCCCTTTATCTCCGTCAGAAGACAAGCCGCCCTCGACAACACGTCGTTCGCCTACTCCACATTTGCCATCGAACCCTCAGGTTCATTCGGAGATGTTGGTTGAAACCCAGCCTTCCTTGGATGAAGAGTTACGCAAGCCGGTTCAGCGACGTATCCCTGGTCACTCGCAATCACCTAATAGGACATCATTTCTTGCATATCCTCACGGTGAATCATCGGGTCACGCGGTCAAAAGTCAAGAAACAACTGTTATTCCCGCTTCCGAGTATCCTCAGGGTGGACTGTTCGCAGGAGATATTTCCAAGCCTGCAAGCTCAGGCAGAGTACCAATAAACACTCTTCATTCTAGGAACATTGTTGAGGATAGTAGTACCCAGTTATTGGAAGTGGCCAACTCGTTTCCGAACGGTGACGACGACGATGATGCTCCGCTTTCTGAAGTAGTAAGCTCAAAAGGGAGAAAACATTCAGCAAGAGGTTCGAAAGGGAAAGGGAAAGGGAAGGCCCTTTACGATCCTGCAGAAGACGAATTAATCGAAAAGTCTGGTTTTTGTCAGGTAATCATTTATTTTGATACTGATGAACTCTTCTCATCTTCATTCGACAGGGGAAGCGATCTGTTGCAGGTCGTTCCAACCAACAGGCTACTTCTGTTCCTGCAATACCCCCTCTTGACGTCCCGGCACCCACATCCAATGCTCGCACCACAAGGGCTTCAGCTGCTTTGGCAATGTATCGGCCTCCAGGTACCGTTCCATCCTGGGAAAATGGAGTCGTTCCCTCCTCCATTCCTAATGAAAACGCAGGTCGTGGCGTCAAATCTCGCACCAACACCGCTGCCTCCAAGAGAGGCAAAGGACACAGTACTGGGGCTTGCGCCAGAACGAAGCGGACTCCAGTCACTCGTGCGAAGAGGATTCCCAGGCGTGCAGAGTCAAACGCAGAAAGTTCCTCTCTTTCGGCCTCAGACGACGAACTTTTGATCCAGAAAGGTGGGTCCGAAGACGACTTGAATGAATCGGAGGACGGTGTGGATATGGATTCGAATTTTGTAGGCGCAACCTCCAAAAAGAGAAAACGCAAGGATACATCTAAGAAATCAACCATGACGAAACCTCAATCTTCAAAGAAGGTCAAAAGAGTTGCCTCCTTGACGCCATCCACTCGACAAACGAAACGGTTGAAATCGGTGAGGTCGGGCAGTAGGATGAGCGACGTGGCAGCTACTCGCGTGTTTGCACTCTGGAAGCGAGATAGTTGCTACTATTCTGGCACTGTTGATGCAGACATAGGGGGTGGCATGTATGAAGTTTACTTTGATGACAAGTCGGGCGCCCGTGTCCATATCGACCAGATGCGGCTCCTCGACCTCCGTGTCAATGACGACGTTATGATTCCAGACATCATGCGCGGTTTCAAGGTAACCGCTGTTGACAATCTTGCTTCCTCCGGTCTTGTTAGTGTCCGTCTGGATGAAGGCATCAAAGAAATGGAGCTCGCGTCGCTAAAAATAGCGGCAAAAACTATCAGTGTTGCCTGGCAGGATCGCACTTTATCCCGTCACTCGATCGTACCTACTATCAAGCCGGAGCCTATCCAAGCGAGTCCGGCCCCTTCCCTGGCTAGTGTTCCTTCTCGGCGTACTGGCCGTGGTCACGTCTTCGAGAAGACTGCTTTTGTGGTCAGCGTTTCGTCTAATGAGAGCAACTGGGAGAGAGAAAGAGAGAATCTTTTGTCCAGGATCAAGAATAACGGCGGCGTCATTGTAAATGATTGGTCGGATGTATTGAACATGGAGGGGGCATACTCCAAGCATAATAACAGGTGGATCATCGAGAAGGGGGAGGCCCAATGGGTTGGGGGCGAAGGTATTGCACGTATCTTCCTGGTCGCAGACCAGCCGAGCTATAAACCCAAGTTCCTGCTCGCGTTAGCGTTGGGTGTACCTTGTTTGAAGGTAGAATGGCTCTACCACACCGTTGCTGCCGTGAGTCACTTTTTTTACAATAGCATTTAATTGTTACCTTACCAAAAGATTAGGGTGAAGAAAGAGAATGGCTTGCGTATATGCTTGGTCAAGGATTTTCGGAGGATTTGTCTACTCAGATTTCTCAACAAATCGATGTAAATTGGGGTACTAGCGTTCACCATCTTACCGACATCATGGAAAACAAGGTGCCCTGTAAACTGTTTAGCGGGAAGTCTATATTGTGTGTTGGCGACTTGGTTCCAAGGGCAAAAAACAAGAAGGTTTGGGAAATTGACCGTTCATTTTGTATATCTTGGCTAATGTTGCCCGAACAGTTTCCTCTCGCCGATGGGAAAGCACAAGAAGCTCATAACGCGATCACGCGTATTATATTGGCCATGGGAGCCGACCGCGTCGAAGCTGTCACCGATGCTGATTACGCCTCTGCGCCTTTACATGAATTTGATTTCGTTGTCATAAAGAAGGTGGAGCATTATAGCCTTGAGTCGGGAATGGTGCCAAATAAAACGGTGCACTGGAATTGGGTAAAAGAGTGTTTAGTTGCCTCACGACTTTTGCCCCAGCCGGAATGGGGGGTAGAATCACAGGAGGCTTAAGGCCTTGACGATTTTCAGGTCATGTATGTACCAATAGGGATCTTTTGCGTGCTCTTTACTATATCCATTTAATCATTAATATCTATAACCTAGTGACATTATAGTGTACACCAATCTCCCCTGTATATAAAGGAAATCCAATTTCTTGTGACTTTAGGTCTATCCCGTAAAGACGATCGGATTGTCTTGATGATATCTGACAGGAGTTTTGTCTCATTTGTGAAGATCACACATATTTGTAAAGCGAACTTTACGAGGTGGTTTGTGCAGTACATTTAAGAGTTTGTCATCAGAAATAACTAGTGATATCAAAATGATAGATAGCTAGTGATAGTATAAGGGTGGCGCAATCATTTGACAAACATGGTGCTGATACTGCCGATGCGTGAGACAAACAAATCCATCCGGAATGATCACATCCTAATTCCACATCGCGCACACACTCTCTCCGTATCTAAACTGGGTGAAGCAGATCAGAATGAAATTAGATGTTCCAGTGAGATAACTTGTGAATATTTACCACATGCAGATGAAACCAATAGGAAAGCAGAACTAGATATGATTGCTCAAAAGTTGATTTTATGATAAGAGCGACAATCTCACAATAGCCGCAAGAATTCCACACAATCCAAACCGTATACTGCTAACGTGATGTCCTTGAGCACAAGGTGAGAGGTATACTTGTTGATAACATAAGTTCGGACTCGGAGGGTGGATTTATTACTGATTGAAACTGACCATTATTCGTAGGGGGCCCTTGATATTGCCGCGGACGCTCATAGACAGGTACCGACCCGTATGACGTCGTAGGCTGGCTATAGAATTGAGGTTGTGGTTGACGGCTCGGACCAGCATTAACAGAAGACTGCCTGTAGGCAGGAGGAGGGGAATCTCTCTGCTCTTGCTTGTCTGACATGGTTTTCGAAAAAGACTAGAACAGCCTCCGTTTCTTCTCTTCCAAAGTAAGACAGGGACACGATGGACTCGGACTAATTCTGAAACCTGCCTTTCTTGGGTTGGTCTTAGCATATGTGCAACTGTGGTCTCCGTGTTTTGACGATCCATAAAAATCTACAGTGTTTTGAACGATTGGCAGGATGGAAGAAAGAAGTTGTACATATGTATATGTCCCTAGGCGTGTACGTACCAGTTCAACGGTATGTAAAGTGAAGAAAGTGAGCCGGCAATCTGACAGTTTCCTCATATGACGTGTTGCACGTGATGTTTTGAAGGGGTTAACTTTGTTTCTATGTCTTTACAATACTAATAGGGCACACTCAAATTCTCGTTGTTTACATTGAGATCTTTACTATGAGCGACGAGGAAGTGGAGTATGAAGTTGGTAAGTGCTTAACTTCTGATCCTTCCCTCAGGTTGACCGTGCTTGCTATAGAGAATATCACTCAAGCACGTGTGGAGAAGGAAAAGGGGAGAAAGAAGAACCTGATATGGGTAAGTATGTATGTTGAACATGTTGCAACTCATATATGGACTGACTCGGAGCGAAGAAATACCATGTTCGTGTAAGTGGCGTCCTCTGTACTTGCGTTTACAGTGTTTCTGAAGCTTTGCGTCAGTGGAAGGGATACGGCGCTGATGATGATACGTATGTACTTGTACTCCTTCTGAAAGTATTCCTGACGCCAAGTTATTCTAGCTGGGAGCCTCAAGAGTCTTTCGTCGGTTCTGAAGATATAATTGACCGATTTTGGGATCGCGCCAACTCTGGTGGCAGGGATTATCGGGACATGTCTCTTTTCAAGGTTGGAGAACAATTCGTAATGACAGGCCCACCGCGTGCGTAATACTTTTTTTTTTACCTCTGTCGCCTACTATCAATCAACTGACGCGCTATCTATGTCAGGTCGGAAGCCCAAACAGCAGCCTGTTGTACCCCAGGTTTCTTCAGAAGCAAGTCCTAGTAGAGCACTGGGAACGGACCTATCAACGAGCGAAAAGAGAAGGCGCAGTCAATCAATTATTGAAATTCGGGACTCTGATGATGACGCGAGACCTACTAAACGCGCCCGTGAAGATAAGGAAGTTGTGGAATCATTACCAAAGAGCCATCTGCCATCACCTGGACGGGACAAGCAAAGTACCCGGGACATCTCTCAACAGCAAATTCAGCCATCCTCAAAAGCACGTATCTCACCAAAAAAAATTGTTCGTGCTCCCTCTCTCGAAGAGATCGTTCCCGCATCGGATGACGAACTCGCTCGACCAAATGATACGGAGTCTTCCAAAGTCAACTCGAGGAAGGCAGCTGTGAGTGCGGACATTTCGAAATCCTCTCGGGACAATAGCCACGGTCAGGTTGGTGCCACTCTTAATAGTGAGGAGCCTTCACGAGAATCCGCCATGGAGCAGGACGATTCGCCGGTCCTAGTTGTTCCTCGCCCAACGGTGGACTCTGTCGCAAGTCAAACTGCGCAAGTTCCTGCCCATAGAGCCAAAGCTGCGAACCCCAAGGTCAAAATAGCAGAAATCGATTATGCTGCACCTGAAGGAACCCTCTCTGTCAAAGCTCGCTTATCTGGGCGAGGCGCGGCAGCTTCCACGAAGGACTCATCTCCCCGTCGTTCCAAGGTCGGAAACGGGTCAAAGCCGGGGCCTGGACGATCATCTGCGGGATTTATGAAAAAAAATACTAGCTCTCTGCTCACTTTCGAAAAGGGCGAGTTGAAAACGGTGAAAGGGCGTTATAACAAAGAGGTTCATCAGAAAGCAATGCCTTCAGAAAGTTATGACCAGGCAGAATCCTCGCCCACAGGTTCTCTGTGGGGAGGTGATGATGACCACCCTGACGTATTGAACACTGCCCCTCCTACTGCTAATGAACTACTCAACTTGGCTGGGGCTGGTCTTGTCAGTGAGCCCCTTCCAGATTTTGAAGACAACCCTTCCGCCTTCGCACCGAGAAATTCCGAATCTCCACCTCCTGCACCTGACCAACTAATGGAGGTCTCGGAGGCAGATCCCACCCCTGTAGTAGAGCCTCAAGAAGATTCGCCACGGCCTGCTCATTGGGAAAGGTGAGGATATCTTTCTCAATTGCTGTCACCATTAATCTCTCTCGTCACTAGTCTTGAACGTGCAAAAAATAATCTATTCCCCTCGAACACCACCTCAACATCACAAATCTCTTCCCCACTCTGGAAACAGTCGACGATGTTTGGTCCCTTGTATGTATTTCCTGATGTCCCATTCATTCATCTTTGATCTGCTGACAACTCGTGAAGGGGTTTCGGATTAAATTCTCAACCCAATGAAGTTATAGCCTCTGACATGTATGTAACATGACACTGTGCCTTCCTCGCCCGGTTCTCACTCTTGAATAGTGCTCAGTCTTCACCCTTCTTCATTAATATCAACAGCTCGGTCTCGATACCTGTAATTCTTACGGATATTGCCCCTTTACATCCTGGGTCACCATCCCTCGAGTTCATCGTAGCCAAGAGAGGTCCACCTGGAGTATTTTACAATCGGGAAGCTGCACTCGTACTTCTAGATACTCTACGTACTGGTGGACCCTCTGCGAAAATTGGTCTTCACCCGAGCGCAAACTCCAGTCATAAGAGTCAGTTTGAACAATTTCGTTCTCGTCTGAGTGCTGGGGAACTGGTACGAGTTATCCGCCTGAATACAAACACAATGCTGACAGATGGTCGAAAGGGTGGTGATAGAGAATTATTCCGCGTATGCCGAGGCGGCTTTGGCAGGTATTGGGGGTGGTCCAGCGAGTTAGTAGTTTACTATGTCATTGTCTATGTACGCGAGATGTCACATGCCATGCTTTTGTTGTGATGGTGTTGTCACAATTCCCGTGATCATTAGATTCGTACCACGCGTTGACTCTTGAGTTCGTTGACTGATGCTACGACGGACACCGACAACCAACGATGGCAAGATTGTCGACCGTCTTCAGGAAAGCACGCGAATTAACAAGCCCTTCAAACCTCCAACACTCTTAGTCCCAATTGATCGTGTCCAGCCACAACGGAAACGAAAACGAGTTTCGTACAAGGGTCAACAGGGTGCAGACGATGATTCCGAGGACGAGGATGAAGCCTCACGAAAGAAGAAGAAGAAGAAAGACGATCGCGATGGGACTTATCACAACGAAGAAGACCTTCTTGCCGCTATCAAGACCTACCCCGTGTATAAGCCGAAGCCGTTTGAGCAGGTCGTTCGCAGATTTTCACTGCCTGCAATGACAAACAAGGATGGCTCCACGGTCCCTCTGACACCCACCAATATATCACTCGGAATCCGTCCAAAGGCGAAGATAATACCCCGGCCGTTGCACGACCCCATGGAGGACCATGCGATTGTGCTTTATGATCCTACAATTGACGATAGAGAGACAGACGAGGAGAGGAAGGAACGCGAGAAAGAAGAGGCGAAGGAGAAAGCGGCGCAAGAAGCCAGAGAAAAGACTGCGGGCATGTACAATCCACACAAGAGCTTAAGGTCTTTACTTGGCGAAGGGAAAGACCAAAAGGACAAGATTGATAAAGTACCTGTTGTCATTGACCCGAAATTGACCAAAGTTCTGCGGCCCCATCAAGTTGAGGGTGTGAAGGTGAGTCTTGTCTACGAGTGCTCGTTACTCTACTGACAGTTCTCCTAGTTCTTGTATAAATGTGCCTCGGGGATGCTCATGGAAAATCAATATGGTTGTATCATGGCTGATGAAATGGGTCTAGGCAAAACTCTTCAATGTATAACATTACTTTGGACTCTACTCAAACAGTCGCCTCGTGCTGGCAAGCCCACTATAGAGAAGTGCATTATCGCTTGTCCTTCTAGTCTGGTAAAGAACTGGGCCAACGAATTTGGTGGGTTGGTAACTGTTTGGTTGATATTCTAATTGCTAAAAGGACTTTCACAGTCAAATGGCTTGGGAAAGACGCGTTGAACCCGCTGGCTGTCGATGGGAAAGGCGGTAAAGCTGAACTATTGGAGAAGGTTGCCCGTTGGGTAGCCGCCTCCGGGAGAAACGTTACCCAA
Source organism: Termitomyces sp. K1Aa (assembly GCA_018221735.1). Lineage (NCBI taxonomy): Eukaryota > Fungi > Basidiomycota > Agaricomycetes > Agaricales > Lyophyllaceae > Termitomyces > Termitomyces sp. K1Aa. The sequence goes on from JABAJX010019805.1 coordinate 206,508, forward strand.
CCAGGCAAGCTTTCTGGGTAGGGTACCAATAACTCTAACTAATGCTGGTATAGTGATGATTGTTTCATACGAAACTCTCCGGACCCTTGGAGCGTACCTTTCCACTTGCAGTGTCGGTTTGCTTTTATGTGATGAAGGGCATAGGCTCAAGAATTCAGGCGAGTGTTTTTCATTGCTATGGGCCATTAGTGATAACACTCGCGGCAGAATCACTGACATACCAAGCATTAAACGCTTTGAATGTTAAACGACGCGTCATTCTGACTGGAACTCCTATCCAGGTAACCATCGCGACTTGGGCATACGTTGAGATGACTCAAATCTTTTCATTGGTAGAACGACCTTACAGAGTACTTCTCCCTCTTGAGTTTCGCCAATCCCAATTTCTTGGGTTCTAAGAACGACTTCCGGAAAAACTTTGAGAATTTGATCATCCGCGGACGAGATGCAGAAGCTACTGACGCGGTCAAGGCGAAAAGCGAGGAGAAGCTGAAGGAACTGGGTGGACTTGTTACCAAGTTTATCATCCGAAGAACAAACGACCTTCTTTCCAAATACTGTTCGTTCCAGTTTTTTCGTTATATCGAATACTTGGATTTCAACAATATCTTCCAGTGCCTGTCAAATACGAGCACGTCGTGTTTTGCGGACTCTCAGAATTCCAGCTGTCTCTTTACCGACTGTTTATCTCTTCCCCGGAAATCAAGGCTTTATTGCGAGGAACGGAGTCTCAGCCTCTCAAGGCGATCAATATCCTCAAGAAACTATGTAACCATCCGGAGCTTCTAAGTCTTCCTGAAGACCTTCGAGGAAGTGAGCATTTGATTCCAGAAGGATTTACGGGTGCTAGTGCCTCTGGTAAAGAGCGAGGACGGAGTCAAACTGTGCGATGCGACTGGAGTGGCAAGTTTGTTGTGTTGGAGCGGTGCGTTGATTTCCAATACGATGATATTCTCGTTCTGACTGTAGCGTAGGTTCTTGCATCACATAAAGATGCATACGACAGATAAGATTGTTTTAATTAGCAATTACACGCAGACGCTAGACTTGTTTGAAAAGCTCTGCCGAAGCAAGAAGTCGGTTCTATCTGTGTGGTAATTTGTGCGATAGCCTGATGATTTATTCTGCAGGTATGGGTTCTTCCGGTTGGATGGTACCATGAGCATCACCAAGCGACAGAAGCTCGTCGACCAGTTCAATGATCCTGAAGGAAAGGAATTTATCTTTCTTCTGAGCAGCAAAGCTGGCGGATGTGGTATCAACCTTATTGGCGCCAATCGTCTTGTTTTGTTTGATCCTGGTGAGTCGATGTCGAAGTTGCATCCAACGGGTGGCTCATCACCTATTTAGATTGGAACCCAGCCGCGGATCAACAAGCATTGGCGCGTGTGTGGCGTGATGGCCAAAAGAAGGAATGTGAGTGATTATCTCGCAATTGAAGTACTGAATCTGACTTGTATTAGGCTTCGTGTACCGATTTATATCGACGGGTACGATCGAGGAAAAGATTTTCCAGCGACAGGCGAATAAGCAGGCCCTTTCGTCTGCTGTGGTGGATGAGAAGGAGGACGCTGAGCGGCATTTTTCGCTCGATGCACTACGGCAGCTCTTCAACTTTAACGAGAAAACACTCTGCGAAACGCACGAGACGTTCAAGTGTAAACGTTGCAAGGATGGGAAACAGGTTGTCAAGTCTCCGGCTTTGCTTTACGGTGACGTGAGCACGTAGGTGCCTGGGCTTTTTCTCGAGTCGATATGGCTAACAACTCGGTAGATGGAACCATTTTACGAATATGGAGCTGCAAAACAACCACGATGACCTGCTACGGGCGGAAGTTGGGTTGCCAGAGGTATCATTTGTATTCCAGTACATCAGTCATTAGTATAAAGCAAGAAGAGGTCATTAACTCGTAATAATAATACATTTAGGATATCACTGAATCACATCGTCCCAATCTGCCCATTCCTCGCCTACCGCCCGGACCTTGACTTTTTCGCCTGCAACGCCAAAATAGGAGGCCTTCATCCAAGCCTTCATCTCGTCCTCACTGAAGGGACCAAAGACCTGGTTGGGCTGAGGCCCGGTGGGAATGTCCCATTTGTATTCGTAGCGTACGTCAGCAGAGGGGGGGACCCATGAGGGATCGACAGAACCGGATGATCGCACGGAGCGTACGAGCTCTTCGTATGTTTTAGAGTAGATGTCTGTCTCACCCATGGCCATGATATTGGATGCGAGATGTGTTATCGTTTCGATCTCGACAGACATGGCGTCGGGAGCTCTATCTCTGTGAAAATGAGTTTCAGTTGGACGTATGAGGGGAATGAACTTGCGATTTGTGGGATTTCTTCGCCTGTATGCCGAGGCGTTGTAGCGCCTCTAGAACAGTCTCGCCCTTCTTGAGCATAGCGAGGAGTTCTTTTTCCAAATTTCCCTTGCCGCCGCTCTCCTCGAGCTCCTTTTCCTCTGCCTCGATCTTATCGCGCTGCGCCTTGTCATGCTGGCGTTTTCTCCGCCGCGCCTGCTTGATTTCGCGTTCACTGAATCCGTCCATCCACCGGTCGTGTACAGCGTGGACGTCGACCGTCCGAACATAATTCCCGTCCTCGGTGAACTTGCCCTCCTCCATCTCGTCCCGCATGTTGAATGAGGACATCTCATAGCCCATCCCCGCCTTTTTACGCCGCTCAGCGTCGTCTTCGTCCTCTGGCTCAGAGTCTCCCTCGGATCCAGAGCGAGAATCATTAAACTCCTGCCCCTCGATGTCACCGAGACGTAGGTACTCGTCTTTCTTTTTCTTCGAAGACGCAGCGTCGCTCTTGTCGTCCTCTTCTACGGCGAACATATCGTCGTCCTCATCGTCTGCGGAGGGTTTGTGCTTGCGGCTCTCGACGACGCCCTCGCCGTCATCGCTCGAGTCCGAGTCATAGCCCTCGGTGCGCACGCGGTTGCGGCGCCGAGAGGTGTTCTCGAGTGCGGCGTCGACGCTGTCTGCGAAACGTGCTGGGTCGTCCGCAGGGTCGACGAAACGGGTCTTCTTGGAGGACGAGGGAACCGAGGAGGATGCGGCGCGCTTCATGGGAGTTATGGAGAGAGGTCACATGGGAAGATTGAGTGATGCTCTCGACCACAACGGTCAGCCAGCTTTTGGGCTACTCGTCCATTGCGTGCTGGCTTGGTGCACAGTTTCCGTCAGTACTTTCTCTACTTCAATTCGTTTTCTCTAACTTGTAGTATAGTCAGCTTATAGAGAATATCAAGAGACAGTCCTGCGAAGGCCTTGCGCTCCCTTTCCTCGCCAATTGGTTCCTCGGTGCGTTTTTCTTTCTTTTTTGCTCATCGTCCTCACACTCTCCTAGGCGATCTATCTAATCTCGTGGGTTGTATTCTCACCCACCAGCTCCCTTTCCAGGTTTGTCGCCGCTTTTTCGCACTCTCTCCGGCCCTCATCCGTCCAACAGACATCTCTTGCAATCTACTTTGTATTCGTAGACATCACACTCGTTGTACAATATTTCTATTACTACCGTCGTGCAATCCCCGCCTACATACACCCCCATCCCCATGCCCGTCTCTCCGTATCCCGCACTCGCACTTCCCTCGACCGCGGTGCAGCCCGCTACCGCACTCTATCTGCTGTAGCAGCCAACGTCGCAGCGTCTGCAGCTCTCGCTGCCCAGCAGGACGAGGACGCCCACATCGACCACCGGCGTCGTTGGCCGCACGAAGAAGAAGACGACGACGTCGACGAGAACGCCCTCGCGGCTCTTGCCGACAGTTTCCATTCTGAAGCGGGCCACGAGGCCCGCAGGAAGAGAATCTCATGGAGCATCGAGCGCTATCGACAACGATCCGGAAGTCTCGGCGGGGCGTTTTCTGCCCGCCAAACAAGCTCGGACGATATTTCTACTGCACGCCGCGGACGCCCGCTGGAACGGGATGTGCATGTAGGAGGTGCTGCAATGGAGATTGAACCAGAGGCGCCTAGTTCGAGTAGGCGGCATTCGAGGAAGAGGAGTACGGGGACGATGGTGTTTCTTGGGGTCGGGGTGTTGTTTGGGATTGGGACGTTTGCACAGAAGAGGGCGGGTACGGGTACGGGCGTGGTGCTGAGTGCTCGAGGATATGAGGCCCTCATGACAGACCCCTTCAGCGAACGCGTGATTGGGCGCATGTTTGCTTGGTTGTGCACTACGCTGTATCTGACTTCACGTCTCCCGCAGATATGGAAGAACGTGAGTGTCTCCCTTGCTCAAGCCTGACACTCTGACAGTTTTCAGTATGTTCGGAAATCCGTAGAGGTGGGTACTCCTATAGTGCTCGGTGCTAGGCCATCTCACACCGTGTCACAGGGCTTGTCCATGTACCTTTTCGTTTTTGCCTTTTTGGGGAATCTCTTCTACGTTGCTTCCATCCTGACCTCGCCATCCATGCACAAGCCACCCCCTGAGTCGAGAGATTTTCTCATCGAGACTACCCCGTGGGTCTAACCATATTGGAAACGTGCAAGAGCTTACTATGTGCAGATATCTCTTGGGAAGTGGGGGCACGCTGATGTTCGATGTGATGATTGTGTCGCAGTCGTTCATCTATCGCCCACGGGCGCGACGACACAGCACGCTGTACAGCAGGATTGAGGAGGAAGAGACGGGACTGCTGGGAGATGGTAGTAGTGACTTGTCATAATAGATGTAAATACTAGGATGGGCTCTTCCCTCTTTGACGGACTCGCGGGCAGCGCCCAGCTAAAGCAGTCGACGCCGTATCAGCTCGTGAGCACACCCGTCTTCCAGCCCACGCCCTCTCACTGTCTTCCAGCGTGCTCTTGTGCTCGAGTATCTCGCCCACCAGGGCTACATAAAGACTGCTGCCGTCTTTGCGCGGGAGAGCACCGTGCGCCATCTCGATGCAGACGGAGACGAGATCATGGGCTCGGCAGACCTCCCAGCAGACGAGGTAACACGCATCGAGCAGCGCAATCGTACGCCACTCGCGTATGTTTCTTCGCCAACTAATGTATGTTATACTAGAAATATACCACCACATCCAATGCGGCCGCGTCGACGACGCAACACAGCTGCTCAAACTTGATTTCCCTGCTGTTCTCGCTGGATATGGGCCCGACCATGCCTCGCCGCCCACTAAGACGCCCCGCCGTATCTCCGACGTCATACCATACACATGCGCCACCACCACCGACCCCAAGTATCTCGCACTCAACCTCCGTGTACTCGCATTCATCGAGGCATGTCGAACCCGGCCTCTGCACTACCCCCCACGAGACGATCCCAGTCCTGTTGACGCAGAGGACGCCTCGAAAGAGCACGACGTCAATGTCCAAATGAGCCTGCTCAATATGGCTCAGAAACTACTTGTTCACGCTCAAATGCTCCCTAACGAAGGGGAGCGCAACTTGTACCTTGCAGAGCTCAACAATGTCGGCGGGTTACTTGCGTACAAGGTCCCCGAGGAGAGTACCATGAGAAAGTACCTCGCGCAAGAGCGTCGCGATGCAGTTGCTGACCAGATTCATCGTGCTATTATGGGTGTGTTGTTTTGCTGATTTTTGGTTCATTGCGTCTTAGTCTCGTACAGTGAGCGAGGGCATCTGCTCGATATCATCCTTGGAATTACTCGTGCGGTATACGTCGGCTCTGTGGTATTTTGCCAACAGGGAACACGTTAAACCTCGTCCAGGGGCGGTCCTTCCTCCGATTCAACAACCATCTTCTCCCAAAGAGCCCGAGGCAAGTACCCACATTCCCCCCAAACCTTTGTCTCTAAATGCACTCTAGACCGTCCCAATATTCGACCTCGGCCTCTTCCTCGACCAAAAGAAATGACATTCACGAAAAACCTCATGAAATTACTTATTGTTGGCATATATATATCATAACCACTGTATCGCTCTGCTCTCGTATACCTCTCGTTATTGTACCACCTCCACATCATCCCATCGTCCCTTGTTCAATTTCTTACGCACTGTACTAGACACAACGCATTCGCGCAGCCCTAATTTATTCAAATTGCTCCACCGGCTCCATTCTACTCGCTCGAAAGCTTTGTCCGAGTCTTCCGCGGTGTAGAGCCAGGAGTTGTAGGAGAGATCAAGAACGACGAGTTGGGGGCATGCATTGGGGAGCCGGTGGAGAGGTATTGGGGCGGGGAGGTTGATCAGAGCCATACGAGTGATGGTCGGGGGAAGACTGAGGAGTGTAGACGTTGCCAAACGGGCAGACACGAGAACAAGGGTGCTCAGCGGCTCCACACCCAAGTCTCCATCCTTATCCCAATCATCGTTATTTCTTGTGTTAGCACTGCGAATGAAATAGTCGTCTCTCAGGACTGCCTGGGGCGAGACGACGATCAATTCTGCGTCTGCGTGTCCGTCTGGCTCGTACAGCGGCCAGAGTTTTGCGCTGGTCAATGGCGCGTGCACGGCGGTGTAGCGCACGAGGTCCCGCCGGAGATGCGGGGCCAGCCACGGGAGGATGTCTCGAGTGAATTCATGTGCGGACACAGATGCAAGGATGCAGAGACAGAGGGTCGTCAGAGTTGGTATGCAGGGAATTGGCGAGACTGGGACGACAAGAGAGAGCGCACTGGAACGCCAAGCGGGTGTGTCTTGCAATATTGGTCGGATTAGTGTCCAGCTCTTGGGTGGTCCTGGGCCTGCAGTATTCGTGAGCACATAATCGCTTGGAGGTGAGTCAACGTCGATATCAAGTGGAAGAGTAGGCAGAATATGGGTGATTGAAGAAGAAACATGTGTTCGTGAACGACGGAGGTTTTGTGCGTGGCGGAAATGTTCGCCACGGAGGTTATGCAGGAGATCGTTCACTTTGTAGGAGCTCATGTTGGTGAGAACAAAAATTAATTATTACATCTACTCTAACGGCGTGAATGGGCTCCTCCTATACGCAGGCGCCTCAATGATAGATGGCAGCGTCTTTGCAAGCTCAGCAGTGCCAGCAGGGAACGGCAGATCATCTACTCCCTTGGGCAACACCTTCTCATACAGCCCCTTTGCCTGATTGTGCGCGCTCAGCGCATTCATCCTCTTCTTCGCATCGCGGATAAGCACATGTGCATCGTCGACCCCGGGAAGGTTACCCCGCACGAAGATGAGGTTGAGTGCAGAGTCGACGCGCACGACAGAGAGATTTTGCGCCGTCACGCGCTTGTTGCCCATATGCCCTGCCATTTTTTTGCCGGGCCAGATACGGCCTGGGTCCTGCGTACGGGTGAGGAGAGAAGTCCAAAGAGCAGCGAAGGGGACGTACTTGGCAGTTTCCGGCGGATCCAGAGGAACGGTGGGAGACGGAGACACCGTGACTGGCTGCGAGACCGTGGAATCCCCATCGTTTCATTCCACCCTGGAAACCTTTACCGATGCTGAGGTGAAATGAATGAGAAGATATTGTAATATGACAGTAAAGGGTGGACTGTACGAGTTGGCGACCACGTCCACATATTGGCCGGGTACAAAGTGAATGGCAGATAATGTCGTACCTTGACAAATTTCAGTTCTGTACAACTTGTATGTATGTATGAGATAGCCCAACTCACCAACAGGAACAAGAGCATCAGGCGTCACAGGAAACTCCTTCACGATCTGTTTCGGCGGAACCTTTGCTTTCCTGAAATGCCCCAACATTGGTTTTGTCGTCGTCTTTGCTGGTCTATCCGACGCAGCAACTTGTACAGCATGATACACCGAATGGTCCCGTCTCACAGTTCGTATATTCGCCGTAACTTGGCAATTTTCCAACTATAATAAATCAAGTTCACAACGTCTGCTTGTCTGTCGTTCCAAACATACGCACCTGAAGCACAGTAACAGGGACGCGCACACCTTGGTCGTTCCAGAGAACAGCCATACCGCGCTTACGCGCAATTACACCCGTCCGTATTGAGGTGGGAGACCATTTTGCGGGTTTAGTAGTCGACGAGCTAGCGACAGGGGTAGCCTTCGTAATCCCTGTTGTATGGATATGCCTCACGCAGGATGTAGCGCCCAGTGGCGGTCGTTGAAGAGCCCGCAGCCTGAGTTGTAGCATGCTGGCGGGGTCGTCGTCTGGATCGGGTCACGGAGACTCGGAGCACTTGAGAAAAAGTTGGCGGACTTCAAATTTGTTGCGTAGCTTGTTTCTGGCCTTCAGTCCACCGCACAACGTCCAAATGGAATGGACTCCTGGCCAGTCGCTGAGAGAGCTCGGACGACCGAGAATTTTGCGAAGAGAAGGAAGCAGAAGCTTGCGGTACCTGGATACCCGGAGGTAGATGTTGGTATTGGTGGGCCCAATGTCGTCACTCTCGTTGAAAGGGACGGTCGGTTTGAGTGGACTTCGCTTGTTGATACTGAAAGTCCAGGTGCGAGATTTGTCTCTTCATATATCTTTCTCTATATGACAGTCGAAAATCATAGTTATCCGTCTCCGTCCAAGTAATTATACGACCATCTTTCCCGCGACGCGTCCACCACCAGACCCACCAGTGAAATCCACGATCCTTCAAAGTGCCGAACGTGGTGTTAGTTCCTACCGACTCTCGCCGACACTCTGGCGCTAATCAATCCACAGGCAAACTTTCTTCACACCTATCTTCCAGATGTCGACATTCCAGCTGAACTCATACGCGAAGAACTTTCCAAGGACGCGAAAATAATGGAGGAACTAAACAAGTTTGATCCTTACATTGGGGACTTGCTTCAACCTATTGTGACTCACGATCAAGCATTTCTGGCGTTTCCCATGGGCGAGTTGAATTGCGAGCTGAGTACGTTTTGGATTGTACTTGGGAAGATATCATCTGGGTTGATCATTATGTTCTAGATATCTCCCCCTTTCGTGATTCGGGTGATGGGATCGTCTTTAAACCCTCCGCTCATCCAATACGAACGTTTGACACACCCATACGGCAGATAGCTACCACTGTTCCCGAGACGCAGAGTATGTTTCCACGCCATCTCCTTTTTGATTTTCTAATAATCGGTTCAGCGGCTCACATTGCTGTTCGCACATATGGCCAGACTTCGTTTCTGGAGGTCAATACGTCTAAGACCACGCCATCCCTAGCTGAAGTTGTTACTCTCTCGCATAATGACACAGGGGGACGTGCGGTTGTTGATGTCACACTCTCAACTGTCCCATGTTCCTCTTTGGTCGTGAATGATCATGGCTCAGTATATCGTTGTAGTATCGGGGATGGCGACAAGATTGTGTAAGTCTCTTTTCTGTATATTTGTCAACATAATCATAACGTGTTTTTGCGTCGATAGGGATCTTATTCATCCTGTCGCTGAAGTCGAGAGTGAAACCCCGCAAAACCCTTTTTGGCGTCTAGCGCGCGGTACAGAAGATACAAATTATCTCGCATCTCATAACTCCCTTTCCCAGATTGACCTTAGGGTATGAATATTTCCTCTGATGGCGGCGCGACGCTGAAACAACCCTAGACCAATGAATCATTTAAACTTTTCTCCGCGGCTGGAAATAGTATAGTGACATCTGTAGAAGACCAAGGAGCGGATAACATCGTCAAGCTGTGTACTACCAACGAACTTCTCTGGATTGACGCCCGTTTCTCTCATCGTTCCCTCCAAGCACGGACAAGTCCGTTGTCATCTGGTAAGTCTCGGCACGATTCCTGTCCTAACTCTCTCTCACAGACTATTCCAGATGTGACCTTGATAACTTCTCGCTTTAATTCGATGGTCACTTTATACGACGTTTCTCGATCCCAAGGTCAACCTATCCACATCAATGCTCCGTCCTATTGTTTCTTCTCGGGAAATGATGTGTCTGCTTCGTATACAGGCCGCACACTATTTAAACATCCCCTTCACGAGAACCCAAATGCCTTCAGTCTCATTCAGTTGACTGAGCAAGGTGGCTTGCATAAAGTTGACTTGAGTCTATCTGCAGAAGGGGGCGATACCTTTGAAATTTCTTGGAATGCTGATGTGAAAGAGCTTGAGACAAACCTTCTTCGGGCTTTTGAACCCCCGTACGCTGATCAAGTATTTGCTGAAGTGGACTTGTCTCCTGCCTACAATCGTACGTTTAGTGACCATCTGTTAGTGCTTCTCTCATATATCGGATTTAGATATTCTATGCCTTCCTGAACAGGAACGAGAGCAAAGGGAAGACGAAAATGCCGATGCCGTGTACAATTTGCTCGAAACCATTCCAACATTCTGGCAAGGATTGGATGCGCCGATAGAGCATATCTTAACAACGTAATTGTGATTTTCATCATTATTAAAGTTGATTGCTCATTGCATATGAATTGTAGATACGACGCAGTCTTTCGAGCTGGGGATGAGCCGACGCAGACCTCAAGAGCTGACTTTCTGACGGAAAGCGTCATCAATTCTACGAGGGGATATCGTGCATTAGTTCAGGGCCGTCTGTCACCCAACGTTCTTGCAAAGGGCTCGTCGTGGCACAAAAATATTACACCTACCCTCCAGCGGCTTGATCCCACGTTTCCGGAGGATGCACAGAGTGGCGCAGAAGCTTTCAAGCGATACGATCTTGCTGAAAATCCGGAACGTTCCCCGCAGTCGTTCAGATACGAGAAAGAGGCACGCCAACAATTGGCACTGGATCTTGCTCTGTCTGCGGATATATCCTCCTCACAACCGTTCTCCCGTATCTCTGACGAGGATCCGGCTTTGGAAGATTTGACCAAAATTCTATCTTTAGGCAGTGAGCCTCCTCCGGTAGACTATGGGTACCTCCAACCAAAAGCCACGAGCTATTATCGAAAAGAGGAAACGGATGACCCTGAACCTTCGATGGGTGTCCGCTCCCTGTTGAAGAGTTGGCAAATCGGCACGGATCCGGAGAAATATGTGTTTGTCGACTATTATGATGGAAGTGCTTTGACACCACAACAAAAGCAGAAAAGAAACTCGACGCAGGAATTGGATTCACCGCTCGAGATGCAAATACAGCAACGTCCACCTAGGATTCTCGTAGCATCATCTGCTGTTCAGCCACGACCACCAGAGCTTGGCCGGAAAGTTGCAGCCCAGTCGCAGCCTGATCTCGTTGGGGTGCCACCACAGGCTTTTGGATTTGGGAGTCAGATTCCTCTGTCAAGTCAGCCGCAGACGCAATATTCACAGGAGTATATGATGAGCACGCAGATCTTGTCTGGGGTACATGGTGGGCGTCCAACATTGACTAAGAAGAAGGTGAAGAAGCGCGTCGGAGGCTTCTAGGTTCCTTGCTTCTTGTGTAGATGATGTACACTGATTACTCACGGATGACAAGATAACGTTCGGTTTGGATGCATCGAGCTGATTTTTATTTGATTTGGTTGCGTATGTTAGATTCTATGATGGTCCTGTTGAAAAATACGGAAAACATGCAATATTGCCTTTTTGGTATTTACGTAAAAGGAAGGATGTGTGTGTTCGGTTCGCCATGATGATGGAGGCACGACCTGGCAACACTGTCCGGTAAGCTTCGCCTCCGCCTTGTACATGCGCATTCTCACAATCCTTCTCGCTGCAATCTCTTGCGTCCTTTGCCGACATAATGTCACCGTGGACGATCAAAATCCCGCTATTGTCTACAATCCAAAGTCAAGCTGGAGTATTTCAGCCAACAGCTCCTTGGATTTCGAGAACGCCCACATGCTAACACAGGATCCCGCGGCGACGGCTACCTTCACATTTACTGGTCTGAGCTCTATCAATCTTTATTTTATATCTACTCATTTCTCCTTCCAGGCGTCGCCATCTATTACCAGTCTCCACTTTGGCCATACACGGTCACCACTGCGATATCGCTAGACTCGAGGCCAGTTGTTCTTCTTGATCTAGTTGATCACAGTCGACCCAATACCGGACAAGGCTCTGAAACTGTGCAATCTCATGTGATATGGGGCTCGGGCGAGCTATCAAATACACAGCATACTTTGATCATCTCAGTTGGTACTGGCCAACCATATGGCGTTGTCGATGCTCTAATGTTAGTAGCGGCACATGGCGAGCCTCGCGAAGTTCGTACTGATCGTCTACTATAGTTATACTGCCCTTGATCCAAGTGATTTAACGAGCTCTACCCCCTCAAGTACTACATCACTGGTCTCCAGTTCCAGTTCCAGTTCGAGCTCAGCCACATCTTCTGCGGCTGCAACTACGTCGGCGTCGGTGAACGCGTCGAAAGGCACGTCAACACATGTCCTCCCGATTGCGCTAGGTACCGCATTCGGTGTACTAGCTTTACTGCTCATCGTTCTGGGAATATGGTTCTGCATCCGAAAAAAGAGAAGACCAAAATCGGAGGCATGGACACTACCAGGGACTCCCTACTCTAGTTCCCCTCCAGTAGCACCTGCAATGTCAGGACCGGTAGTCAATGGGTACGCCTATACCGGTGTTAGTCAATCATATGATAGTGGTTGGGGAGGCCCGGCTGTAGGCCTCATTCCTGGTGCAATGCCGCCTGCAGTGGCCGCGGCATATGCACACTCGTACACGAACGACACACCAGTACCAGTCACAGACCAGCCCACAGGCGATGGGTGGCAGGGAACAACTGCTCAAATAGCGCAACGTTACATGCGTTCCCCTGATCGATATCAACCAGAGGCTTTATCCACTATCACCGAAACTTCACCACAGGGAACACCTACGCCAGGTTCCCATCCAGGGGACTTGTCGAATGATAGTGTAGGTGCAAGTGTTGCACCTGAAAATCGAGAACCCCCCTTTGCAGTTCTGAAATCCGATAGAATTCCCCCTCCCCATCCCCCTCCGTATTACCAGTAGTATCCATAGATACCCTTCATGATATACCTTTGCGACTAGTGAGTGTATTTATGACAGCCTGGTGCCTACAAGAAGTCTGAACAAAACTCTTAATTTATTGGAGGATATTCCACAGCTTATCTCCAGGAGCGTGACGATCAAAACGGTGTATCAGTACTCATTGATAAGTAAGTACAAAAGATAAAACGATAAGAAGTAGAACAACAACCTTTAAACATCCTTGTCATTTGGATCGGCACATATCAATAACACTCTTCAACCACGCTCGGCGTTCACCACCCCAGCCCCCAAGCCTCCTCATCTTCCGGTCCGGAAGACTTGTACCGTTGATTATGCCCAATTTAGCCATTAAGGCTCGACCTTTGGAACGAGCAGCCCGATGATGTGAAAGAGCCCACCAAAGAATGCTGTTCCTAGAAAAGAACACTTCTCTCACAGTCTCTTCACACCCAGGACTGCAAGTGGGGACTTGTTTGAACAAGCGAAGCATCGTCCGAATGAAAATGCGAGGAAAGTAAAGCACGAGAGGTGGATCCAACCCTGGGTAAGAAAGGAGTAGGATAATTTGCCCGTCTGCCAACACATTCAAATCCCTACTTACATACAAGGTCTGTGCAGACGTTAATGATGAAATCTGCACCCATTCGATGATAATTTCCGTCAATGACCCAGCCTTTGTCACTTTCTGCCATGGCAGCGAGGATCTTCGCTTTAAACTCGCGTTTTGGAGTCGCTTTCCAGCCTGGATTCCAGTATATCTGATCAAGGGAGATGTACGGGACCCCAAGGATTCGGGCAAGTTCGACTCCAGTGGTACTCTTGTGTTGTATTGGCTCCTACTCGTTCACATTCACGAGAGCGCATTTCAGCTTACCTTACCAGTTCCTTGGGGACGATAGAAAGAGAAGTTAGAATTCAAGATTAAATCTCAGTGAACAAGAGAGTTTTTCTACCACTGTTGCCGATAATGTGGACCTTGTAACGTCCTTCACCGTCGCCCAACAGTGGAGTCATGGTAGTGACAAGAGTGAGTTCCGATTCGATACTCCGGCTGTACCGGTACCGTCCACTGGCATTGACATGTGATCGCGTGCTGTAGGGAGATATATACACCCTTGGCCCTGCCGGTTACAAGCCGCAGGTTTCAAGGTTTCAAGGTTTCGAGTCCTCTGCTATGTAGCAAGGTGGGATAGCCACTGGCACTCGCCAGATTTGTGACTCTATAACACTGTTTGCAAAGGGGGTTACATAGTTGGAAACAAACCTGCAAGGAGTTCCCGAACACATGAATTTCTAATTTCCACATTGGCGGCCGCAAAAATGAGGAGTGGATTTGGATATGGTGACCTTAGAGTATATATATAAGTAGAGGACAGTAGAGTTTTATACTATAAGATCCCCATTGGCATTTTAGACATATCTGACAGAAGTCAAGTGACAGGAACGCGTTTGCTCGCTTGTCGGCACCCACATATCCAGAATTCATTTCACAGATTTCGTATTGTATCTTCACTCTCTAGCTCAAGTCAACGTTGCCCCGTCGTGCATCTGCACGAAGCTGGTCCGCCCACCAGCCCAGTAACCGAGCTCTATGGATGGAAAAACGTTTGCCACCTTCCTTTCTACAACCCAGAATCTGTCTCACTGACACGAGTTCATAGTACATCTAATCCTCTGTATGACCCGGCTGCTCTCCACGATGTTCTTCGACGTATGCTTATATTACCATTATCATGTCCAATTTATCTGAATGGATTGCGGTGCAGGTAACAGGGCTGTCGTATGTGCGCTCTCGGCCAGTTACATCTCCACTTTCGCTGGGTATCCGGTGTGTAACCTCACCGTTGCATTTTTTCCGATTCTGAATCTCACTATCATGTCGCACAGCTGGACTCTCTCAAGTCCAGGCTACAAACTACGAGGGGACCCATAACCATTCCTAGACTGGCTGGCATCGTATATCGAGAAGAGGGCATCATGGGCTTTTATCGTGGACTTTGGATACCCCTCATGACTATTTCTTTCGTCCGTAAGTGTCCAATACTTTTTGTCGGTCTTGAACGATTTTTACGATTCACTCAATATCAGGCGCGGCGAGTTTCACGATATACACCCGCACAAAAGAGACCTTTCGTGACCGCAACATTCTTTGTCGTGATAGTATAATCGATGTCGCTCTTACTGGTGGCGCTGGTGGTGCCATGTCGGGGGCTTTGATATCCTTTACCAGTTGTCGTGCGTCCTTTTCGCATTTTGTCATATTATCTGTGCTCATCATATCCCATATAGCATTCGAACTCGTCAAGGTTAGCAAGGTCATGAATATCTGCTTTTCTCTGCTTCACACTTTGCCATTAGATACGAAGGCAGCTGGAGTTTTCTATTGCTGCTAGCAAGGGAACGCACCTAACGAGACCTCCTGGAACGTGGGAAGCTGTGAGGCAAACGTTCAAAACCAACGGATTTGCAGGACTATATACTGGGTTTCGTTTACATTTTCGTGCGTGCAACTGTTAATTGGATTCCAAGTCGATCTATTCACATTACCATATTCAGTCCGGGATACGGCAGGGACCGCACTTTATTTCCTTGAATATGATGGTATGCGGCATTTACTTGGGCGGAAGAGGAACGGGGAACAGGGCCCAACCCCGCCATGGCTGCCCATGCATCCGAACTTTGTTCCGTTCTTTTGTGGGTCTTTGGCTGGGGTAAGTCATGCTAGGGTGTTCATAACATGTACCCTGACCTCCATTATTTTTAGGTTACATCATGGGCTCTTATCTATCCCCTCGACGTGTAAGACTTTCCTTTTCATCCTCTATCTGGCGTTTTCCAATCAAAATATAGGGTTAAAACCAAGATACAGCAGCGGGCGCTTGCTGGTGAAAAGTATCGAGGAGTGTCTGAGACCCTTCACCGCCTTATACGAGGTCCGTACAACATATACCCATCATACACATGGTTTCACCAGTTGGGACAGGTCCAGATCCGAACTCTCCAAAACCGCTGTTGACGGGCCTGGCACGGATATATCGAGGTCTTGGTGTCAGTGCTGTGCGCAGTATCACCACCCACGGATTACTTTGGACGCTCTTCGACCTCGTCGGCAACTACATAGACAATCTACCTTACGCAGAGCGGTGTTGACGACAGCCCTTTTGTTCACGCTACACATCTAATTGGTCCAATCTTGCAATTCTTGCTAGTCTCTGACGCGCATACACATTAAATTAGACAATCATATTAGCTGTAGCATCACTCCTCCGTATACATCACCATACGCTACTCATCTTGTCTCAAATGCAGAATTGCTCAAATAATGTACTATCCTCACTCATTATTTGTATCGATCAAGGTCTATATGGGCTCATGAAATCCGTTATCTACCGTGCTTGTACATAGTCATCAATCTTCAAGAGCAAGCAGACCGTTTCGGTGGCAAGCTCGATGGCACTTGTTGAAACGAGTAAAGGCTGTACAACTTCTTCCTCCAAAATATTGGATATCAAACCCTGAACAGCCGTGAGTAGGATGTTTTCTCCCACAGACAGCGAAATACGCACCCTGCGAACATTAATTCCAGCGGTTCTCTCTCCGAGAGCGTGTCGGTTCCGAAGTTCAGTAACAATGGCAATAGGATTGAGACCCGCATTTTCGGCCAACGTGACGGGAATAACCTCGAGGGCGTCGGCATAGGCCTGGAAACAATATGCTTCCATACCCTTCAAGGATTGTGAGTACTGCGATAGAAGACGAGAAACGTGGATTTCCGGAGCGCCACCCCCGCCAATCAAGGCACTGGAATTGTCTCAGTAAGTGAATCGACGACTTCAAAAGACGACGTACCGCTTTTTCACGAGGCACCGGACGACACAAAGTGCGTCGTGAAGACTGCGCTCGCATTCTTCAACGACCAAATTGTTACTGCCCATAGCGAGGATACTGACAGTCCTCCCCCTGTTCTTGACGCCCGTGATCTTCACCACCTTCGCTCCCGACTGTGAATCCTCTGCCACCAAGTCAGCATAACCCAGTTTGTCCTCTGTGAACGCTTCAATATCGGCAATGGGTTTGCAACCGAAACTTTTTGATAGGAACTCAATTTCGTCACGCTCAATATCTTTAACGACAAGGATATTAAGACGTTTGAGGAAATTCAGTGCAGTCTCGTCGACAGCATCACGGAGGATTGATTTTTGGATGAGAAGGACATTGCAGTTGGCCTTCTTAATTTTTTTGCAAAGATTGAGCAGGTATTGGCGACCTTCTTTGATAACTTTGTCCATTTGGCGATAATCATTGATCACAACTGTGTTGTCCATCTAGGAAAGATGAGATGGGATACAGAAAACGAGTGGTACAACATACATCGGGTTTTGGGGCACTGAGTTGGAACTGAATTATTGCAATCTTAGCTTTCTCCATGCGAGTAGGTCCACCAGCGGTTGTAACAACGTTCTGGTGCAAAACGACCCCATCGACAAGTTCAGTATCCTCGATCGTTCCTCCAACTTTCTTGACGACGCGAATGTCCCGCAAATCAACATTAGAGGAGGATGGTGTCACAAGACGTGTGACAGCAGCGACCGCGATAGGTGCCAGTGTAGACGAATATTGAGAAACGATCTAGAAAATCAATGTCGGCACCGTTGGTGGATAAGCATAAAAGTCTGGGTTACCTTGGAATTCAATGATGTACTTGCTGCACGGAGAAGACTTGCATTGTCACTCAAATTCACTGGGGTCGACATCTCCGTCAAGTATTCCACGGCCTTGACTGACGCTTTGAGAAAAGCCTCCGCGATGATTGTCGGATGAATTCCCTTTTGCAACATCTTTTCAGCGGCACCCAGAAAACTTCCAGCCAACACGACAACTGAAGTTGTACCATCTCCTGCTTCAATATCTTGTGCAGCAGACAAATCGACGAGCTGATCGGGCCATTAGTGGAAAATCAAGCCATAAGGATAGATCTTGCCATTTTTGCAGCTGGATGAAGGGCCTGTATGCTCTTGAGAATCGTTGCTCCGTCGTTGGTGACGATCACCTCGCCTTTGGCTGTTTGGATCTGTGAAAGCGTAAGAGGCGTTCGAACAGATATCACGAAACACTCACCATCTTGTCCATTCCTTTGGGTCCTAATGATGTCCTCACGGCATTGCTAATCGCTGAAGTGAGTTTCGTGAGTTTCTGCAGCAAACAAGCGCGTATACACGAGAGTGAACGCACCTTTTGCTGCTACCATGTTAGACAGGCGCAGTTCCATGGGCTTGCCCTAGAGCGAAGGTGAGTTGGTAGACATCAAGAAGATATTGGTATATTACCTTGTCATTGAAGGCAGCATTGGCGCCAGTTAGAGGCTTTGTGATGCCCTGCTGGCTCTGGGATGGGTTTGCGGACATGGACAACAACGATGGGAGGATTATTTATGTAATCGACGCGTCGATATGAGATGTCACGGCGTGACTTGACGCTTGCGTACTCCTTGCACTAGACTACTCTCAGCATGGACTTTGTGCGTTGCTCATCGCCATCGTCGTCCTTTCCGTTCAACTGACCCTTCAAAGGGATTTGGCGATCACAATGGTCCGGGTGACATCTTTCACCAGCTCGCACAAGGGTGAGTGTGAAGCCTATCTATTCATTCTCCTTGTCTCTAAACATCGCCACAGAGCCTTTCCTGGTGGTTTGGGCTTTCGACAAGGCCGCTCTTCTGCAAGATCATATGATGAATATCTCAAGGCATACAGTGTGGCGATGTTGCCCGGTAAGGAACGAGAGAACGTCTCGTATGGAGGAAAGAGTACGCGTCTTTGCCTGCGATATTCTCGTTCATGGGGTCTGATTCGTTATTCAGTCATTATGCCACCATCTGCTCTTGCAAACTTGACAAACCTCGATTTGGAATCTCCATGGATGTTTCAACTGCGCAATCCAAGCAACCCCGCCGCATCCACCCATGCCGGTGTCCTTGAATTCATCGCTGAGGAAGGCGTTGTTCATCTTCCTTATTGGATGATGAAGACTCTACGTCTCAACGAAGGCGATCCCATCAGAATCACTGGAACCGAGTTACCTAAGGGCAAACTGGTCAAGCTGCAAGCACAATCTGTACATTTCCTAGAGATTTCAGACCACAAAGCTGTGTAAGTGCTACCAACCGATAATATTCTGCTATATTCACAATCCTATCAGCCTTGAGCAGGCCTTGCGGAATTTCTCGTGTCTTACCCAAGGCGATATCATCGAGATTTGTTACAACTCCATCGTGTTTGGCCTCCTTGTAATGGAGACATCTCCAGGAGGTGAAGGCATCAGCGTTCATGATACCGATCTCGAAGTGGATTTTGCGCCACCAGTCGGCTATGTTGAGCCAGAGAGACCGAAGCCTCCGCCGCCTTCAACTATGGCCTCCAAACTCAAGATCGATCTTAACTCATCCTCCCCTGGATCATCAAGGCCCGGCTCTTCATTGGGTGGCGGTTTTGCCGGTACTAGCACTGGCTCCACAACTGTGAGTAAGGATGGCGACGCCTGGGAGAGCTTCAAGGGCAAAGGAGAGACACTTGGTGGGCGAAAGACTAAAGGGAGAGGTATCAGTCATCGAAAGGCGGAGCAAGTCGCAGAGGGCAGCAAGATCATTCGGACCGAGTTGGTCGAGTTCATCGTTTGATTTGGCAGTCCTAATATCCTATTCACAGCAAACATCGCATTGTTTCAAACAGTGCTTTCGAGTCTGACCAGAAAGTACCTGCGGCTCTCAATCTACCATTCGGGCAGTTGTTCTTTGGCTTCAATGTTACTCCTTATGCGCCACCAGCCCCTGTTCCAGGGTCCCCTGACCCCTCAAGCCAGGTATGTAACTACCTGCCTAAGCCATCCAGTATCCATTCATGTCGCATTTCCATAGGCACCTTCGTCTTTTTCGGGTTCTGGTAACACATTGAATGGTCGCGGTACTCAACCATCATCTGCTTCCTCGTCCAAGGGCAAAGAGAAGGAGAATACTCCTGCTCAGACTGCCTACAATTGGACTGGGGCAGGACAGACGCTGGGTCGAAGTATACCACGAGAAGTTGGTCTAGTCGGCGCAGGCGGTGCCAGGATTCCGAGACCACCGCAACGTAACAAGAAGCCGAAAGAGGAGAAAGAGAGAAGCCCCTCGCCTGATTGGGGTGTGGACGATGACGACGTTATCATGATAGACAGCGATTAAGAACTTGTCAGTAGATAATGATTTGTACATTATTTTTTGCAGTATCTATAGTTGCATTGTTTCTGGACCGGAGTCTATCTAGAGACAAAATGGATATTTCACAGGTATTGTCATCGGGAATCCTACTTATATCAAAGCATCACTACGCCAACACCCTTTCCTGCCGGGACCCCATCCTCAGGATTCACACCCGCCAGCGGTGCAGTTCTCCAATTATACAGATAGAAGTTCAAGACACCGTCACCAATGCCAAACTGCAACGATAGTTCAACCAAAATAACAAGCACATGGTACCATTACAGTAAACTTACCTTGAGATCTTTCAAAATGGCCACATTATCCATGAGAGTCAGAGCGTTAAATACATCGAAGTTAGCATTGTTTGCCACGACAAGGGCGTCTCCAAATATAGCTTCTAGCCGCTTCTTGAGGCTCCCATCCTCTTCCGCACCATCCATAAACGCTGTTTCCGTGGCGTAGTAATATAGGTATGCTGCATCAAGTACAGGGAACTTGGTGTTATTGATTACTGTCGATGGTAATGAGTAAAAGGAGAAGAAATCAGTAATCTTATGTGTGTCCGGGTCCTGAATATGCATCGGTTAGTGGTTCATTCATCGTTGGATCTCGTGTATCTTTACCTCAACCACGTAAGCCCAGGTCACTTGACCCACCCTCCTGCCCGATCCACCGTCGCCAAGTGCTCCAGTGCCCATTCCGCTCATGAACTGATGCTTCACTTCGTCGAGGTCATACAGTGGAACTAGATCAAACCGTCGCATGTATCGCGTGAATAGGTCGGCCACCTGCGGTACGTCGCGCTCCTCCATCTCACGAAGCCCGGGCACAGAGTACGTCTTTGATGTGATTTTGTTCACGCGAATCATCCGCGCGAGGGTCATGTTGCGGGGAACGTAAGCGAATTTGACATCGACGAGTTTTTGGACGTTTAAAAGACGGTGAAAATATCTTGATGGGAGGTAATCACATCACAATAGATTCGACCGAGTAAGAAGATAACATACCGACAAACGGAGACTGGCGTAGGAACGACGACACCGGCGGTATACATAGCCTGGAAGACGCCCTTCAAGTGGACTTGTCGAGTAACTTCTTTGATAAGAACAGGAGCTAGACGTTTCGACCGGAGTTTCTTGTGCACGCAGAGGTAGTTGATTTCAGCAACTGGTATTTGACTAGAACATTGTCTGAGTGCTTGACAGAAGAATAGAAGATATCTCCTCACTGTTTGCGGACACGTATGGTCATAGGAACTCCGGAGATGAAAGCCACCAATTTCTTGTTTGACGACACGCGTACTCCGACGTGCCATTCCTTGTGATACCCGGGAGGTGTGAGTGCCCTTCATCGGTGTAAGTTTTCTATCAAGTACATAGAAAATGTCGAACGCGCCAGTGGAGGAATTCCGCGGTATATTGGAATCTGAATATAGCTTGATCATCTTCAACATAGTTTAGTGACAAGAGGTCATACACCTCCTTGTTCTGGTGAAGAAACTGTCAACGGGCGGGTATTTATGCTACCCCAACATCTGCTCACCTGCTGGGGGTCACTTAGATCGAGTATCGACCATTCGAAATCTTTCGGCAGAGGGTATGCATCCTGTCGGACTTCCTCTCGAGTTTTTGAAGGTTCGATGTAGCCATCGTCAATAGGCGGTCCTTCACCTGTAACACTT
Organism: Termitomyces sp. K1Aa; assembly: GCA_018221735.1. Lineage (NCBI taxonomy): Eukaryota > Fungi > Basidiomycota > Agaricomycetes > Agaricales > Lyophyllaceae > Termitomyces > Termitomyces sp. K1Aa. The sequence goes on from JABAJX010019805.1 coordinate 228,214, forward strand.
GACTGTAAGACGTTTAAAAACATTCAAGAGCGCGATAAGGACTAACCAAGCTGAGGTACCGGTTGCGTTCCCCAGAACTGTATTTAATAATTCCAGGGCTGTTTAATTGCGTGCAAAAGCATGGAGGAACACACCTTGTGTTCACCCATGTCCTTATTGTTACCCCCAATACCAGCCTTCCCTTTGACTATGTCCATGATTTTAAGCTTCTCCAGAGCTTCTCGCACATTTTCCTGAGTAGCTTCTGAAGATACAGTCGAACCCTCGGCCTTGACCGTATCCAAAACATGATCGACGAGTTGCGGTGGTATTTCCGAATCGTCACCACGTAGAGCATTCAAAACTTTAGACGCCTTGGATCTCTTCTTTTTCTTCTGTGTTGAGGTCGAAGGAGAGGCCGAAGATAAATCCTCTTCCTGATCTGAGATCGCGGACTGATCGTCAACATCGACGACCCGTTCCTTTTGCTTTTGGGATGAAGCCATAATGGGAGGATCAGAGCAAGCCACCGAGCAGGGGGAGGATGTCAAGTCCAGACTCGAAGCGGAAGATCGGCGTGATCGTGACTTGTTGTTCTATGTTTTTCATCTACCTCACATTTTCCTCCCCATTACGGCTGAATAGAGATGACTATACCTGACTGTACTGATAGCAAATAGGTACTTGGATTGACGACCGCTAAAATACACCGGCAACGTAATGTTACATGACAACCTCCAAAGCTTTCTCCTTATGAAATGGTGATCTTCCTAGGAGTCAATTCAGAGCTTGTCTTTGGGAAACTGACCAGGAGAACTCCGTCTTCCATCCTGGCTTTTATTTCATCCTCCTAGAGCGTAATGGTCAGATTCGCGGTGGTGTGCTAGTGTACATCACATACATGGACCCCCTGAGGAAGTTGGAGTGTACGCGAGAATTTGCCGTACTTGCGCTCCCGAATGGCATAACCGTGTTCATCGCGCTCAGATGATGATTTACTCTCGCCACTAATGGTCAAGCGGCCATTGTGGACATCGATCGAGACGTCATCCTTCTTCATTCCGGGTAATTCAAAAGTTGCAGTTACAACGTTATCGGTAGAATCCTCGTGAAGATCCATCCTACAGAAAACAAGATAAAAATCCAAGCAAGGCAGACGACTAACAGATGGGCGTACCTTGGCTTGAGAGGACGGTTGGCACTAGCAACATGACTCTCAGCGCCACGACGCTGGAGCTGGCTGCCGCCGCTCGCTTGATGATAACCAAAGGCATCATCAAGCAACTTCTCAAAATCGTAGTACGGCTCGTAGTAAAAGACAGACGACATTGTGTTGGATGACGAAGGGCACGGTGGTCATCGTCTTATATAGTGCCGACTGAATACTTTGCGTCATTCGATCTTCGAGACATGTGAATCTAGAAAATTCTTGAATGACGAGCTTTCCGAGTCATGTAGTGGCAGTTTGCAAGAAAGCCAAATTCACGGCGAGACACAGAAACAATGGAGAACGGTCGAGAACAATCTCATGGATGAAGGCGGGAAGTCTTGCGGTCCAAATAAGGACAATCACCAGCTGACTGACGCCGACCACCATGAATGGATCCGTGCAGAACCTTGAGGAGGCCGCTAATATCGCGTCCGAGTTTATATACAGTGTGGAATGTTCCTTGCCACTCCCTATTCGACCTACTGACAGCTTTCGAATCAGGTCTCGACAACCTCCCTAACGAAGTGAACCACTTGTTGCAGGAGATCAAGGCTAAAGAGAGCAGGGCGCAAGGTATGCGTCTGTGGATTTTTCTGTTGGGAGATACTCAAACGGACTCAAGATCTTCAGCAGGAGATTGACAAAGACGCGGCTAAATACATCCGCCATTCCATCCGTGCATCAACTTCCGTTCCCTCTTCACCTTCCTCTCGTGCTCCTTCCCCGAAATCAACCGCTCTACCGGCCAAGATAGAGGCGGCGTATGCAGAGATTGATCAACTCTCCGCAGAGAAGATTGTTATTGCACAGACTTTGATCGACCTTATCACTCGGACGCGTGCGAGGCTTGATTCTGACTTGACCAAAGTCAGAATATTACAAGGCGAAACTGTAGACTATGCTTCCGCCCTAGGGGCTTCCCTTACCGCAGTCCCTAGTCTCAGTCTCTCCGATAAGAATGTTACGGGACAAGTCTCCGACAGCCTTCGAAGCGCACTCACGTCCACTCCCACTCTACCTGATCTCAGACAGACCGCACTTTCTAGCGCAAGTCCGTCAACAACTTCCGCATCTGCCGCGCCCGCTGTGAAGAGTACGTCGAACCTCTAAATTTCCGATGTGCATGAGCCTAATTGATCACTTTAGAACGCCGTCTGGCCGCATCCTCCGTGAAACTGACGCCCACGAAACACCGGTCGGCCTCACCCACCACTGTAGCGCCACCGGCGTCATCTCAACGTGCAACTTCACGTCTCTCTCGCAGCACTGTCGCTCGCCAAGATACCGACGTGGATGAGGGAGATGATGACGCCGAGGGCGAAGGTGATGATGCCGATGACGAACGACTATACTGTTTCTGTCAAAAACATAGTTACGGCGATGTAAGAACTCATGACTTCACTTTATTTCCAACATTGCTGAAATACCGTTCTAGATGATTGCCTGTGACAATGAAGGTGGTTGTCCTTTCGAATGGGTAAGTTTTCCCTGACAATATTCTGCCGTGCTATCTGATTTATTCTGCCCCCCTCAGTTCCATTTATCTTGTGTGGGTATGAAACAGCCTACACCGGAGAAGTGGTATTGCTCGGTGTGTGCACCAACTATGGGTATCATGAAGAAGAAGGCTCCAGCACCCCCCGTTAGGAAGGGAAGAAAGAAGTAGATAAGTACTCTAACCGCTGTATTTTTATTTGGAAGTGCAATGATACCATGTCTTCACATGTCAAATCTCGCGAAAAGTAATATTACACAAGTTCGAATAAATTTAAGAGATAAATATCCACTACTTGACACGTCGGCGTCGTTTAACTCGTTCGGCCAATGTATCATGGTTCTCTGCAAAGGTATCAGAGTCTACAGCAGCCTTAAGAAGTGTATCATGAGTTCGCTTGGAAGGAGAACATGACGGAGTCACGGGCGGTGTAGGGAGTACGTTTACAGTTCCTGGGTCTTTCACAGACGATGCGCTAGTTGTCTCGGTAAGTCCGTAAGAAGCAAAAGACTTGAGGTCTGCAGTAAACAAAACCTGGATAGGTGAAAGTGAACAAAAGACTACGAAGGACCGAGACCACTGCTGACCGAATGTGCCCATCCTGCATATTCGCCCCATACATTGAATAATTTCGTGTTAACCTCGTCATAGAGTTTGGGTGTCATGTTGACCTTTTTGCCGTTAGAACTGCCTTTCAGCCCATAATACTTCACGGCGATTTGATGAACATGCGTGTCCACAGGGACAACTTCTTTCTACATCAAACGACATGAAAATGACTTCTCAGGCGTTGGAGGTAACCCGCACCTTGTCCAAACTCATCAACAGGATGCAATCGGCAACCTTTCTTCCTACCCCGACAAATTTCAAGAGTTCTTCTCTTGCTTCATTGGTCGCACTGTCCCTCAGTCTCATTAACCATTTTTCTGCAGGCTCGAGTTTATCACGAGAAAGGGCTGCCCCTCCATGAGAGTCGATAAGCATTTGAGCTGTCCGTTGAATGAACTCAGCGCGGTAGCCAAATCCAAGGGAGCGAAGGGTTGCAGATACTTTTGGTTCAGCAAGAGCAGACGGTGGTGGGAATGGATGGTAGGTGGTATCTTCACCGGGAAAAGACAGCAGAGAAGGAGAATACTGTTTACACAGAGCATGAATCATTTTCGTGATGCGCGAAATATTATTATTTGAAGAGCATATGAAGCTATAGGCAGGAAGAAGGTTAGAGGGACGAGTCGCGAGAATAGGACTTGGAGGCATACGAAACGAGGTTCTCCCATGGATCTTGCCGTAGTATTCGTATTCCCTGAAATCTAGATTGCAACCTTGCAAAGACAGGATCGCGTGTAGACCATTCATTGTAGAGGGCAGCAAGGTCAATGTCTAGCTGAAAGTAATCCTTAAGCCAGACCAGCGTTTCAGCGTCTCGCAACGCGGCTTGTGTGGGTATAGGTTGCGGATCCGGGTATACAGAGCGGTAAAACAGAGTAGTAGGCGACTGTCGAAGACAGACAACGCGGTCGCGTAGACACAGTCGATATTCAGTATCGTCTGCGATGGACACCGTAGTCCAGCGGAAGGACTGGCCACATTTCAGAACCGCCGCAAGAGAAAGCTGTGCGACGGACAGCGGAAGGGAATGGAACACGGGTAGCAGAACAGACATGGTGGACGTTGTGGGCGACGACGCGCCGTGTGGTGGTCAGTGTCAGAGTGGCCGCGCGAACATTCCTTCATGACCTCAGACACATTCCTTCCCCGCATCCAGTCTGTCTTCTACTCCGTCTTCGACGTACATCAAGGCCCGAAGATCGTCGCACAAGTTCCAGAGGGTCTTATTGCTGTCCCGGAAAGCCTGGTTACTCCAACCTCTCCTGTGGATTATCAGCGTGAACGTACGCGATCCACTTCGTCATCATCTGGCCCCTTTCTCTTTCATTTCGACGATGTTTCTAAATATGTCATCCCGCCCAGTCAGCTCTGTGGACGTCTGGTCACTTGTTCTACCAAGAATCACCGAGTAATAGGTTTCCCAGTCGAACTGAAGGGAAAATATGACCGCAACTACTTTCGATATAATCTGTGCTTCGTATTCGACCGTTCTGCAGATCTCAGCTGTTATGAGCCTATAGTTCGAAAAGTTAGTCGCGTACTTTCTTCGTGTGAGGTATCTTGGCTCCTTTCTCTGTCTGGAACCTCGATTGATAGACCTGTCTGTAGAAAGAATCTGGTTTTTTGCATAACCCAGAGACATCTGCCGCAATACCTGCTATTCTCGAACAACTATATGAAGACTTGAACTCCTATTCAGAAACATCTATACCGATAGATCGTTTTAATTCAGTAGAACTCAAGATTTTTCCCTTCTACCCGAATCCCCCTCAAGTCAACGATTGGATGGTACCTCTTGCCCTTATTAGTCTTACAAAGCGAGTAGAGGATAACTGGGATCTTACTATGGTTAAAGTAGGCCTCATCTCTGTTTGCTTGAAGATACACTGTCGATGAATGAACATGTTTAGATCGCCAAATTCATTGACGGAACTAATCATGTTAGTCGAATAGCGCATCTTGCAGACTGTGATATCACCCTAACTCGTCAGGCGATATCACATCTTCTGTATGGTTCATTTCCATTGTCTTGTTTCCTGCCCTGATATCCAGCAGCTTCTACCAAGTAATCATGACGGTTGATATATTTCAATTTTCCAACATGTATACTCTTTCAAGCAGTATACAATGGCTTGCCGATGAGGCTCATGTACGGGAGGAATGTGGTCCGTACGTGACCAAAGTAGGTCCGTAGGAACAGCTCTCTCTTTGCTTCACTCTGACAACCCACAGGACATTCGATGCCCGATTGGCCCAAACTCCTCCGGCTTTATTCAAGAATGAAACCGGGAAAGACGGTGCTTGAATGGATGAATGAGCATAACGTTCACCAACTTGGTATTGACGTCAGACGGTTCACCAGTTTCGGCGTAATCAAGGTAATAGGTCATAGCTCGATTCTTTCGACAGAACTTATCGCTGCCCAGGGGTTTCTACGTAGAGTTCATCGCTACCCAGTGCTTCTTTCCCCAGATCCATACCAAGTTGCATCGTTTGCACATGACCATCAAATACCTCCTGTAGTGACTACCTTTGGACGGCAACGTGGAGACAGCCTTTCTGGTGGACCGCCGACGCGATTTCCTCCATACACACCATCTCCACCACACGCCGATCCAACTTCGTCGACTTATATCACGGGTCAGCCTCCTGCGTACTTCCGTGGTCGATCTCCATCAGCCATTTCGGGACAGAACGGTAGCCCTGAAGCAAATCACTCAGCAACAAAGGGACATAATCCATCTGCCGCCCATCCGCTCCTTCCCATGACGGTAGCAGACTCGATGTACGCCACAAATCGAGCCAGAAGAGCCAGTGCTGCAGAAAAAGTCCTCGAACAACTTCGCAGTCGCAGTGACCTACAAAAGCCCACGACATTTTCAATTGGGAGCCCACGTACGGCGTGGGGTCACTACCATGACAGTATCACAACCCCAACTCTCTCGACGGCAGTGACTCCTCAAGACGGGCATGGTTCCCGACGTCCCGAATCGCGGCGGCAATCCCTCATCACTCCGATTGGCCAGCCTCCCTCGCCCGTTGTAACAAAAGTTGGTTTGCCAACCACAAACCCCACTGGCCTTCGCTCGCGGCTCTCTTGGACTCAAAATATGTCACAATCGGGTGTGTCTGGGATACCAAGTGTTTCTGGAATGCGACCCTACCCGCCGGAATTCTTGATGCTTTTAAATGGTGAACATCATACAGACGAATTGGCCGTACGCTTTGAAGCAGGCTGGCCGTTGATAGAGCAGTGGCTCGTGCATGCGGGTGGTGGCGCGGGCGATGGCGATTTTGGTAAAGTATGTATTATATATCGGTGAACGTATCTGGGATTTTCGTATTTTCGTCTACTTGACAAAATGGTCTTGTTTCTTCTAAAGTATTAACACAGCCTGTTTCATTGACATGGGAAAAATAAAAAAACATCTAGGGCCCGAGTAAGATGAGATTGCTCAATTAATTGTACACTATGCGCAAGGATAAGCTGAATGGCAGTGTTGAGGCAGTAACTGTGACTTCTCCTTCATTCGGTACAAGCTCAGAAACTTTCTTCGTCAGGTTGGGTCTAGTGGCTTCCTCGAGCTGAGGTGGCGCTTGCAGATAGATCTGCATGACTGGCGTTGAAAGAGAGGGTTTCTTGATTTGACTGATTAAAATGGGAGAGAACAAATCAGTAGGACTGTTTGCAAAAGTCGACATTATACACTTACATGTCTTGTTTCTCCACCAACATCTCAATCAGTTGTTCAACAGTGAGCTCTGAGCTAATGCTAAGTTCAAGGGATTCACCGCCGCACACAGGGCAGTCATCTCGCTTTTCGTGTTCAAAGGTGTAAGAATACACTCCATCAGTGCCAATGAGCATGAAGTAGTTGTTTAGATAGGCAGCGGAACTTGTGGCGATCTTGAAAGCTTCATTACAACATGCAGCTTTGTAGATCATATTCAGACCTTATCTTATAGTACTTATCATTTATATGCTCACCTGCGATGATGGCGTTTGTGGAAGCAATAGCTGGGATGATGTTCTTTACAACGCCCTGGGTCAAGGACCATGTTACTCCCTCGATGTTGAATTCCTTGGCACGAGCTGCAGCGACTTGGAAAAGCCATCCAATATGCTCTGGATCATCAGTGTCCATCTTTTTGTCTACTGTGTGCATTGGCGAAGATGTCGAAATTAATAGACGCAAACAAAACCGACCTCCTTGTACACGGGGCCATTCTAGAACAGATGCCCATTCTATGCAATGTTCAGGAAGACGTGGTGTGTTGGCAATTGTGCAGATAGGAAATGCAGTAGGTTTGTTGAGCATGTCAAGAGAACACTCATAACAGGAACTGATAGTAGGTAAAATGACACGCGCTTGACCTTTGAAACCTGAATTATCCGGGTAAGGATGAAAAACTCAAAAGAAACGTATGATAATACCTTCTGTGCCACCATCAATGAGTGGCTTCAAACTCTCTGGGTTTTCAGGATCCACGAGGTTAACTAAAGTCGCGTTTATCCACCGACGGGCTTCAACGGAGTCTAATCCACATATCACAAGGTTGAACTGCATGTAATAATCATCGTCTTTATCCTGGATTTTTCCAAAGTATCTGTAACGCAGGTTCAGTTGTCGGAATGTGTACTTACAAGTAATTGTGGATGTGCTTACGGAGTCACCGTCACGCCCGGCACGCGCTTCATGATGAACTCTGCAGCTACAGTAGCTTTCGGCTTCCCTACATCTTTAGGCCTTTTATCAAGTATGAGGTACACTCTTCGTGATATGAGTGGATGTAGAGGGATACCTGAAGAGGAACTGGCGGTTAAGATTACTAAGATCAATGGTGTCCATGTCGATAACATGGATGTCCTTGAAACCAGTCAGGGCGAGGTTCGCAAGTATTTCGCATCCCAGTCCGCCTGCACCGATAACGAGGATCTTTGCTTGATTTCTTAGAAAGTCTTTGACCTAGATATCGCGAAACAAAGTCAGTTTAGGCATACACAATAGCGAGTAGGCGTACGCCATCGCCTGCAAGAAAAGAGGGGTCTGTGCGTGGACCTGGCTTATCGAGCACTTGGTCAATGTGAAAATAGCGACCTTGCCAGTCTGTGTTTTGCAGGGAGGATGCCATATAATTTGGTGAAGAGACGACAAAGTTAGTACTGAAAGTTGATCAGATCGCCGACATGGATCTCGAGTCGCCTCGATCGTGTTCTGTATTACTTAAGCATATTTTTTGAACCCCTGCCATCGACCATGAGCAGTCTTCTTCACTTTAGTGGTCACCAACACTTCAGAAATCGTCTGGTTCTCTCTATCTTAAGCGGCAAGCATGTAAAAATCGACAAAATTCGCTCGGAAGACAAAAATCCCGGACTGAGAGGTATGCTGTTCTTTCGTGTAGGTTTTGATCTCTTGAATAGCTTGTCTCGAAAGACTTCGAAGTGAGCTTTCTACGGTTGCTGGAGAAGGTTACAAATGGCACAGTGATCGAAATATCTGTTACTGGTACGCGTCTTGAGACGATCCTGACCTTAGGTCGCCTGAATTAACGATATACAGGTACTGCGATCCTATTGAAGCCTGGTATCATTCTTGGTGGGCCTTTAACACACGACTGCCCAATATCACGGTCGATTGGTTACTATCTGGAACCTATAATCATGCTTGCGCCGTTTTGCAAAACGCCGCTTCAGCTCACCTTACGAGGTATTACAACCGACGAGAACGATCTTTCGGTATGGTATCACATCAAGCTTTGACGTTTATGACATTCACGTCTTGCAGGTAGATCTGCTGAGGACAGTTACGCTACCCCATCTTCAACTCTTCGGTATAACAGATGGTTTGGAATTACGGGTCAGATCTTTTGCCATCCGGTCTTTCACAGGGCTCATATTCCCGCAGATTAAAAAGCGTGGCGCCCCACCAGAGGGTGGTGGAGAAATACAGTTCCTTTGTCCAATTGTCAAACAAGTGAAGACTTTGAACTTCGTAGAACCTGGAAAAATCAAGCGCATACGCGGAATTGCGTACGTCTATCCGTAAACCCATCAGGAATTTGCTCACATTGCAACATCAAGTCATGCTGTTCGAGTCAACCCTCAGTTCTCAAATCGATTGATTGAATCTTCGAGATCAATCCTCAATCGCTATATACCCGACATATATCTCTATTCCGACGTTTACAAAGGTAATGATAGCGGAAAGTCGGTGTTCTCATCTTTGCTTTCAAAAGGGTATATACTGAGTCAAGTGTTTACTCTGTAGATCACCAGGATATGCCTTGAGTCTTCTTGCAGAGTCGACTACCTCGGCAATCCACTGCGCAGAAGCCATCTCTAAGCCGGGAGTAGCTCCCGAAGACATTGGACTTGAAGCTGCTCGCGCTCTTATGGCTGAAGTGAATCTGGGCGGCTGCATGGACCGCAAACATCAGATCCTTGTTCTCTTAATGATGGTTCTCGGGAGCGAGGATGTTGGACGATGTCGTATGAGTGAACCCACTACAAGGACGTACGTATATGTAAGATTGCGTTCCTGCTTAGTTTTACTCACTCAATACACGAACAGAATACAATTTTTACGAGATGTCAAACAATTTTACGGAACCTCCTTCAAAATTGTACCAGCAGAGCCAGGCTCAAACCAGCTCTTGTATTCCTGTTATGGGACAGGCTACATCAACGCAAACCGGGCACTTGCTTAAGGCCTTCGTTTGATTTGACCTCGTTACACACAATGCCACAAACCTTCATACTCACTGACGCGACACCCATCCTACTATGTGTAACACGCTCCAACACACGAACTGAGCCAGGTTCATGCACTATGAGCATCGCTCATAGCCTATGAGAAGATTCGAAGTCATGAAACCTCGAGCTCGCAAGACCTATAAAAGAATAGGCAAGATATCGTACCCGAAGGAGACAGTAAGTAGTAAAGGGTTGATAGAGATGGATAAATTATGCATTGACTGTATTTCACCTCCGTCGAATCCACAATGTTGAAAGGGTAATTAACACGCCAGCGGCGAAAGCGAACGTAGGGCTGGTGATATACGGCAAACCAAGACCTAAACTGGATTTGAGGTGGGTGCCTGTGAGCTCGGCGAATGTCGGTATGCGGTCTTGCTCCCAACCATCATCCAGTAGGTGCTGAATCATGCTGTCGTCGACCAAGGCAAGCTCTTCCATACCCCAAGTATTGCACAAATTCGACATCCATTTCATTCTCCTCCGTCCCACTTCGCCACCAACTCCAGGCGCCCTAATTTTAAGCTGGGCCCTCAACTCTCCGACCTTGGTTATGGCTGGGCCTTCAACCCCCGTCAAAGCATTTTGTAGCCTTTTCTTGATCAGATTCGCCATTTTTGGTCCATTCCCGTTCGTTGAGATCATGACTTGAAGCGGACCGTCTCGTATCTGCGATCCGAAATAAAAGTCGCAAGAATCTGGTATGTCTGCGGCATTAACGGGAATTCTGGACTTTCTGCACATGTTGCAGATGTCGCGTGAAAGCTCAACATCATCCAATGCAGTGAGAACCATGTCCATTCCTTGTAGTTCTTCGACACCAGCGAAAGGGCGATCGTGGTAGGTAATGCGGTTGGGGTGATTATGAATAAGGCGTTCAGTACGTGGGTTGAGGCCATCGTGAGGGGCCAAGACATTTATATGAGCGTCTGTGACGAGGATAGAATCGATACGCTGAGCAGCAATTTCGCCGCCGCCGACAATAAGTACATTCTTGTTCTTGAGCTGCCAAGCTATCAGGAGAGAGCCCATGATGAAGAGTATGTAAAAGCAGAAATCGGATTAGTCAGCAGAAATATATCTCATCACAAACGACAACGTGAACGTTCAAAATGCCTCCAAAAGCTGACATTAACAAGGCTGGCTGGGAACAGAGCGAGTTCCCTATTCTTTGCGAGACATGTGAGTTACTATACCGTCCTTTACTAACTATCTGACGCGTCCACCAGGTCTCGGCAGCAACCCCTTCGTCAGAATGGTTCGTTCATTTCTCATTTCTCCTCTTTCTCTCCCCTCTGACGCCCCAATCAGTCTAAACAAGAGTACGGGCGATCATGTGGTACCTGTGCACGTCCATTTACTGTCTTTCGATGGAATCCCGGCGCCGGCGCACGATTCAAAACCACCGTCATTTGTCAAACCTGTGCCAAAATCAAGAATGTCTGCCAAACATGTCTCCTTGACCTAGAATACGGGTTGCCCACTCAAGTACGGGATACTGCCCTTGCTCTGCAGAATGAAGCACCCACAAGCGACATCAACCGCGAATATTATGCACAGAACATGGAGAGTAAGGTGACCCTCTTTGTCATCTATCTGATAAATTAGTATGCTGACTTACAGCAGCTTGAAGGCAATAAATCTGGTCTGGATTCAGGTCGTGCATGCTCAGCAGGAAAGGACATGCTGAAGCAGTTGGCGCGGAGTGACCCGTACTACAAACGCAACCGGCCACAAATCTGTTCATTCTTCGTCAAAGGAGAGTGTAATCGTGGAAATGAGTGCCCGTATCGGCACGAGAAACCGGTCAACAATGAATTAGCGCACCAGAACATCCAGGATCGTTACCACGGACAAAACGACCCTGTTGCGCGCAAGATCTTGACCACTCACGCGGAGAATCGAGGGTTGAAGCCTCCAGATGATGTTACGATTGTGAGTTGATCTTTATCAACTCACATTGTACCTTTTTGAGTTTCCTTGTCTAGACTTCGATCTTTCTCTCCAGTCTTTCCTCCAATTCAACGGAGCTCAGCATACGGACTCATGTATTACAATCACTTCCCAGTATTCAGCCCACACAGATCAAATCTATCGTGCATGTTGCAAAATCGCGGTTTGTTTCCTTACGTTCAAATGAGTATTGTACTTAATGATCCTCATCTCAGATGTGCATTTGTAAACTTCAAAGAAAGAGTCGATGCCGAACTAGCTGCTCAGGCTTGGGCGAACGGACTCGAGATTGACGGCGAGACAGTTGGCGTCAAATGGGGTCGGAGTCGTGTTAATGGTAACAAGTCCTCTGCCCTCCCCTCAACATCAATCACAGTAAATCCGGAATGATAACCCGTCTCTCTCAATGTGTGTGTAATTTATAATATCTTCTGTATCCCAGGTTACTGCATATGCATGTAACTTGTGTTTAATTGATCTTTTCACGCAACTCAATGGATCAAAACACATACATGTCTGTAGCCTGGTTATTTCCTTCAGCTTCTCCGATTCAACCAGTACATCTGTATCTTTTTTACTCATGCAAATAAACCACCGAAAACGACCCCAGACAACCAGGTCACAATAGGAAGGATTCCTGAACCGCCCGTAATCGCTCTCCCCAGATTGACCAAGCCAGGACCCGCTACATTCGAGACGAGATGAGTTGAAGTGTGAGGGGTGATAATAAATGAAGAGCTTACGACAAACCCCTGCTAAACCCCAGCCAACACCAAAGATAACCGCGCCTCCGATAAGCTTCGTATCAATTGGATCACCTTTGGGGATAGACCAGAGACCTCCAAGTAAGGGCTTCTCAGAGCCACGGAAAAACTGATACAGTATGATGGATGTGGGCAATGCGCCTGCTGCAAGGAATGCGAGAGACGGATCGAATGAAGGACTGAAAGGGAGACTGAGGAAGGACAAAACTCGTGTCGACTCGCTCAGATTGGAAAAGCGAAGAGCAAGGGCGAACTCGAAGCCCGTCGCAAGGAAAACAAAGAGACGAGATATCGGTCGAGACTCTCGCGGAGCAGCACTATCCTTCGGTGAAGGACGACTTCTGGTAATCTATACATAGCAGTTAGTGAATTCATGACCTTCGGATAAAATAAATCCATTCACAAGAGAACCGAGTAGTGTTGAAGCCGCTATCTGTTTCGCCAATAAAGCTTTCCCATGCGGGCCTAGTGACCAGTCCATGATTCCGGCAGAGGAGAGTTCAGTTGGAAAAAGCTGGGCTGTAATGACGCCAGTGACAAAAAATGTCATGGTTGCGACAAGAGAACTGTAGAATTCTGGATCAGAACTCAGCAAATAACGTTCGTAAGAAATCGCACCGCAGAGAGAAGCGGGACAATCCACATATCATATGACTACATATAGGTCCATCATAAGTTGAATAGCGAGATAATGGCGCGCATTTACCCAGAGGTACACCCATTCGAAAGCTGTTAAAACAAGAATTAGATAGCAGAGGACAAGAATACAGCATATAGATTCACTTTCGAACCAAGCCCGACAAGGAAACCGGAGAGCGCGACACGACCAATACCATGGTGAAATGGTGAAGGTCCATGTCCCTCTAATAGCCCAATGTATGCACCTCCCAAGACAAGACCAAGTACGGCGAGCGAAGATTCTCTTCCACCGAAAACAGCGCGGTGAACGAAGCCCGATATTCCAAAAACATTACCATTGAGCAGTAAAAGGGCGTGGACGGGGATAGATAGGCCAACGCCGCCTATGAAGGACTGGACGGGCGTAGGTGAGGACATCAAAAGAAAAGATAGCCGAGAAAATGTCTTGACAATGAGAATGTCATTTTAGACTTTTAGACATAAGTATTATGTAAATCCATAAATAACTTCAACTACACATTGTATTGATCGGATCGGAGCCTCTCAATTGGGAGGTGTAGTCGGCCTACTCCTGATGAGTGTTCCGTCTATACCGCAACGTTGATACGGTATGGGTGATACTGATGGATAGCTGGAACAAACCTCGCGTCGTAAAGGTGCCAACCACATTCCGAGTCCTGGCAACCTGCAGCAAATACTACAACCCTGCATCATGATGTAAGTACTAAGTTCGTTCACATACGGTGTCTGAATAGAAAAGATGTCATGATCATCGCAAAATGTGCCGTCTCGTTATGGCCTGAGGTTTATATATACTCTAGAGTCTATGTATATACAATTCTATCTGTTGGACCCCGCCGTTTAAGTATACTCCGCCACCCAGATCGACTCTCTCCCTGCAGATGTCATCAACTACCTCTCCTGCTCTGACAGCAACGACACTTAAGAGAGTGTCACTCGGCCTACACGTCGCCTCTTCTACGCCCTGTAGGTATATTCTGGGTTCGAATGGCGATGCGACACTGTAGGGTCTACCAAACTTGGACGGAAGGATCAACTCTCGTGGTTCTCAGAGGATGGGAGAATCCGGAGAAGTAGAAAGGACGCTAGGACCTCGTGGCCCTATAGAACACCAATACCATGGCGTTAAACGGACTGCCCTTCCCATGCAAGATAGTCAGCATACTCCTTGCGACTTGGGATGGTCGATCCCATGTTTGGCTGTGTAGGTAAGAAAGGAAGGTGATTGGTCAGTGTGGCGCACTCATGTCTTTCATAAAACTCCAAGAAAGATCCAATAAGCAATTGTTCAATCTTACAAGCCGAGCTAACCAGCTAGCATCTGAGAGCAGCATCCCAGGATGCCATCAGAACTGGTCATGGTTTCTCGATAAAAAGGGCTATTTTAATGGAGAACCAACCGAAGACTATATTTCGACAAGATGTCGGTCGCTCTGCTATTTGACAGGAGAACATAAATCATCGTAGAGTTAGTCTTTCTGCGATGGTGGGCGCAATAGCAAGGTTCGCTGACCCAGATCCGAAGCCAATTAGGTCGTAGACAGTAGATTCATCAACTCTGGACGAAGACATGAATGTAAGGCGTAAGATGTCGAAAAGATGGTACAACGAGACCTTTATAGTACCAGAAATTTTTATTGTACTGGCAGGACGGCCGGCAAGTCTAGGCGCTAGAAATGGGGCGATATACTCAGGCTGTCAGTGAAACTGAAGAACTGAAGTTTTGGAATGGATGCGAAGGACATTGCGCAGTGATAGTTGATCCATATCCAAGTTGAGCACGACTGGACACGAATCAAGGTCGATGAAAGGCTTTGAGTGATGGTTGTGCAAGGCGCTGCTTAGGTTCTTTCTGTTATCTCTCACGGTCCCAAGCGAATCAATCGAATGGTATACGTTAGGAAAGAGTGTCCAGGATGATACTTATGCATATAGATAGATCACGAACTTCCTACTTGAAACCTTCGAGGACCGGCTGCAAAGACGAATGGTTCAGAAGGCATGTCAAAGGAATGTCAAACTTTGACCAACCTCGAGTTCGGCTGGGCACGGGAAGCTCAACATATTTGAAATCACAGGTGAGATTGTGATGATGAGGATACGGATTGCCAGCTGGGATAGAACGCATGGGCGATTTGAGGGGACATAATAAGCATTGGGAACATACCGTAATCTGGTATTTGACCTGAATGTCAGACTTGCCACCACATTTCGTTGTCAGGTCCTTTATGATAAGCCCTTGCGGGTCATCCGCAGGCTTGTAAGTAATGTCGAATGGGAAAGTCCAGTTGGTGAGCTGGTTGGCGTTGAACACCACATTTGTTGAATCGCCTTCACCGATTTGAGTATTGTTTATGGGATAGAAGATCTGAAGATGTGTCTCAGCAGTTTCCCTTCAGCCAAATTGCGACAGATGGACATCAGCTTTAATCTCCTTAAAATTAACTGCAAAGTAGTTGGGGTTGTTAACACTTATAGTGATCATCAATTGAGAGAAGTGATACCGTGAAAGATAGAAAGGACTCACGATATGTTGATACCGAGATGAAGCGTAATGCCCTTATCAACTAGCTGGATCTGATAGTGATTCGAATGAGTATATCACAGGCAATAGTTTCAATGTACCACTAACAGCACTCCCGCTCTTTGACACCGTATCAACACTGCCTACGACGACATTTGGCGGGCGTATCCACTATTTTTTACGGTGAGCTGTCCGAGTACGACGAGTGACCAGACAAACAAATCACCAATGCAAGCGAAAGGATTACGCAGATAAATAGGAGGATTGCACTCATCAGCGTGCAACAGCAGAATCGCCCAAAACACCATCCAGGTCCACCCTTAACTTGATATGAGAAAATGACGGGCAGGGGATTCTAAAGCAACTGGCCTTTGTCCACAGATTGCCTTGATTTTCGTATCTGTAATTCCTCAGTGCACGAGGAGTTCTCAAGATGAGATATTTAGTTGTCATTCGAGTTCTTTCATGGACCATAGCCACCTACTTCTCTCTAACTCCGCCTGTTTCGAGTACATTGTCTTTAAATCCTTGTCCGACGGCCTCATTCCCAGCACGTTGTGACCTTGAGCGGTTCGGAGGGTAATGACTAGCATAATACTGCGGATCATCGCTGTACCCAGTACCATAAGCATCGTACGGTCCAATTTCTCCTTGATCGTACGTTCGATGAGGCGCGTCCGCTTGGTAGGGGTTGAAATCTGCCGAGAACTCGCCATAACGAGGTTGAGGTTGGAGACCGGCAGGTGGTTGTTCATAGGGGTCTCGAAACGTCATTGTGAAGTCTCGTCAATAAGTTTAGGTCACCAGAGAAGTCTTAGGCGCGTGAACAGGATGAAGGTCAGAGTTAAGGGAGTCGTCAGAGCAACGTGGAGTTGTGCAAAACTGCGGGTTGCTTGTTTTGGAAGACATGTGGAACCAAGACACTGCCTCACGCCGTTTCTGACCGATACTCAGGTTCGGCTTCAATGGAACAAACAAGACAACGCGTTCAAGAGTGATACTTGTATAGAATTTACATGATAGAAGCAGAACAGCACTATGCAGCACAAATGTATGTATGTAGCCATGTAGGTCCAAACTATATATAGTTTTCATTACCAAGTTGATCCCGAGAAAGGAAAGGCACTCTTTGTCCACTGTGGTCCGCTGGCTGACTCGGAGCTCGGGAGGGCACCCTTGTACCTGCTGGAAAGAATCGCTGAGGTCCATTGCCCATTGCTACCGTCGAGATCTGACCCATGGACGTCGATGGTGGTACGAGACACTGAGGGAAAAAGCGGTTTGATCCTGACGAGCTATGGCTGGCGATTGTTCCAAGAGAATTCCGATCATTTTGCCTAGCCTGAGGTTCTGACTGATGTAGCCTTGTTGTCTGAGAAGATATCTCGACCATTCCCCGTCGTTGATCAGAGTAGCCAGAAGATAGATCCTGTGTTTGACTCTGGCGAATGAATTGAGTAGAAGCCGGAGGAGCTCCGAATTTCGCAGGAGTGGGAGGAGGAGGCATACTCCGAGCTGCTTGATTTTTTGCAAGAGGTTGCTGGGACGGTGCTTGTCGTGACTCTGGATTTGGTTTGGTCCTCTTGAACGTCCGAGGGGTAATCTGAGCGTGAGTAAGTTGTGGGCGATGAAATTGAGGTGTAGCTGGAGGGACATAGGCATATTTGCTAGATCGATGAGTATATGCACACTCGGATGATAATACGTGACAGAATTTACTGAATAAATGCACTTGTAGGTCGATGTTGTGACAAAACAGAAGGTAAGTGCTGATTGTTTGTTGAAGGAGGATTCTGCATATCGTCGACGTCATTTGAGATGAGGTTTGGAGGGATTTGACCATGAGGAAGGGTCAAGCGATTGGGCCCTAGGGGAGTGGGGATAGAACGTGGACTGGAGGTAGTGGCTCGATCTCTTGTTTGATTATAGCTATGGGACATGAGTAAAGGTAACAAAGTGTCATCACCACAAGCTCACGAAAGCACTCCAGTGTGTGGACGCTTGCCATTAACATTGAGAGTTTCTTGCTGCTCCGAATGAGACCCAGCAACCAGTAATTGGGTTTTCTCCATATGCTGTCGGAGACGATTATTTTCGTCTTGAAGTTGCTCATTAAGTCTACCAATACAATCAGTCGCAGGATAGATGAACATTTATCAGGGAATAAGCAAATACTTCTTGAGATCTCCGACATCATGCCTGAGACGTTCGATGAGTGCCCTCTGTTGTTGATGCCGTGACCTATGATGCCGTATCTGTACAGCCATCGCTTCGTGTTGAAACTGCCACTAGGTCAAGCAGGTATCAACAGGGAGTAAGACTATACACACCTTGGCCGCATTAGCGAGAGAATCTAGGGCTATAGGAACTGATTGAAACCATTCTGACATTGGTGCTTCCATCTATCATACTTTCAGCTTCGACTTCGGGATAACTTGGAAAGCTGGAACAAACCTCGCGCTGCAAGGGCACCAACTGTATTCCTGGAGCCCCACAAACGCTACAACTCTGATCCGCATCTCACGAAGGACGCGTTATTGACAAGGCTACGGTAGCAAATGCTCTGAATCAACGTACTGAGATGGTTATTGCAGATGATATGTCCACATTCTGTAAGCCAAAACGGAACAGTCTTTCCAGAAGGCAGTGTGAAGGGCAGTTGACATCGCCCGCAGTTTGCAAATTCCCAGAAGTCCTGGTCTGGCTGAGCAATTGCACCAGACATATCACGAAGCTTGAGGCATTGAGGCAGCGCTGAGCCAACACAAATGTCCAAAGGCCCCCAATTAAGAACCTATTTTCCCACACTTATCTACATGACGACAAAGTGTGGCTATGTATGTTGACAGATTGGCGCCCATTAAGTATCATTGAGCTGTAATGTCAATCAGAGGCGGTACTACTCTGTTACAAAACTGGCGATGTTCAAGCCAGCTGAGGTTTACCTTCGACAATCGTTTCGCAACTCACAATGGGCGTAGAAGAGCACAGAAAGAGACTCATGGCCAATAACCCGGTCTGGGGAGACCAACGATCCACTCACGTGGCCAGCGCGCCGCGTGAGAATCCTGACGATGTCTGTGACTGCGAAGTCGAAGAACCGACCACACCCATTGATCCCATGAATTATGTTGTCAATCCTTCTTCCCCTTCCGATTCACGCATTTCTACCTACGGATGGACCTTTGAAAAGATCCTCAAGACAGGCCAACGATTCCGCGAAGTTCCTCGAGTCGCACTGAAGGAGGCGCCAAGAGCTATTAGTAGATTCGACAGAGAAGGGGTTCCTCTCATCATAGAGGGCCTTCACAAGCAATCCAATTGGCTGAAGAAGGATCTCCATCCAGACTGGTTGGAAATTCACGGACCCAAAGGTATGTACCTACATCGACTTCGACGTTGCTCTCTGTTAAAACTTTTTCTAGAAATCACCGTTCGAAATGTCTATGATTGGAATGACAAGATCATGGCTCTTGACCAGTTTATCCAACAATCTCGCTCAGCCTCGACATTTGCATCTCCAGAAGGTGAGGTCTTTTACCAATTCTTGAGGTTTTCTCAAGGGTTTTTGTAGAGGAGGAACGATTGTACGGCAAAGATGCGCCATGTCCTGAAAGATGGGCAAAATGGCTCCGCAATTCCAAAGTTGTGCCATCGATTCTCTTACCAGGTAATGACGAAGATCTATTGGTTAGTTGCCCCCCTTTTCTACATAAATCTTCACAATTTGTAATATTGAAAACCAGTTATCTCATCATGTTGAGACTCTGATGTGCTACATCGGGGTCGGGGATACTTTCACTCCTTGCCACAAAGATCTCTGCGCTTCATCCGGTCAAAATTTAATGTGTTATACGGAGATGGATGGTTCATCTTTCTGGTTCATGACTAAAGGCGCGGACGCTCCTGAGGCCTCCAAATACTTCCATCAATTGAAGCAAGAACTGGACCACGAGACCCATGTCATCACCATTGACGAACTTGCCAATGCTCCCTTCGATGTATTCATTGCCGAACAAAAATTAGGCGACTTGGTTTTGGTTCCACCACGGAGTTGTCATCAGGTAGTAAATTATGGAGGCATCACCATTAAGACGTCTTGGTCGCGAATGACCTTGAAAGGACTCGAAACTGCTTATTACCACGAATTACCCATCTATCGAAGGTACAGTGCCCTTATATGTCGACGTCCCGAGATGTGGTTTACAACAGATCTGTCACTAGAGTGTGTCGACCCGAGATATACCGTGTCAAATCCACTATCTACTATACCCTTATCCAGAAAAGGGATGTTTTGCTTTCATCGGCGCGTAGTAGTAACAAACAGAGCCGAGCTGTGCTAGCAACAAAGGCCGCAGACGAAAAGCTGATATCAATAACTGAGGATTTACTCAAATTATTTGACTCTATTCTGCTCGAAGAATATTCCCCACATCGTCATCTTTATTGTCTACAACCGATGCCATCGCCATCTGCTTCTCATGGCTCCCCAGTTGCTTCATCCACGGTCATTGACCCGCTATCCTGCGATTTTTGTGGAGCGGACATCTTTCAAAGCTTTTTTGAATGCCTCAGCTGTGTCGATCTTCCTAAAAACTCAAGTGGCTCAAAGGTTGAGCATGGTTATGGCTTTGTCATCTGTCCTGGCTGTTACATTGAAGGCAGGACTTGCAAATGCGGCGATATGGACCCCATACAGTGTCGTCCCTTCGAAGAACTTCTTGCTGTCCGTAACAAAGTGGCCAACCTATTATCCGCGTACAAGTCTAATCCAATTTCTCTGCTCAAGGATTCGTGAGTAAACACTTTTATGACATATTCAAGTAGTTGATGCATGAGATGTAGAGTTTTTACCTCTTCGACGGGAACCTTCAGATCCGCATGTTTGCTCCAAGAGATGCGCAAGAATCTCAAGGTTAGCGTAACGTTGTATCGCATGATTCGAGGTCTCACGCGTGCAAATTTTACAGCGTGAAGAAAGGACTTGTTCGACAACTGTAGTCGGATCTGGCCATGTAGTTCCCTGCTCCTGGGTACTGAGTTGCAAGAAATGCCACCGAAGCCGATGTTTCACGCATATCTTGGTGTCACAAAAACTCCATGCCGCCGATGCTCTTTTGATTCACGCCTCAGACTTATCACATGAAGAACACCATCGCCACCACGGCAGCTCGGTCCAAAAATACAATGACGGAAGAGACTCCTTCTTTCAAGCTCAACGGATGGGCTCCAAACCTGATCTTACACAACAACGCGTCCATCTTGCTGAGCAATACAGGATCTGTAAACCCATCAATTCAGCCTTCATACAGGAAGGTTGGTATGATGCACATGTTCAGCTGTTGCCTGTAAGCATGGACAGTTCACAAGATTCCCCGACGTCAGGTCCAGTTTCACCACCTCTATCCCCTTTAACAGAACTTGATAGTCCTCGTCTCTCAGTAGACGTCCCTCCATCTGTCAATGAGTCGCCATATGCCAATGCGTCGGCTCCGTTGAAGCGCAAACGCAAAATCATGGACTTTGTAGCTGTGCCTAACCGAAGTTACAAGGTCAGAGTATCAAGCACGCTAGCTTCAGATTTTCATCACAACTCATGATTTCCAGATTACCTCACAAGTTGTCAGCAGCGATCAATCAACTTCGAGCACCGTGGCTAACGATATGCTCTGTGAACAACAGGAGCAGGAAGTTATGCAGGTGTGATGGTCTGCCGACTGGCTTGATACACACCTTTGACGGTCATCGATGCAGACAGATGCCCCTGAATCGCCCCCAACTAGGCGACACAATATAAGCTTAAGTTCTGAGCTCGATCCCTCCCCTTTGGAAACCAAATTCAACAATCTTACGTCGTCTTCTCAAAACAGTAAGGCTTCACAGTATACTTTTAAGAAGCGGCGACCACTACCAACACCATCCATATCTAATTCGACCCCTACATACCGAATTCATCGTTCAACCTCTTATACTTCAGTGCAGTCGCCTCAACCCATGAATCGACATCAAACGAAATTAGTGACTTTTTCCGCTCGTAGTAAAGGCCAGAAGAGCTCGAGATTAGAGGGTTCTTCTTCGACTGCAATGATTCTGGATCAGTCCTCAGGCATGGTCAAGAGTGGAGAAGAAAAACAACACAAAAACAAACTTCTACGTTTCAAGAAAAAGACAGCGTTGCCTGAAGTTTACCCCTCATCATCTTCATCAACACATTCACGTTCGACCCCTTCGGATGATTCTAGTATGGCTCAGGTAATCAACGGCGCAGTAAACAAGAATCAGTCTGCTCTAGAAGCCTTGAATACCGACCCCATTACCGCTGAACCAACACCATCCATCGGCAAGACCGTGCCGCAAAACGACCTTTCTACGACTGAGAAAACATCCTCTGATAACAATGACGTGCTTCAAATATCGCCGAATACCCCTGTTGACAGATTGGATAAAGCAATCAAACATCTTACAGAGGCGGCACGGACCATCAACCAATTTCAGTCACAACACATCCAGCCACATGATATGGTTCTTGCTGTTGCAAATGCACTGAGCCACGTACGAGCTCAATGCTTTCTGCTGGCCAATGACATTGCTCATAAACTATCTATTCAGCTCTCGCCTCATCATACTCAATCTACGGTGCGTCACGAATGAAGGAGTATCGTTATCTAATGTTGAGCAATGCCTCTCAGGTCGCACCGCCCACACCGGGTTGGTTTCAAGTATGTGATAGTTATTTGCCTTTTAAACTTTTGTGTTGACACTTTGCCAGGGAAATCTACCCATGCTTAGGGTGAGCCTGGCTCTCCTCCAAAAAAGAGCATACTCTGACTTGATAGAAATAATAGCCGCTGTACCCTCCGATATCTGCAAGAGAGTGGTCGGCCCTTGGATCTCCACAATACCAGGATATGCGCTACCAGGCGGCGTTGCCCTTTGAAGGTTAGCCTCAGTTTACAACACGAGTGTATCAATTTAGGTTGAAAACTGTTAGGCAGCCCAAATTCCCACTCTCCGGCTTATTACGATCACATCCCTCACGAAGACCGGTATTATGATGGTAAGCTTTATCATGCATGGATCTGAATGATTGATCTCAACAATCTGTAGATGGGCCAACTCAAAGATTCATTAATCCTGGTAGAAGACAGGATTCTTATCGAGAGGATTACAATCGACGTTGGAATAACAGAAGTCACCCTTATTCTGGAGCTCGGTATAGCGGCGCTCATGTGCGAGGGAGACCGCCGCGTCCGACAAGATTCGATAATTTACACCGTCGCTCTCATTCGTTCGATAATCGGTCATTCATCAGTTCCCATTACCGAACAAAGAGTAGCGGGGGAAGAGCTATGCCCGAAGACGATTATCCGACAGAGTTTTCTCTTCGAACAGACTTGGGTGGAACGAAGTCCTTGACATCTATCTTTCAAAATCGAGGTACCAATGATGAAACTCCCGAAAATTCTAGCAGGGCCTGCCCGTCTCAAGAACCTTCACCCCGTCGGTGGCCCTCACCAGTAAACGATCAACCACAATCACCCTCTCTGTTGCATCAACCTACCGATCGTTTATGGGAGAGGGAATCAACTCCCCAGGTACAACAACCTGACGATTCCGTACAATGTTTGCCACCTCTTGCGGTGGAATCATGTATGTCAAGGTCTCAGGGTTCTTCAATGTCTAATATTGTTTATAGCGCTCGGACATGTCGAGATTGGGCCTTCCCTTGAGCACCATGGCTCCCTAATTTGTAAGCAGATCGAGTATGCCATGAGCCAGTTCATTCTTGGTCTGATTATATATACAGCTGCCGACTGGGAGGACAACTATGAACAAGAAGATGTCATCGATAATATTAAGGAAGTTCCACGCATCGAACCTTCCAAAGTTATCCAACGCGAGTTTCCGTCACCTCCTGCTTCTCTTTATGGTAAACCTTTACTCTCATTCACGGTCCAAGTATGATTTACGATTTCTTGCAGATAACCCATGGGTCAGTTAATCGAGGACTTTGTGTATCTATCATCTGTATCATTGACAGTCCGAAACTTATATCCCTGCACACTGTCTCATGTAACTTACTGTTGTATTTGCTTGGTTTAGATTTATTTTGATTCCGCCATCCGAGGTATATTTTAGGTGTGAATATGGATATGGATCCTGATGAAAGATATTATGGAAGAGAGAAGTAAGGGTATCTATCAAATAGAAAACAAGGAAAGATGTGATGACATATGCCGGATGGCTGGATGGACATGATAAAGGTATGCGTCAGTCAAGAGATCAATGCGAAAAGATTATAGGTGTGGTATGCAAGAAGAGGGAGAAAAAAAATCGTTAACACCGGCATGTCAGAATTCTGAAGAAACCTGATTTCGGTCGAATGTCGTCAATTTGCTGCTGACCGTTGTATCCATCCCCATGAGAAATTCCAGCCTCGCCAGCTCGAGCACGCACGGTGCTAAGAGCAGGAGGGGCAGCGCCGATGCTGGATACCATAGGTGATGCGCGTCCATAGGGTTGGTGTTGAGATCCATATCCGTCATCAACCCCGTCCCGGGTATAATCATAACCACCAGTGCTTGGGTTAGCATACGGATGCCCCCCTCCAAGTGGTGTATTTAATTGCGCGGTGGTAGAATGAGGGGTGTATTGACCAGGAGAAGGAACGAGGGGATTGGTTCGACGCTTCGAACCATGGCGAACCAATGCAGGGGATGGAGGTACAACGTTGCCTGCCTGGGATCGCCGACGATCGGGTTCACGATTGTCTCTGCGCCGATCTTGAAGCCCAGGTTGCATTTGTGGTATCAACGGACTTGAGCCATTCTGGAATGATAGTTAGGAACAATGTACGTGTGATTTGGATTAAACTAACTGCAGGAGCTTCCCAACCCTTACCACCTATTTGATGGATGTGAGCTCGAAGATCCACGGACGAGCGGCGGAATGGTGGAATAGAGCTCACCATTTAACAAATTCCAATCAAACACTCCGTCCTCGTTTTCGCCGCTGCTCTTTAAAACCTTTGCGAAGAGTTCTCGCAAAAAATCATAATCAGGGGTTTCTTCAAATCCGAGCTTGCGCACGTAATTCAAGTAAATCCCAAATTCCTCTGAAATGATGCAGCATGAGAATGAGCATTACCCCAGGGCCACTTTTCATACCAGGAAAACCTTCACATAATTCCTTGATTGGGGTTGTCTGCTTTTTCTCCCCAATTTTCTCGTACTTCTGTTTATTAGTAGCGGCTTTTAGACCTTGCCATGGTAAGCTTCCTCGGAGGAAGTACATGAAGACGTGACCAAGCGCTTCCAGATCGTCTCTTCGAGACTGTTCTGATTGATAGCGAATGAGCTAATTCCCCCAAAGACGAAGTTGATCATACCTCTACCCAAATGAGTATTGATACTCATGTACCGGGCCGTTCCGCTAAGACTCTTGCGCTCTCTATAAGGAATGTGCTGTTTAGTTTTCGGATCACGATACTGTTTCGCCATGCCGAAATCCACAACGTGAATGACTGAATAGAAAGTCATTGTATAATGGTGTGTTACTGGCAATTTCACAGAGCTGACCATTCGATCCTTTGGTCCCTGGACGACCTATAAGAAAGTTGTCGGGCTTGATGTCACGGTAGATAAGATTTTTTTCATGAATGGTTTGTACGCGAGAGATCTAAGTGACGATGTCAGATAAGTAAGGAAAGCAAGTTCGAAAGGATCTCATGCAACCAACCATCTGTCGTGCGGCCATGCACACCGTCTTAATTGAGAATTTGCGACCACACATGTCAAAAAGATCTTCCAAACTTGGGCCGAGCAGGTCGATTACAAGGATATTGTGGAGCCCTTCTTGACCAAAGTGGTATATTTGTGGTATTCCGGCTATAATGAAGGTGAACAAGGGTCAACCATTGCACACAGGGTTGTACGTACTGCAACCAGCTAGGATGCGATAGGAACGGCATTCATCTCGTAGCTGAGGAGCCTCGGCCTTTCTGGGTTCCTATGTATGGATTTAGCGGTAGTCCACAGCGTTGACTGAGTGAATACGATACGGACAAATTTGATAGCGACCGTCTGCGAATTCAGAAGATTGGTCCCTGCTGGTGCTCAGCATGGACAGTAATTGGAGATATAACCAGCGTAATACCTTCAAAGATGACGCCGAAAGAGCCTTCGCCGATTTTCTTGCCCACACGATAATGAACACCGACGAGATTGGCCATGGATGAGGAATGGAGGTGAGAGGACATGAAGGAAGAAAGGAGAGAGGGGGATGAGAAGAGAAAAAGAAAGGAATGGCCGGTGGTGTTCCTCAGCTGCAGCGACGAAACGAGGTCCTTTCGGTTAACTCCGCCAACAAAGCCAAGCGCAGCGCGTTCAAACAACTACCAACGACATAATCTTCTTAACCAAGTCTACAAGCGGCGTTCCTTGCAACCATACTCCCATTCCAGCCGTAAACGCTAGCAATCCCACGAAAAGCACCCGCTTTCTCACCACTGCCCGACGCCGCTCCGCCTCCCAGGCTTCGGCACCCACGCCAATAAATTCGTTCCATCGCGGCCACAAAGCAAACCACCAGAACAGTGAAACCGGGCCAGGGAATGTGGCAACGATTTTCGTCTGCTTCTGTCCTCCAACTTGATAATATGAGTTGCAATCAGTCCAGACGGACCGCGAAAGTCGGTTTTGTAACCACGTATTGTACTTGTCTGTAACTTCCTCCCTAATCTCGAACGATTTGGCTTTCCCAGCCAGGATAGGCTTGATCAGCTGAATTACTAGCCCAATCTTTAACCAAAAGTTAGTTTTGCTGCTCGTACTCCTGACCTCGGTCATGCGTACCTGTGCTTCCTCGCTGAAGATCACTGAAGCGTGTCCAGACGCGACATTTGGGCCTGGAAAGGTTCATTAGCCTCGCTTCGCCAACCGTGCTGCCGAACTGCCTCACCGAGGAGCGTGAAGAAATTTGGGAATCCTGGTATGCATGCACCGAGGTATGCCGTTGCACCTCCCTTCGAAGCAAAGTATTCCCGGATAGTTGTTTTCTTGCTTCCGCGGACATCTAAATCAGCACTTTCCTGTACAAGATGTCAGTTTAAGTATCGATATGGTACGCGAAATCATTAGCTACCAGAGAATACCCAGTGCTAAAGACTATCACGTCAAAGGGCACGGTTTTGCCCGTCTTCAATTCGATTCCTTCCTCGACAATACCTTTGATACCATCCCAGGAGATCGAGACGTTAGGTCTATGGAGAGCCTCGAGGTAACCTGGATCCACTATAATTCTTTTACATCCCGGAGCTGTCCATGATGTCAATGGGTTGCATAAGGCGCGGCGAAAAGATGGTTATCGAACCATAATCTGGAATAAGAGATTGTGCTAGATCTTTTGGGGCAGTGCGTTTGATATATGAGCTCAAGAACTTGGAAATTGATCAGACGATAGTTAGTTAGAGATGTAATGACATACCCATCGTGCCACTGCTATAAGACGACGGTTATCTTTACGAAAAGCTAAAAATGCTAGATCAGACTAAAGAGCGATGAATGAGCTATCAATGAATTGTAGAGAACGAGGCAAGAGACGAACCCGCGCCATAATCAAATTTCTATACCATCGCATCACGAAAGGGACATTTGCAAAAATCCATTTGACCCATGACTTGTAAACATAATTGCCCTATAAAAAAACGAGGCGTCGTCGACATTCGTTCTGCACGAAAACGATGACTACTTACGCGTGGCAAATACCATTGCGGCGTCCTGCAAAAGTTGGTTACCTCCACCTCGGGATCAACAGATATCTCGGGGATAACTTGTGCACTTATAAAAAAACAAAACGCGTCATCAACGACAATTTGCTACGATATCGAAACCGTCAACTTACGCGGAACATCCATTCCCAATAACAGCGACGCGTTTTCCCTTCAAATCGACATCATGTTTCCACCGCGCAGAGTGCCAGATCAACCCACGGAATTTCTCCACACCTTCAATGTCCTTGGGGAACACAGGCTCCATGAATCCGCCAATCGCATTAATCATAATCTCTGCCTCAATCTCCTTCACTTGTCCTGTGGCGACCTCCTTCACCGTGACACGGTACAACTGAGCCTCGGTGTCCCACTGGGAAGAAACGACCTTGTGCCCTAGTCGCGTATGCGACGGAAGCTCGTGTTTGTAGTAGAGATTCTCCCAGTAGGCGCGAATCTCGGGTTGACCGACAAAGTAGCTTGACCAGTTTGGGTTGAGATCTGTTGATAGACTGTACCAATGTCCAGGAACGTCTGAGCCGCATCCCTGAATTTGAATACGTTAAGCATAGATATGAGATTAATATCGTTTGAGAAGCTCGAACTGGGTACGTGTTATCCTGGACAAATGAAGAGGTTAGAAACATAATTTTTCATGGAGACGATAATCACGCACCCTCCATGTTCCACCGACTGCAGTCGCTCTCTCGTAGATCTTGCTATAATCAACATCTCGTATGTGACTAATCTTCTATATCCAACACACCGTAAAGTTCTCAAACCCAAGTTGCTTCTTCAATTGAATAGCAGCTGAGATTCCTGCAACTCTATGATAATTAATTAACCAGGAATTTTAAAGAGCGTTGGATACAGTGAATAAGAACTTACCCCGCACCGACAATGATAACACGAGGAACTCGATTAGCTGAGGCCATAGGAACAGAAACCGAAAGCCAGGAGGTCGGTCAAAGACGAGTTCGAAAGCTGATATGTGCTCTACGTGCAGCTTTTTATTTAACCGAAGTCATGTCTTTCTGAAAAACACATGAAAATTGGTATAACCAGGGGTGGGTGCAGTCAAAGGAAGCCATATGTTTAGACAGAGAATGTAGACCACATGAGCAAGGACAGGTCAAGTGAGCGTTTTGTGAGCGCCTTCTCATCATTCACCTGATAATATCCGCAGTGTCGTTTATATAGCAGCCGCTAGGCGCCGTCCAATGTTAATGATGCAGTACATAGTGCATTAAGTTGATGTGCAGCCTTGGATATCTCACATAAGCAGCCTATGTGTTGTACAACCGCCGTCAAACTTGGACGCGCGAAAGAGTGTATTTTTTGGGTGACAAAGAGGGGGGGGGGATATCACAACAGGTACAACAGGAAGGGTAATAACAAGCACAAGGAAAGCTGCCTAAGAAGCAGTCCCATTACAAGCTAAAGACAGGGTGTAGAAACTTGTGCTAGACACCCGGACTAAGGCTAAGATCTTACATGGTTGAATGGAAAGATTATTAGATACATACATACAGTATTAGCGCAACTCAAAGCTTGAGCCTACGCGGTCAGCGTCGTGGAAAAGAGTCAACTGTTGGTAACTGCTTTATGGTGTTTATGTCAGGTGTGAGGTACAACGATACAAGAGACTTACGGCTCGGAATTCCTGTGGTAATAGAACCCAGTCATCTTTGCAGCTGGTGGACTTCGGGAGGCCAGAGATGGAACGCGTTGAGCTGCACGTCGAGCGGCGAATCCTACAGAGTCTCGACGCGGTTGTCGAGGTGCTTCGGACTTGGGCGTTGAGTCGGAAGACGTCATCTCGACAGTCTCTGGGGTGGCTGGGAGTTGCTGAGTTGTTGACCTTGCATTGCTCGATCTTTGTGGAGGAGGAGGGTTGAAGTCGACGCAAATGTAATAAAAGCCTGTTAGAAAGGCTGTGAGAAGCTGTACTGATGGCGGTAGGGTGTGACCTGCTTACCAGCAAAGCTCGCCCCATTGATTTCTGATACTCGATGATTGGGAACGAGGAACCTCTCCTTCC
Organism: Termitomyces sp. K1Aa; assembly: GCA_018221735.1. Taxonomy (NCBI): domain Eukaryota; kingdom Fungi; phylum Basidiomycota; class Agaricomycetes; order Agaricales; family Lyophyllaceae; genus Termitomyces; species Termitomyces sp. K1Aa. Next base: position 257,973 of record JABAJX010019805.1, read on the forward strand.
ATCTCATGAACACTATACTACGGTCTCTGTCTGCAAGCTTCATGTGGGGTCTCTTGAGCTCGTCTTTGATGTCGTGGAAAGCGGGGAAACGGGCCCAATGGACGAGATCTTCTTGCTCAGTTGCGCCCCAATTTCGGGTCAAAAAACCGTATCGTGTTCCAATGATTTCAGCATCAAAGTAGGTGGTGAGGTCGGGATGATCGTCTGTCAGACCGCGTATTCGTAGGTATCCACAGAGGTATGACGAGGAGAAGTTGACGTCCTGTCTAGTGTTAGGAGCAGTCAAACACAGGAATGACAAGGAAGCATACCACTATAGTGACATCTACATCATAATTATTGCGGCCGCTCTTTTGTATTCCACGGAAGGTCGCTCCAGGATAGAGGCAATCGCTGCCGTTGGACCTGACACGGAGTCGAGTGATGTCTGTGAGTGGACTTGGACGCTGTGCGGCTTGTGCCTGACGGCGAGTGATGCGTGTTGTCGGTGTTTGAGATTCGACGTCAGACTTGTGGTGGAGAGAAGCGCTGCCGGATGGAATGACTGGTTTTTTGGATGGGTATGAATACGTGTGGAATGACAATGGGCGTGTGGAGGGTGGATCTACAATCATGGCATCGTCGAAGAGGACTTTCCTCGTGTTTTGGAAGACGTCACTAGAATAGCAAGAGGGGGATTCTGAGCGATGGGAGCGCGAGTCGAGGCACATGGGCTCCCTGCAGGCGGGGCAGACGACAGCGGCATGCGGGTCGAGCTGCGCAGAGTGGCAGGCAGGACAGACTTTTGGCTGGACGACGGGATTATGAGTGGGCATGGAGGAATGGTCCAACAGGCGATTGTGGGAGGATTAAGAGCGAATTCGGTTCAGAACCACGCCCACGTGGATCCGTCCTTGCCCTTCGTCGGTCGGGCGGCCGTCGTGGGCCACAATTCTCTTTTCAGTCTTTCTCCAGCGCTTTCAATCCCCAACATCACCTCCACCTGCATCTTTCAAAGCGCCTGCTTTCTACACTCTGGCAATCTACCCTCGGTCCTGTCAAAAACTTCCCATCACCCCAAACATCTTGCTATTTTTACAGTGCCTCTTGTCCTCAGTATCAGTCAACTGACCTGCAGTTCTACTATTTCCACACTTGGCCCTTGTCGTCCGGTGACCGAAATTAAGTTATACATTACTTACAGTTCCTCAATAAACATCAATATATACTCTCGTGTATTACCATTCAATTCCTCTAGCAACAAGTCTTGCAGAATCTTTCCATTGGGTATTATATTTAGGCTTCGATCGCTTGTTCTCAAGAGCTTGTCGTCGGCCTTCCATTCTCCTTTGACTCTTCAAATTTATCGATCGAGCGCTTCTCTTCCACTGAATTGTCAGTTGTTGTTTCAGGAGACACTTTGTTGTCCCCAACGGCGCCTTTCTCAAGATCCGTATTCCCTTCGGCCTCTCTCGGGTCCCCTTGGCGGATCACAGTGCGTTTCAACGAGTACCGGCGCACGAATAACACTGTAAATGGATACGGGGTCAGTTGGACTCGGAAACGCGACGGAAAACGGCCTGCTGACGAACCCATCACAAAAGTGACGCCAATTATTGGCGTCATGACCAACCAGATAGTACTTATAGAGCGCGCATAAGCATCTATGACTTGGAATCGGGTTGTAGGATCCTATCGAGCAATCAGGGGTCAATTGCGTTTGTGATATGTATCACTGACCGGTATATCTTTAAGTTTGAGGATGCTTTGACTGATGTTTCCTGGCGATGTGTCAAGTGTAACATTGGGGATTTTCGCAATCTTCCTGCTGACGGTCTAACAGGTCATGTTAGTATACGGCGACAGGACATATCGACACCTCGTACGCTGGAGAAGATTGCCTGTCCTATTGAAATTCCAACAGTACCACCAAGAGTTCTGTCCCAAAAGGGAGCGTCAAATACTTTCAGACCCCCATCAAATAACCCAGATATACCTGATGAATCCGAATGTTGCGGTACTTGTAGCCATATCCTTGATGGGCATAGCGGCCTGCAATCCAATCAAGGGCGTCTAATAGAAAGGCTATGAACAAATGGAGTCAGGATGTCAACTCGACAAACATACCTGGAATAGGCAACCAAGACCTAGCGCCGCGATCAAAGGATATATTTCCTTGACCACCCTGTTAAAATGACTTTAGCTTCCCCACTTCTTCTTATTAATTATAGACATACTGCGACGATGAGGCGTCAAGCATAATCATAAGACCCATGCCAAGTGCGAAGACAGCAAACCCAACACACATCATTGGACGGTATTGGCCAGTGCGCGAGACGATGATTCCTGAACAAGCCGAAGTAAAGGAGCTGCCCAGAGAATACGACAACATCCTAAAGATGTACAGTGAGTATCAAACTTTAGCCGGAGAACTGCGCCCCATTCTTACTCGATTCCTGCTCTAGTTGCCGACGCGCCGAGTACTTGGAAGTAAACCGGAAGGTAGTATGCACCTAGCCATATATATACTCAAAACTCGTTTGGAATCCAAATACCCAGATTCTTCTTACCAGAGAAAAAGGCAACTGCGTGGGTGAAACAGGCAATCAAAATAAATCCAGTTGTCCTTGTCTACAAAACATGAACATCCTGGACGAACTACGTTTAAAAATACGCACCTGGAACAAACGGGGCGGAACAATCGGAGATCTTTTGGTGAACAGTTCATTTATTGCGCCAGCGATTAACAGTACAACACCAACGACCAGCAGAGCAATTGTTTTTGCCGCACCCCCTATATGACGTGGAATGTCATTATCTCATCCCAAACAAGAAGATCGAGTACTGACAGCTGGTTTCACTGAAATTGAATCCAAGGAGAACACAGACTATTCCTCCAACAATTAACCCGAGTCCCAAGAAATCAAACTGTTCCATATGTTGCTTCAAACTCATACCCTGATGAGGATTCAAGTTCAGGAAGAAGAACAAAAGAGCAGCAGCAACTCCGCCAGTAGGCCTATGCATAACAAAGGTGAGACTAGGCTCTTCGACGATAGGACAGATCGAGATCATACAAATTTACGAAAAAACACCTGGAATGAAAACATCAATTTGTAACCAATGATATACCACAAAAATCGCGAACCATCTCCATGAAACATGGTCTGTGAATGCCTAAATCGAGTCTTTAGTCACGAATGCTTGTCTGCTCTCTTGGCATACTCACACCACCAAGGAGGGGTCCAACAACGCTAATTCAAATCGTGAGAATAGATCAATGACCAAGAGTAATATTGTTACCTAGCAATGCCCCAAGTTGCTCCAATTAAACCACCATACTTCGCACGACTGGAAAATTCATGTAAGATCAGTGTGTCAATAGCAAGAAGAGTAGATTGATATACTCTTGCAGAGGCACGATGTCACTTATCGTGATATTAACCTGGAGACGACGGTTAATAATACATCTTTAGAAAGGAGCTTTCATATCTTACCAGCTGAAATATGCCACCACCTCCTATACCCTGTACGGCTCTTGCTACTATGAGCCATGTCTAATCGACACGATCAGCCTCATTTCATGTGCATTGAAATGAGAAATTGCGTCACCATAGACTTTGCCGTTCCACATAAAGCAGATCCCAGCTAACATAAATTTAAGTAGGCATTTCACATTCAACGCTTACTGAGTACAATACCAAAAATATGAGGATGGTTGCGTATAGTATAGGTTTGCGCCCTATCAGGTCCGATAGCTTGCCATAAAGTGGAGACAAGCTCCATGTGGCAACACGGGTAAGCAACGCGACGTAATACTCGAAATGGATGGGCTTACCTAGCCGCAGCAAGGAGATAAGCACTGCAAGGAGATAAAGATGTGAGCTTATACGTGCAGAGGTAGTATCTCAGAGTTCTATCCCGTACCTTCCAACCCAGCTGTAATTGTTCCCTCCACCTAGCTGACTCACGATGGTCGGAAGCGCCGTTGCAACTATAGTCTGTGGGAGTGAGATCAATCAGTGATGGATTGTATAACACCATGGAAAAATGAGACCTGGTCCAAGGCGGCTAAGAACACGGTTAACATCAAACCAGGGAATACCTATAATGCAATGGGTCAACGTCCTTCCTTTCCCTCTCAGACGATTCAGATGAGCATACGAATATCAACCGATTTTTAGGAATTGTATGCTCCTCTTTATCCTTCCAGGAGGCACCTGGCTTCTTGGCCACTGGTTGGGCATGACCGGGATCGCTGGAGGGAGTAGAAGAAGACATGAGTCAAGTACTGGAAAGGAACGCGTCCCTCCCACCTGACGTCTCTTGTGGATTTTAAAAGAATTGAAGAATTCGGCTACGAGTACAGGATGATCGAGATGAACCTGCCGAGCCGAGATGCCGAGCTCCTGTCCGCAACCAATTGGCTATGCGAATCGGTAGAAGACTTCATTTCTCCCTTCAAAGTTCATCTTGTATTCTCCATACAGGAGTGAACGTACGATGTTGGTCAGTTTGTTTGGTGCGTGGAATGTAGGCTAATGGGGAGACACGACACAAGTTACATCTGGCGCGAATAAAACGGCCAATTATGGTCGGGGGTGTCTGAGTTTTTTTTTGGCGCTTCCGATGAGTCGTCAACGGCAGGTGGTGGATGGCCGCGCATCCGTGTTTCCGAGTATTTCTAATAATCAGATTTTAAAATAGTACATCGCGTGAATGTAGGGAAGTCGAAACTGTCAATAAACTCATTGATTTGAGAATAAACAACCAATGATGATCATATCGACCATGTGCTTTGCTTGACTTAACTCAAGATGCGCAAAGATTTGTCATTACGATAAAATTTCACGGAAAGGGAACGACAGATGGACAAACTTCTGTGAAGATCGCGAGGGATGAACGGAATTTTGTGAAGTGAAGGGTACGTGCTACTACGAGCGTTCAAAAAAATGTGATTTGGAATCCGGGATTACCCAGCCAAACCCAGCCAAAGCCAAACCTTATCTGACTCCCGATTTTCTCAGATTTCCTTTCACCTCCATCTCTTCAACTTCCACGAATTCGCCATGGCTGAAACTCAACAACAGCAAGTCCCTACATTCAAGCTTGTTCTTGGTGCGTGTCACGTCTAAATTCTAACCGTTTCATTTCTAATGCGATCGCTTTTCATCGATGTTTGATTTTCTTCCGTTCTCTGCCAATCTGTCTACTCATCTCTTAATCTCTGCCTTTGCCCTTGCGATCTGTGACGTGCGATTGCAGTTGGCGATGGTGGCACTGGAAAGACGACGTTCGTCAAGGTGAGGCTACAACAGAGCTGCTTCAACGATCGCGTGCTGATCTCGCTCCATCGCACAGCGCCATTTGACTGGCGAATTCGAAAAGAAATATATCGGTATGTCTTCCAAGTTCCTGTCATTTTCTTCACTCCCGACCGTGTGTTGTCATTTTTCAACCCCGTCTGACCTTGTGTCATCAGCCACTCTCGGTGTTGAAGTCCACCCTCTTACATTTACCACCAACTTTGGAACCATTTGCTTCAACGTTTGGGACACCGCTGGACAGGAGAAGTTTGGTGGACTCCGCGATGGCTACTACATCCAGGGCCAATGCGGTATCATCATGTTCGACGTGACATCGAGAATTACATACAAGAACGTGCCCAACTGGCATCGCGATCTTGAGCGCGTCTGCGAGAACATTCCCATTGTTCTTTGTGGAAACAAAGTCGATGTCAAGGTTGGTATTTCGCGTCGATTGCCGTGAACCAATATGCTCAAGCGTGTCAAAAATGTAACAGGAACGGAAAGTAAAGACTGGTGCTGTCACATTCCACCGAAAGAAGAACCTTCAATACTTTGAAATCTCCGCCAAATCCAACTACAACTTCGAGAAGCCGTTCCTCTGGTTGGCGAGGAAACTCGTCGGGTATGTTCAAGTGTGACCCTTCCAATTCAAGGCTGATCGATGTCGTTCAGTAACCCTACCTTGGAGTTCGTCGCTGCACCCGCCCTTGCCCCTGCTGAGGTTGCCGTTGATGCCAGTTTGATGGCAATCTACGAAGCCGAGTTGAAAAAGGTGCGTTTTTCGCCTCTCACTCGCTTGCGATGTCTTGTGATCTGATCAACCTTCTCTTGCATAGGCTGAGGCCGTTCCCCTTCCTGAAGAGGATGATGACCTTTGATCTCCTTTTCACTCTTTTTCTCTTTACCACTATTATGCTATGACGATTTTTTCGATCATTACAGTTGGCATCCAGAACGAACACCATTTACGCCCCTCATACACATTTTTTTACACTTTTTACTTTACTTCCTCAGTGGAATCCACAGTAGAAGTACTGGTACATTGGTACTCTAACTGAGTGCTTGTATAGAAATACACTTTCGTGGATCAAAATGGTGTTATGTGCAAACTCATCTACAGACAACTACAACATGGGGTAACAAGAAGGGTGGCAATGAGTGCTGGTAACGAGACCTAAGTGTCAGCAAACTACCGGGTCAGATAGAGGTGACAAGTTATAATAACAAGACGAGTAACAGGCAAAGTTGTAGGAAAAACTCGACCGGTCTTCAGAGACAAAGAAGTTGCACTGGCAGGACTATATGGACATGAGTATATATACAAGTCCCAAGATTGTGTTGTGGAACAAGGCCAGAAGGAGTGTCATCAGATACATTAGTCCAAAATATCGATATTCTTGAGAAGAAAGACGAGTATCCAGCGCTGATATCGCCTGAGATGAGGAAGCTTCAAATCTTCAAAGACTGAGATCCGGTCTTTCTCGCCAAGACTACGAAGCAAATCAAAATCGCCGTCAGTTTTTATGTGAGCCATGCAGAATAAAGGTGTCAACTCCTCCATATGGAAGAGCGTGAGCACTGTTTGGAGCTTTTTTGGAGGATGTTCCCATTCGGGAGTTGGCAGGTGAATGGGGCAGCCACTCCGAGGGACTTGATATTGCGCCTGGATGTTGGTGAGTCAATTAGTATCGTAACGGCCTATACAGAAGAATGTACCCACAGGATGCATGGATTTGGAGGGACCACCTTGTGTCTGAACGAATCGCCGTAGGACATGTGTCTGGTCACTGGAAAAAAGGTCCCAGTTAACCTCAGCCCTTGTTTGGTCCTTCCTCCAATTGAGGTGGAAGACGAGCGGCCAATCTTCCTCGTAGTCGTTGAGAAAAGGGAACACTGAGCTGATCTGTCCATTGAAACGTGTATCTTTTCAGACAAGCTGAGGATGTATTTCTGAGTTTATGAAACTGGCCTTTCTCCTCAGATGTGACCACTCGCTTGATTCAAAGCTCATCTCTCCGGCCTCTTTATCAACCATCTCCTATTCAAGTCAAATAAATTAACAGCGGCTGACTGATTTTGTGATAGATTTCGACCTACAATGAACTGTTGGCATCTGTCTCGGTTCGTCAGTCCCATGATTCTCCAGATTGGACTGGTTTTCAATTTGCTCGTCGTCAATATGGCCTCGATTTCGAACGGAGGACGTGGTATCACCCCTTGCTTTGCTTTCAACTGGGAAAGAATATGTCTTCTATAAAGGGTACTGAGTTCGCTGGTCGGGATTGAATAGAAAAATTCTTCTGGACCAAAGCCCCACATCCGCAGGTCCACGAGAGTGTCAAGTTGTTGATCATTGCAAATGCCCAGAGTCAACAGACAGTTGATTAAGAGCTCGTTGTGCTGGAAAACAGTGTCGATGCCAGGGTTGTTGGCAGTGAGGGTGCTGGGAACGTAGTCACAGGATAAACAAGCAACGAGGCTACTGTTAGCTTCATCTGCATTATTGTCCAATGTGCATCTAGAACCAGTCTCCATCGTAGCAAGTGATTCAGACTGCTGACGGCGTGGAAAGACCATTTCACGACCGATTCTGACCAAGTCCTGGTGTGAACTCGAAACAGCTCTATCAGTAACCTGACGCAAGACAGTAGCTACATTCTACAGATAAGAGATGAGAGGTTTGTCAGTCACAAAGCATGTGATAGTACACACTCTTTGAGGATTTGAACCAGTAACGAGGGCTCTTTCAGCGGACAGCAGACCATGAACACCGCGGTGACTGTCAAATCGAATTCGACGGGGTAGAGGTTTACCGATGAACATCGGGCGATATTCTTGGTTAGGAACAGTGTGAGGAACCGATAGTGCAGAAAGATGAATCGGCACTTCAGCCAGCCTTTTCTCAGAGTTTCTGACCCTTGACTTCCAGATAGAAAGGAGGCTGCATAATGGCCAACTATCTTCGTAGTTCTGAAGCTCGGGAAAATATACCACGATCTATCAACCAGGTTAGAGTCGGGGTTCTGATAATATATCATAAGAATTACGAATACATACTTCTTTTTTGAACAATTGCCATTTCTCGGGGACTTGCAGACCAACACGCTTTTTGGCGTCAAGATGCCAGTCAGCCGCGTTGCAAACTACATCCTGAGGTGTAAGGGAGATATTTTTCATCGTCGACACATTTCTGTAGGGTTAAACGTGCGAGTTGCAATGTACCTTGAGTTCTTTCAACCTTTCCTCAGACACATTCAAAATATCTAGAAGGTCTTGTTTTTTCAAATTGGAGACACGTTTGGGTTTTCGAATCATGTCTGGAGTTGTAGATCAACGTCAACAGTGATTCCTTGATGAGTAAAGACAGGTCGCGAGCGGTTTTTGGTCACTGTCAAGTTACAGGTGACGGTGTGACCGTGCCATCATCTTGAGGCTCGTCACAACCAAGTCGGCCGCCAAACCACCAAATGCCAGTTCTTGAATAGATCAGTCATTCATGGCAACAAAAAGGAATTGTTCTCAGTGATATCCATTTAAGCGATGCTGGACTATCATTCCATGACGAAGGACTACCTGCCAACGTATCACATGTTGCGAAGGACAACCCTTGCGCCACTTGCTAGGCTATATTAGGCCGGTGACCGTTCTCGATGCCTGCTCATTATAACAACTGGTCAAAAATCCACATGTAAAAAGGTCGCATGTCATGTTTCCACCCCCTTTGCAAGTGAAACGGAGTGATGATACATAAAAAGTCAGTACAAGATTGTCAACAGAAACGGTCACTAGGATCACATATCAGCTGGATTCATGGTTTAAATTTCGGGATGTTATACCTCTTGAGTTTAGACCTACGGTCCAGTAGAGCTTCTGCTAAACGACCTTCTTTACGAGCTTTTTTGAGCTGTAATGTTGTCAATCAATGGGACTACCGAGCTAGACGAAGATAGACACCTCTTTCTTGTCTTCTGTTGACACAACAAGACGACCTGCGCCCCATGTCTGATACATCCGACTTGAAGGCACGTCAATAGTGAAAGAAAGAAACCATTATTCAGCTTACTTGGATGACTCCTCATTAACATTCGGCTTCTCTGTCACTCCCTCCTTTTTCTTTTCTTCTTCATGAGCTTCCTTCTTAAACTTGTTCTGAATCTTGACCCAAAACCGTTCTCTGAAGCCTACTTCATCACTGTCTCCCCTCAGTTGCATGGCACCACCAGCAACTTCATCAATGCTGAGATACTTCTCGTAAACATTCATAAAAGCAACCATTCCGTCAGGGAGAACGACAGGAGTCCACTCTTCTTGAGGACCTCGTGCATCACGATCGGCAGAAACGATACCATGAGTGTCACAGGACAGAAACTTCCCCTCTCCGGTGCCTGTGCGAAGGTTGACTGTAGAGGAGCCAGCCACACGAGTCGTAACCCACACTTGTGACACGTCGGTGGGCGTTCGGTCCAGCAAGCTAGGAGGTTCCGTGTCGTCCTCGAGCTTCTCCTTGTCAAAAGAGTATATTACAATGCGATTTGTTGTAGAATTGAAATTGATGGATATAGGATAAGGGTCAGAAGGATGCACAATGAATGTCGGTCCACGGATTTCGTTGGCGGTTTCTGGTAGCACCCAAGTTTCTGGGTCTTCAGTGTCATCCTTTCGTCGGCTTTTCTTCGAGGACCCGATCTCTCCTTCCTCTCTCTTTCGCTTCTTCTTTGGCTTGTCGCCCTTAAAAGTGAGCTTAGTAGAACGGACTTTGTCGGCAGACATGAACGGTAGTGATTGTCCAGACGACTGAGAAGTTCGAACGGACCGGGGCAGGTGATATAAACAAATCACGTGATCAGGAAGTGAGGTCGTGGGAACTAGGTTGTCTATAGCCGTGCCAAAGTGTTTCCTCGTCGTGCCCGCCGTCCTCAAGAAACCCCACGAAAATGAAGTTCAACGCCGGTGCGTCCCGTTCACGGTCGTTTCTCCGTATCTCTCGATTGGTCCTTTTACGATGGAAAAAGACGGAGATTTGGGATGGATGGCATATTTCACCTTTGGATGGACTTCGGGGTACTCAGTGAGCATGTACTAACGATTTCTAAAGACGTCTCATCCTCCCGGCGCAAGTCCCGCAAGGCGCATTTCTCTGCACCTTCCTCCATTCGGAGGAAAATTATGTCCTCTGCTCTCTCGAAGGAGCTCCGTGAAAAATATCATGTACGTCTTTTCGAATACGGAAATGTCACTTCTGGGTACGAATATTATTGTCAATAGGCCCGTTCGATCCCCGTCCGCAAGGATGACGAGGTCCGCATCGTTCGGGGCAAGTACAAGGGACGTGAGGGAAAGGTCACACAGGTTTACCGCAAGAAGTGGGTCATTCACGTCGATCGTGTGCAACGGGACAAATCGAACGGTGCTACTGCCCCCATTGGAATTCACCCCAGTAACGTGGTTATCACAACAATCAAGTTGGACAAGGACCGGTAAGTTCAGCTTTATCTGGGTTAAAGCATTGTCTCATGAAACATCTGTTCAGCCGGGCGATCTTGGATAGGAAGGACACCAAGAAATCAAAGGAGGCTTCGGGTGATGTTGAGATGGTCGATGTGCGTTACTTCCAGTTGCAAAATCTTCATTGTCTGAGTTTCTTTCTAGTAATTCGTCTTGCTGTCTTTCTTTTCTGGATTATCTACCACTCAAAAGCAACTCCCATGTATCTATGCATCCTGCACATGATATGTTATGACCTGCATTATGCTACTTGAAGCTGCTTGAGTTCGAGGTCCACTACCATTTGTTTGAATGTCGCTTTCAATTGATCATGAATACATGAATGCGAGGTATAACGACCGCCTAAAAGTAATTGGAGCAGTGCTTCAGAAAATCACGTCCTCATCCTTGCTCCTTAGCAAGTCAACAGGATGCTCTTCTCCCTCATCGTCAGCAACCGTCTCAATTGTCGGTTCGCTTTGTGATAAAGCTGCATCTCTTGCTGCTGTGTCACGTTTCTTCTTTCCTTGTACTTTCTTCAGTCTGTAGTAAGTCAGTGCATTTGAAATGGGACTGGAAGATCGAATAAACCTGAAAAATTCCTCTCGGTCCATTTCGTCCAATTCGCTCATGATGTACTTGATCGTATTCTCAAGACGTGGGATGACGATGTGTTCAATAGCATTAACTCGTCGATTTGTTGCCCGAATGACTTCATCGAGGATTGTAAAAGCAGTCTGTAGGGATGCAAGTTCGACGAGAGTTTCAATAGCTTTGGCATAGACCTCTTTCGCCTTCAAGACTTGCTGGCCGCCCCTACCCAAGCCAGTGAGATTGAAATCTATAACATATGAGTAATCAGATGGAAACAAGCGATGGTGGGCTGCAGACCTGATCCAGCGACGCGGTCGACCTCAAAGGCCGGCAGGACGACACCAGAAACATTCTCCTGCTTTGCTTTCACCCTAAACGAGGCCTGCTTCGCCTGTTCCTGCACAAGGTATGCAATATCTCCAGTCGCGTACGTCACTTCGGCCATCGAGAACGATGCCAGCTGCATCACCCTTCCCATTTTTCGCTTTGCCTAACGCTTCATCAGTTCAGTGGGACGCCAATAGACGCTCTAAAATCAGTTGTACCTCATCAACTTTCCTCAGAATCGTCCGAAATCTCGTCGTCAGCGCATCTCGTTTCTTGGCCAAAAGAGAATGTCCAGTCTGTGCTCCCTTCAATCGGAGCTTTGTATTGGTGAGAGCCATGCGTGTCGCAAAGACATTTTCGCGCGCCCCGGTTCCAGACATAGGGAATGGTATGAGATGGCAGTTCAAGCTTTCAAGGCAAGGGGAGCAACAAACAGGAAGGTGTTGACCAATATGATATGACAGTATATATAAATTATAGCAGACCTTATGAACATAGGGGGTATAGCTCAGCTGGGAGAGCAGCAGACTGAAGACATTCGGCTTCTGAAGGTCCCGCGTTCGATCCGCGGTACCCCCAATTTTTCTTTCTGCAGCGGGCCAATGTCCGTGCAAAATTGACTCATGGATTCTTAATACAGAACTGCAAGGTGTTCACCTGGTGTGCCCTTAGTGACAGACAAGAAACATCCTGGAATTTAAAAGATAGAGGACAACTCTAAGCTATTGTGTACTTCCCATAATCCTTCTCTGGATCGTACACCTTCAGAAGCATCTTGGTGAGAAAGAACGAAGAAAAAAATATAGATTCCAAACGAACCTCCCACCTCGACGCAGGGAAAATGTGCTTATTTCTTTGGTAATAGCTTCGTTCTACAACTTTGCCTGCATGCGACTCGTTCTTCTCCTTTGTCGCATCTGCGAGTAGACGCACATCATCGTGTACATCAAAGTTAAACAACGGGCCTGATTTTCCTCGGGCTTTGTTGACAATGAAATCGTAAAACGTATGATGCTTTGAGTTTGAAATGTCAGCACAGTCATTGAGCGTAGCAGTGAACAACGAACATGGGGTATAATTAGGTCCTCCTTCATAAGATCATCAGGTGAAAGTGGCTGCAACTACGACTACTACGACTCACCTTGATATACATGAGATTATCAACGCTGACACCTCGAAGTTCTGGGAACTGTTGTCGACATTTCTCCAGGAATGTACTAACGGCATCGCCTTTTTTACACTGTGTTGCGGGAATGAGGTTGACTGGGACGGGAGGTTGACAGTACTTACCGTGACAGTCTTTCGGTGGCCACTTCCATCCCAGTAGGAATACACTATTTCAATCTCTTCGTTCTTGATGGCTTCCTGTTTCGCCAACCACTCCAAACGAAGGCGCTCACGCTCCTTTCTCTCCGCCTCCTCTCGTTCTCTATCAGGAAGGAAAGAAGTGTCGACGTCAGGATTTTTACGAAACTTGCTCCGTTTTGCGGGTGGGGTGTCCTCAAAAGGCGTGTCCTCTTTTTCTTTGGAAGATAAATCGTCGCCTTCGGCCTTTTGTGTATTGTCGTCTTCTCCCTCTCCGTCCATTGCGAATGACAAGGTGGCCTTAGCTACCTTTTTGCGTTTCTTGAGTTTTCTTGTCTCGTCCCTAAAAGAATTCTCCACGTCCTATAAGTGATCCGACTACTTGTGGCCCGAAAGCAAAGATAGCACGGGAATGAACTGGCACATACTTGAGGTCATTAGATTTGGCAGCCTCTCGTGCTTTGGCCTCCTCGAGTTCTTTCCTCTTTTGTTGGAAATCCTCGAGGCGCACCAAACCGACAGTACTGTGCTTGAGAGTATCTTCCATTGAATCATGCTGGCCGACAAATCGATTCGCCGAAGGCCGCGCCTTCTCTGTTTCGTTGATGAGAGACTGCTTCTGTCTCTCAAACTCCTCTCGCATTTGATTGCGTTGTTTGACGAGCGCATCTTCTCGACGGCCTTCGCCTTTGCTCGTGGACATGGTTTAAGTGGCGGAGCCCAAATTGGGTGTGTGACGAAAACGTGACTGGCTCAAATTTACATCCATAAAATGGTCCACATTCTGGGGGTGAACTTACGAGACTCGCATATCGTCCGAGTATGTGTGCAGTCCAGTTCTTCAATATTTTAATACCAATTTTGATCATGAACAGTTTGCCCTCACAAGCTTCCATGGAATTGGTCACCATACCGCACACCGTCTTTGTGCTCGACTGCAGATTCATGACAAGTGCAAAATGAAGGACCTGTCTCCCTACCAAATCACCGCCCTCGCGTCGTTTCTGTCCTCTCCTTCGACCTCGGTCACGCCATCACGATATCCTCACGCATCTTCCGATTTCGTCCCTCCACCACCAAATAAGTCTGCTCAGGATCTGCAGAACGAATTTGCTGTCTTGAAAGCTGCTCGCGACCAGAAGAGACAGAAAATGGCTGGGAAATCTCGCGCCTCACAAAAGCCAGCCCCTGACCCATTGAAGGATTTGAAGATAGAGTCAGAGTTGAGACGGATGGTACGGGAGAACATAGCTCATCAACGGATGATAGGAAGTTATGTGGGAAAGAGACACGCGATGCATCTACCTGTCAGGGGGCAGAACACACAGTCCAACTCCAAGACAGCAAAGAGACTCAACAGGTTGGACCGTTATTGAGGTTGCCGTCGATTCATTCTGTAATACTTCATTGCACCTCCATAAATAATGACTTCGGGAAGACTTGTGACAAGCGCGCATGTGTGGTGTGACTCGCCAAGTTTGTTATGGCGACGACAAGCAAGCAATACAAGAACATTGGCGAAGACCTCTGGAAAAGCAAAGCGGAAAAGATAGTGAGCATCTTCTTGTCCAGCACCTTCTTATATCTTAGTGCAAGGTAGAATGCCGAACTGTTCGCCTTGACATACGGTGCACTAGTTGTCCAACTCATTCAGGACTATGAGGACTACGCCGAAGTGAACAAGCAGCTCGAGAAGATGGGATACAATATTGGCACCCGTTTGATTGAGGATTTCCTGGCTAAAAGTGGGATCGGGAGATGTGCCGATTTCCGTGAGGTTGGGGAGGTAGTGTCGAAGGTCAGGATTTTGATCACCCCTCAGAGATCTCTTTTGTAAACGTCTGAACCTTTTTCGCTCAGGTTGGATTCAAGTCGTTCCTTAATATCACACCAAGTATCACACATGGCGCAGCACCAGCACAGCCGTCCCCGAAACCTGATAGTACTACCGCGACACAAGCCTCGACTGGATCGACCTTTAATCTAATACTTGACGAGAACCCCTTAGCTGAATTTGTAGAGCTCCCCGAAGAAGCCCTCGAAGGCGGTCTCTGGTTCAGTAACGTTCTATGCGGCGTGATACGTGGAGCTTTAGAGATGGTAAGTAGTGCAATTTGATAAACTGATGCAGTGCTTTAATGTTCCATTGTCAGGTGCAAATGCAGGTACAGGTGGACTTTGTCTCGGACATCCTTCGCGGTGACGAGAGTACTGAGATACGAGTGAAACTTGTGAAATATCTCGAGGAAGAGGTCCCTGTAGGAGATGATTCTGCTTTTTTTGTCAATCTATGGTAGGCACTTAAGTGTGACCTTGCCCTGGCCACTTTGTGTGGTCTAAACGCTCTCCTCGCTCGGGGCTTGACCAACCTATCGACACCCAAACGAAGGTGTGGCCCGTCAACAAGTTGCCAGAGATGTTAATCGACCTGCTGATACAGGATGATATGAATGAACATTAAAGCCAATAGTGTTCCATTCATGGCTCCATAGCGCAGGTCAACTCATTGCTTTTATTGGCGAAATTACGCGATGTATGACTTTGTCACAAAACCTTGCCTACACTAATTGGAATGTAATTCCGCACTGATATATAGTACTGATGATAGAAATCAGCCCATGGATCTACAACGGTGTCCACCGCTACTATTTCAGAGTGCCACGACTTTTCAAGCGTCCATGAGTGATCGGACACCTTTGATCCAGTTAAGCCATCCAATTTCTATACGGTTTTCTACATAGGCTACAGCTGAAGATATGATCTGATACTAGTATGTGCTCATTGGTCGTATATGTTTCAGGTGATTTGCAGACATGAGGCAAAGGATTTTGAAAGTAGTGTGATGAATCATCAACTGCGCTGAAGCCGGTTTTTACCAGCTCTTGCGTATTCACAGCTGTGTAGCCATGGTCTATCTCAATGCTGAATTCCATATACTATCAGTGGTATGTCTGTTTTGAGTGGAGCCCTGATCCTGGGCGCTGGCCGATTCCATTTATCTGCTTCCGTGAGAGTTAACTTAGATTTCACCAGCTCCAAAGAACGACCCACAACTGCGAAGCACGAGATATTTTAGCCCGTGAACGTCGATGTAAATTTCGAGGTGGGGACATGATTAGGACTTTTACCATAGATAACTTCTGGTCGTGGTTGTAAGTCTTTCTGACTTCGGAGAAATTGTCTAATACTTACACTGAAACTCGTTCTTGTTACAATTCAGACGACAAGGTAATAATCTCCTCCGAGGGTTATGTAGTCCATCACCGGCACCAAGAAAAACTTGGCATGTCTGCATCTTCACTTCAGGAGACAGGAAGAGACACGGAATGAATGATAGGTGGAATGGCCGAAGAAGGATGGGCTTTACTATTAGTGCTTCACTTCGAAAGATACTGACAGTTTTGCTGCATTGGATGGTACAAGGTCTGAGCAGGTCCAAACGACGATCATTTATTACACCAGACAATCAGTTGACTCCCACAAAGCAAAGGGTCTATAGCAGATAGCAGAAAAAGACGAATAAGCTGTCATTTGATACATTGCAGGGGACCACGCCCGTAAGTAATACCAGCCATAGTTAAGCCGAAGACAGTGGTTCAGAAGATTTTAGTTCTCTTCAATTGGTGGGACATACTAGTATGACCTATTTCAAAGCTGAAAGATTCGCAAAGGTGGTCGCTGGTGCAGGAGATTTGGTTCATGGTTGGAGACTGGGGTAAGTGAGAGGTGTGGGAATCTTATCCATTGCGAGTTTGTAGATGTATGTAAGTACCTGTTCTAAATTTGGATTTACAAAATTTGACCTACGCACATACATACATAATGTCACGACCAGAGCTTCAGGCCCCTCCAGAAATAGTACGTCTCTACTTTTCACGAGGAAACGATGATATTGAAGCCTTCTCGCTCCAGTATTATGGGGATATTGAAGCAAAAAAATATACGCAAAAGTAGTTTGAATATAGCAACACATGGTGAAGACTGATCCCAGTTCTTGATAGTACGAGGAATCAGCAAATTCAAGCAGACATGACGTACAGAGCATTGGAACTTCTGAGTTTACCTCCAGACGAGCCTGCACTTCTTCTCGATATAGGGTGTGGATCAGGTTTGTCTGGTGAAATTCTCGATGAAGAGGGCTACGTTTGGGCGGGTGTTGATATTGCGCCTAGTATGCTAGGTGCGATATATTATTTACTTTCATGCTGATTCCAAGTAACTTCGTTACACCGCAGAGGTCGCATTAGAGCGCGAGGTTGAAGGCGATCTGTTCCTACAGGACATCGGTCAGGGCTTTGGTTTCCGACCAGGAAGCTTCGATGGTGCCATTAGGTATGGAAGCATTTTTATAAGCAAAATCCACTGAATACGAATATGCTCTTCTTACAGTATATCTGTGCTTCAGTGGCTTTTGAATGCTGAAACATCACACGCAACGTCTTCCCCACCACATCGACTAATTCGATTTTTTACAACTTTACATTCTGCGCTTCGCAACCCTTCACGAGCCGTCTTCCAGTTTTACCCTTCTTCAGATGATCAGATACAGATGATCACGTCTGCGGCTCAGAAGGCTGGCTTCGGCGGAGGAATTGTTGTAGACTATCCGAATTCGAAAAAGGCCAAGAAAGTTTTTCTCTGTCTGCTTGTAGGCGGTGGCGGCGGTCAGCAACAAGTCCCTAAGGCGTTAGAAGGTGAAGAGGAGGAGGACAGCAAAGTCAGATTCGAAAGACGGAGAGAAAGAGAGCGTGGTAAGACCAAGAATGGAAAGAGGAAGAGTGTAAAGGACAGGGATTGGATATTAAAGAAAAAAGAGGTGACTACGCCGCCTATTTCGCTCGAGCTTGAAAGCTAAGTCGCATCATAGCTGTATCGCAAACGTGGAAAGGAAGATGTTCCTCGAGACTCGAAGTATACCGGCCGAAAACGGAGAACAGTTTTCTAAGGGGCATTTTTAAGGCAAACATGGCTTATGATTGCACTACTCATAATATCCTTCTATTTTCTGTGATGTCTATCTACTTCTTAGTATGTCCGTTCCGCGAATAACCCACGACACCCCACGAGAGCATCCCTCGCATTATTTCTGATGAATAATCCCTGTAAAGCAGCCATGCTCACCCTTTTACCGAGTTTCCTCTCGGCATCAACTATCTCCTCTAATGACCGTCCAAGCTTTTGCACCTCATCATCTGGGACGTCCTCACTACCCCCATAGAATTGGGTGAACAGGGTTTTCGCTTGCACTGCACTGGCGTCATCAATTAATTCAGAAACATCAACCCGACCGGGACGAATGAGGGCGGGATCCAATCTCTCAACATGATTTGTGGTCATGAAGATTATGCGTTCCTCCCCTGAAGCTACTCCGTCCAGTGCATTCAGAAATCCGGAGAAAGTTACAGACGATTGATAGCTGTAAGCGGGCGTCATTTTTCGCATGATTAGGGGAAGATTTCGCCACTTACCCATCTTCGGTAGTCTGTACTCGCTTATTAAACGCAGCATCAACGTCTTCGATTAATACAAAACTGCGTTCTGGCGCATTGGAGAGGAGATGGTTTAGTTTATCATCTGCTAGCCCCCTTTCAGATAGGTTTAGAAGACAGATATCATAGGAAAGTGACCCGGCGAGAGCCTGGATGAAAGAAGTTTTTCCTGAGCCAGGAGGTCCATGTAAGAGATATCCCCGGCGATACGGGATCCCTTGGGTATAAGTCAGATAGAATGAAAGCTCGGCAAGATGGTCATACTTACCTCGATCAGCGTACCATTGCCTACGCGAAAGGAATGATTTAATGTCTTGTTCAATCTTTTCGCCGACCCCCGGTTCCAAAACGACGCTCTGGACAGGACGCTTTCGACGCGGTTGGCCAAAAGGCCTCCATTCAATTCCCCAGGCTGTGTGTATTACAAGCTTTCCTTCCTGTCCCCTCATGGCAAGATCTCGAGCGTCAGAAAGCAATCTCGGAAATAATACACGGTCTTTCGAAAGAGTAGTGAGAGTGATGGTCTCCCACGGCACTCCGGACATTAGCTGCATGGATCTCGTTTCTCGTTCTCGTTTAACCTATTTAGGTATTAGGGCGCATATAATGGAACGGGGATCAAGCAAACCTGCATCCAGGCTCCTTGGTACTTGAAAAAATGCGTCCCTGGTCCAGCAACAAGTTTAAAAAGAGCAGATGAGCTTCCGTTTTTGCGTTGTTCAACTAAAGTTTCGACGCTGAGCTGATGACTACGGATCCAAGATGTAGAACGAGAGGTCCCCGAAGCAGAGTTAGCCTGGTTAGCCATCCATGCCAAAAACCATTCGTAGGCTCTGTCTTTGTTGTTAATTTCAAGAGTAACGAGCATTCGCCTCCGCAGGGCTGTTGTGCCTACTACAAGTCCTTTCCGCATGACAGTTAGACCAACGGTTAAACCCTAAGATATCTAACATGAGAAACTAAACAAGATTTCTCCATAGTAAAAGCGTACCATAAGACCAAATCCAGCTTGGAATAATTGACTGTCATATCGTCAAATTAACAAAGAGTATCAATCGAGCTAGAAAAGAACGTACTTGTTTTCTACAAATGCTCCAAGCCATGAGGTACCAGTCGATGTCCCGGCATTTTGTGATATCTCTACGGAGGTTGAAGGAAGTGTCGCTGGCGAAAGGGCCGTTGTGTTGGTGGTCATGACATGAGAGAGCCTGAGTAGCCACGCCAAACCCAGTGGGGAAGAGCGGGATCCGGAACGCGTCGCGTAACAAATTTTCGCGTCCCGCTTTTTTAAATAAGAATACACGTTCAAGCTTTCAAGGTTGGCCTTCAAACGACCGTCCACAACATGCCTTTTCTTCGGCCACAAAAGCCTCACGGTATCTCTGAGTCTTATGCTGTCTTAGAACTTGAAGAGGTAGAAAGCAATCTCGTTGGCTAAATATCTCGTTATTCTTGACAAATGATATAGGGTGCCTCACTTGAAGTGGTCAAAAGTGCATACAAGAAGGCAAGTCAAACAATTTCCCCTCAGATCTAGACTGCTGAAAAAATATTCTTAGCTTTCGTTGCGCACCCATCCTGATAAGAATCCAAATGACCCTGGTGCTACTCAACAGTTCCAGAGAATCAGCGAGGCATATCGGGTTTTACTCAAACACCTAGACAACAACAGTGAATCTGACGAGTCCGATTATGACGATGACTACATAGATGAAGAATTCTTGTTTGAAGTATACAGGTACATTTCTGAGGCTGTTCTCAAAGCTCTGAAATTGTTGAGACATTGTTTTCTAGACGACTTTTCGAAATGGTCATGCGAGATGAAGAGCACACTTATTATGCGCGTACGTCACTTTTGCTTTCTGGACCATCGATTATACGTGTGCAATTGAATTTCTAGGTGCCCATCGATCTAAACCTCGAAGGGAAGGGGAATCGCCTGAACAATATCGAGCTCGGGTCCAAAGACATCTGGACGAGCAGACAGCCGGCGAGGAACGCAGGAAAAGGGAAAGATTACAGCTTAAGGCCCAAAGGGAATTTGAACGTGAACAAGGTATAAAACAGTCATAATTGTCCTGGTGACTTTATTTTCCTTGACTTGATACCAACTTTTTTCCCCCTCCAGAACGTTGCGAAGCAGAGGAACGCCAGAGAATCAAGAATTCTGGCAAGAAAGCGGCCGCTGAGACGCAACGTCAAAAGGACATCGAAACCATACGTAAGCGGCAAGAAGCTGGCCAAAAACTTCGGTCGGCCGTGTTTGCAGCTGCGAGAAAGGGAAATGCAAAACGAGTAGAACAGGGTGTATGGGAGGAGCATGTAGATGCTGCCGGCGGAGAGGTGAAGGATGGCTGCGACGACTTCGTTGAATCTGCGCCGATTGATCCTCAGGAAACACTGTTGCACATCGCAGCTGGGCATGGTGATCATGGTCTAGTGAAATGGCTAGATGGTCATGGTAGTAACAAATATACTTCTCAACTACCTCGATTGACATTTGATAGGTGCGGAGCTCGAAGAGAGAAACTCGAACGGCTTTACTGCCTTCCATGTCGCTCTCCAACGTGGATACCTCTCCGTAGTCACCTACTTCTTTGAAGAACATCCGCCCAGCACTGATACTGCAAAAATATACGAGCTATCGGTCTCGACTTCTCTGTTGTCCCTAGCGATCGAATCTCTCGAACCGGAGCTTGTGTGGATGATTCTTGATAAGCAGCTCGCGAGAAAGGACGACATGAACTCCGTTTGGAAAGGTTTCGCCGTTGAAAGAGAGAATCTTGTCAAGAGAGCACCTACCAAGGCAGAAAAAATCAGTGATATCGAGCGCTTGCTCGCTCTCTATGGAGGTTTTACCCAGAAAACGACAAGCTCCTCGAAGGAAAAGGACAATCAAAGATCTTTCACAGGATTACAACAGACCATCCAGTCAGGAACACAATTCATCCAGAAAACAAACACTCAAGCACCAAGCCACAGGGGGGTTCATTGCCGTGGACGAGGTCGCGGTCGTCGTGGTCGTGGTCGAAGTTCCATGTTCGTCTCTCCAGCGATGCGCTGAATGCTGTTCTATTTCATACCCCTTTGCATGTGAGCTGCACGTCTATCTTGAAGTCGAACCAGTAGTACTACCATAACACTCACCGTTAGTTTCACGTACATAATCTTTTCTTCTTGCCATCAACCATTTTATACTACTCACCCCAGGTAATTCTCTGTACCATACTGTAAAAAGTATCACTGTCGCTTGTCAATATCCAGTGTCCACGTCACCACCACTGAATGAGTTGCTAACTTGTACTTGAGAATAATACAAGAATCAAAATCCAAACTTGTGATAAGTATTGTTTGATAATTCGGATACAACTGGTAGTTTAAATGCAATTGGGATTTAAGAAGATTTAAGAAGACGAGACAATAGATAACAGAGAATCGAGGTCGACAGGATGCAGTTTGAGCAAGTTGAAACGTAGCAGCTTGGTAGCAGCCTGAGTAACAACGTTTTCGGTAATACGCACGCTAGTTCTCGTTCCTTGTTATTCATCAACTTGCCACAACAACAGGGAGCAAACACCAAGCCTGAACAGTGAACACAACCGCAAAACTGTCTCATCACATCACGTTGAAAACATGGGTCGTCTCGCGGAAATGCAGCGGAAGCTGCTAGAGGTATGCGTCTGTATATTTCTGTAGAACTCATGAAGTTGAACACCCATAGCAAATGATGGGTCCAGAAGCCATGGGCGTAGCCAACGCGAATTTAGTTTGGTCCGACGAAAAGGTCTGCAGGAACTTCCTGTGTGGCACCTGTCCGCACGCTCTGTTCACAAATACGGTACACACATTAACATATAGGTTATCCTCATGTTTTGCTTACAAAATGTGATAGAAAATGGACCTTGGTGCATGCCCGAAATCACATACCGAGCGCTTGAAGACGGAATACCTGGCTGCAAAGGAGGCCAACCCGAATGATCCCATATTCAACCGCTTTCAAATGGAGTACGAGTCCAATATATTTGCATTCGTCGACGAATGTGACCGCAGGATTCGCGCTGCCCACCGTCGACTAGAAAAAACACCCGAGGAGAATGCAAAGACTACAAACTTGGTACATGCTTCATGGTCGTGTTGTACAAGCAAATTTCTAACCGTGTGTGATAGATGCGGGAGATTGCAGAGATTGAGTTAGCTATTCAAGGAGGAACGGAGAAGATTGAGACGCTTGGTATGTTTCTTGTGTCTGGAACTATCTGTCATTTACAGGCTTCTAGGTGAACAAGGCAAGGTAGAGGAATCGATGAGAGAAATGGCAGCGATTGAAGCATTAAAAAGCGAGAAGGCTGATAAAGAGGTATGTGCAAATCGTGTATGTTCTTGGTCCTACTTCTGAACTTTCGAAGCGAGAACTGCAACAATTGACGGACACGTCAGGCGCCTCAGGCCACCAAAAACTGCGAGTCTGCGATGTCTGTGGTGCCTACCTCTCCGTCCTTGATTCTGACCGTCGGTTAGCCGATCATTTTGGCGGTAAAGTAAGTTCGATGGAATTTTTGCTCGATGCTCCGGAAGTTTTATAACAAGGCTACCTATTAGATGCATCTAGGATACCATGAGTTGCGCAACATGCTCGCCAAATTCAAAGAGGAGCGTGAGAAACGGAAGATGGTTCCCCAAAGTGCTCCTACAGCTTCTGTGACCGGTGGTGCATCAACAGGTACTCCTCGTGCTGGAGGAGATCGTAGTGGTGATTATCGGACTTCGCGCGGAGGCGAAGACTATCGCGATCGGGAGCGAGGTGATCGTGATCGTGGGTATGAGAGGCACTCGTCGTCTCGTTACGAGTCAGTACATAAACTAAGCTTTTGAGCCTTTTGCGGAGCACTGACTGATTGTTCAACACATAGTGATCGGCGTCGGGACAGGGATCGTTCTCGAAGTCCTGGGAGGCGAAGGTACTAGTTTCAGGACCCGAGATTTCTTTCATACTAGTTGGGCATCTCCCAATGGCAGTGTCGGTATGTAGTGTACAATAGGCACCGTTTTGTAATTGGGATAGCTATGCGACTTGCTGGGTGCAGCGAGGCAGTGCCTTGGAAGGACAGATGCCGATTGAATAGGGCAAGGTGAGGACAGACTGCAGGGTCGCGGGTGTGACAGTTGTGACGACGGAGAGCTGAGGCTCAAGGTTTTGTAAGTTTAACGACGGACCTCGACTTGTCCAGGCCAGAAGAGGATTTGAAATTTAGAACTGTCAGTCAGTATCTCTGTCGTCCTTGCATTTCTCTTTCTTTGACCACCATCTAGGCCGTGCACATCGTCTGCGCCTATCACAGGCGGACGACAGTATCGTGCCCGGTGCACTCCCATTGAAACCCTTCCCCTTCATTCTGACTTCCGACTCATCGCGGTCTCGCAGCGTGCATCTCATTCCTCTTTAACACCCCCTTCTCCTGACTTTCAGATCGCCCTGTATACATATTCCACGTTCTCAAATCGATCGCTTGATCCCAGTATCACATTTGACGCTTGATCCAGCATAAAGAGCCTCTTTGAACTCGTTCGATTGTCCGGAGACGATTCAGCTATAGAAGAAGTATTCCTCGAAGCCACGATGGACGCCGTACAGTACCATCACCAAGACGTCCAGAATGGGGATAGTGGTGCAATGGATACAACGCCTATTTTACAACACCCTAATAACTTGGACTCCAGTTTTATTCCAGCACTTCCAAGCGCGCTCCCAACGAACCCCGTCGTACCTCAGTTGATGCAGCAAAATGCCTCTGTCTTTCCGACCATCCCCAATCCGTCTACTATGCTCGCCACTCCAATGCACGTTCCTATCTCGGACCTCCCTCACCCTCCAACTTTTATCGCACCGAGAGAAATTGCACCAGCGCCACACATGCCACCAGATCCTCCTAATTTCTTAACTGATATGCCCCACGTTGACTCTTTTGCGATGGTGCCACCTCTTGATAGTACCATGAGCCTTGAAATTTTGCCTAATCCCCCTTCAGGACAGGGTCCATCGCCTTCCATCCACAATACCGCGTCATCGTATGCCGTTGTCTTATCCTTGGAATCTGCCTTGGATCAATCTACCGTTGCTGTTAATCGTAGTCGAGCGAACACGTCTGCCTCGCCAGTTTCCGTCTCGCCCTCATACATGAGTGCCCCACCTGCGGCAGCTGGTTTGCCGTTTATCCCCCCAGAGTCGACGATCGCAAGGCAGGAGGATACATTCCCTACGGCTGAAGCTGATACGGTCGTCGCTGTTGAAAACATACTGGAAAGGTATGCCCATTTTTACCTTGTTTGCCGCTTGATCGCTGATTTGATTCTACGGCAGTATTGAACACACTGCGAAGCACGCGCGAGCCATGATACACCGAAGGCAAGACATAGAGACAGGTTCCAGTATTGATATTCTGCACCAAAAAATCAACGAAGCCGCACAGCAATTTTCCGAACTGCTGGTCATTACTAACTCTTCTTCTGCCTCTACTCCGTATGCACCACTGCAATCACCTGGGCTCATTCAGGAATCTAAGGAAAACCCTCTTGACTTTGCGTCACCCCCTATTCCCTCCACCTCAATGCACATCACATCCCCTCCGGTTCCTCCGAGCTCAACGCATATCACTTCACCTCCGGTTCCTCCCAGTGCACCACACATGCCTAGCGTCCTACCTGATAGTCTGATTATCCCTGATCACTCTCGAAAAAGGTGCGCATCCGCGTTGGAAGAAACACGCAGTGTCAAGGCACCGAAAAGAGAGCCACAAGACGACGTTCCACTCAATTTACATACCCCACCAGCTGTCCCGACCCCTCCGTTCAATTTTGGCGGAGTATCCCACTCATCGATTCCAGTGAAACCCTCTTCTCGACCACCAACGCCACCCACAACGTTTCCTCCCCTTGGATCATTCAGTCCTACAAAGCCTATCACATCCTTCCCATTGTCTACTCCCCCTCTATCTTCGCCAGCCGAATTTGTCCCCCCTCCACTCAATATTGTTCCTACCCCCACGTTTCCCGGAATGCATACATCGTGGTCCGACTCGGTAGTGCCTACTCGCCATCATCACTCGATGTCTTCAGGTTCTCTTGGTGGAAGTGCTGTGCCATCGACTCCCCCTGCTGTCACCAGTAATATGATAGATCCTTTTGCTTCTCTACCCATGCAGCAGACTTCACTGCCAGCCATACCTCCGGCGATTGCTCCTACCACCATCAGCCCTCCTATTGGTAGAATGTCTCGCTCAGGTTCGATCAATGGAACAACATACCCAAATGCGTGGTATATGGAAGCAGCAGCCGGGAGCTGGCCGAATACTCTCGGATCTCGGACTTCAATCCAGAGCCCTGGTCAGACAACTCCGAGTTGGTTTTCACCGTCTGAATGCTATCCTTCCGGACCATCCTTATCGCCAACTTCATCAGTAGCATCGGACCGACAAGCGCCTAGCCACAATTCGCCCGCAGAAGACGAAGACGAGGATGAGGACGAAGAAGATGATGACAATGCTTCTAAAAATACCCATGTGTGTGCCAACTGCCCAAAGTGGTATTCCAAAAGAGCTCACTTTTCCTATTATAGCCATCTGACGGTCCCGGGGGTCTGTCAACCGGTTCCGACGTTCCTCAAGAATATCGTGCTGATGTCGACCGTATCTTTTTCGAATTCCTTAACAAGATCTGTTCCAACTGTATGCCACCATATCTATAACACTAACCGCTATAACCTAACATCATCGTCAGTGGATGCCGCCGATGCAAAGGGAGAGCCAATTCATCAGAGGTTGATGGCGAAAAAAATGCAACGACTCGATGAATCTCTAGATTTCCGTCCCTTTAAATTCCGGATCCAAGCGTTTACGATGGCTTTCCTCGAAGAGGTAAATGATTCCTTTCTGCTAAAAATCCGTATTAATCAAAAGTTTTAGCTCGCGAGTCGTGGTTATCCGGAAGAAAAGATTCCAATGAAAAAGGTGTGTTTCCTGAAGTCATACGTATATTGCGCCCACGCTCATTCTATTGAGATTCGGAATTATCTCTGGAGGCAGCCATACATCCTCCGCTTCAACGAGGATGGAAAGAAGGCAAAATCCAAAGGAAATCATATCTGGAACATTGAAGCCAAAAAGCTCGGTGATGGAAAATGGGAATTCCGTCCTTTCCATCGTAAATTGGCTGGAACACCTTCCGCTGTTGCCTATGTAGGTCTCAAGTGGTCATGGGCACCGCATGTTTGGGATCCGCAAGCCTCATGGCAAAACGTACCTGTGTCCTACAGTTCACCGTTGCTTCCTTCATGGTTATCCTGGAATGAAGGTGTTCTCTCTGGTGTACCACCTCCAGACGCCGAGAGCTCTCGCATCACTGTGATTGCCAAGGTGTGTTCATACTTTTCAAAAGTTATTGAGTCATTGGTAGACCTTTCCTCTCAGTTCACCCTTGACGGACAAGAAGGGCAACTCTCTCATACATTCCAAATCGCCATAGCGCCTGTCGATTCGATTGAAGCTGCTACAGCCACCCGCTCTCGGAGACCCTCATTAGCTGGCGACCCTCCTAGACGGAGCACGAGTGACTCTGTGCTCTTTCAAGGGGTTCCCCGGTCAGTTTTTGCAATCATCCGGGAAACAGTCAAAATCTAATATGATTCATTTCCTTACAGAGCAAAAACTCGCCCGTTACCTGCGAGGAGACCCTCGCCCGAATCGGCAGATACCCGTGTGATCCGCGTGTTGCAAAGCGCCGTTCAGCGTGTCACGGAGGAAGCCCAGGTTTCTCAATCTCCATCTGAGGACCTCTACGAACTTGTCAAACAGAAGGAGGTGCTCGAACACTCTGTGACTGCCTACGACAAGGCTATCACCCACTCGCGTGACAACCCGCTACAAAGTCGCATGCTGGCCGTCGCAGCCCAAAATGTTGTTGTCCAAGCGGCACATCAGGTCATTGCTGATCGGGCTGTAGCGAGCGGTACTGCGATCCCACCACCACAATCAGAAACGGTGGCCATAAAAAGTGTGACAGTCCTGGAATTATCAGATGCCACACAGGGTGCCATTGCGGCAGCCGTGAAACAACAAGGAAGTGATTCCACAGAAGTTGACATTATGGTGGCCGCGACTTCAATACTCAAATCACGAACATGCACCGTAGAACCTGTGCCGGTCGCCCAGCCAGCACACCCCCATACTACTGTAGTGGTTCCTCGCGTAATGCCCAAGAACCCTATCTACTCTCTTCCTCCGGTGTCCGAATACGCGTAAGACTTTTTTCTTAAACTTTCTGGGATCTCTTTTTGGTACTGCGTAACGTAGTTATTTTCCTGGGATATATGGGACTTTGATAACCATCTGAACTGTGTCTCTCTGATGACTCAACGGGTATTAATGTATAGATTTTTGGACTATAGGTTATAATATGCAGGGATTTTCCGCATGGAAATAGTTAACATTAAGTGAAGATTGTATCACAAACTGCACAACTAAGTGCACTGATTTTGTTCGAAAAAGTGCATGCAGTGCAAGATTTTTCATCGTCCCTATCGGATGACGATGCAGAACTGAGAACTTGGTTAACAGTTCCAGAACTTCCAAGAACAGTACCGTCAAACCCTCTTTCTTCGTCTCGAGATCTCCTTTCCACCTCTGAGCCAGAGTCAAGGTCTACAACCTCGTTTTCCCGCTTTAAATTCAATATATCATCAGCAAAGATTTCTAAAGATTCCACAGTAGCCGTGTTGTCATCGAGTTCTTTGTCGTGATGGAAAAGTCGTTGGCAGATGGTAGGTATCTCAAGCTCTTCTTGTGCCTGTCAATCAATAATGTTGCCTCCGTTTGTGTAGGATGCAGATGTATTATATACGTACCATAACTTTGATGTCCTTGACGGTAGTGGATTTTGAGACTGTAAACCGACGCTTCTCTCCGAGTTCCCTAATTTGACGCAGACGTCGTGACTGTCTGGCACCTGAGCTCGAGTACTTCTTGGACCCCTTGATCTCCTTTCCCTTGCTCACTGTGCCTTCCAGACGAATAGTGATGTACGTTGACGTCCACTCCTTCTTCCTGTATAATTTTCAATCAGAAACAAAAATGATGGTAGTAAAAGGTTCACTCACCTTCGCGTCCGGCAATCTATACATACAGGAGGATTGTGGGTGTAGGTGTAAACGTCTGGACTTCCACTCTTCTGATTTTCTCTTTTCACGGTGATCAGTGGCCCTGCTGAATATCTTGACGATGATGACGTCAACTGGTGTTGATACACGAGCAAACACGTACTTACAATGATTCCAAGATGTCCCAGTCGCTCTTGAGAACAAGAAGGGCGGACGACTCGAGTTCACCGGGTACATTGGGATCGAGTACAAGCATATCGTGTTCACATGCAAAACAACTGTTGTCGACTCGTTCAGGTCGAGGGCAGTCGGTGGGCCGCTCGAGCCATTTTCTCCATCTCTTGGCGAATTCGATGGGTATGACAGCACAAAATACATTGTCGACCGCACAACTATTTTCGGATAGTAATTGGTCATGAAAATTCCTGAGTTTGGCCTGTACGACGGTCAGTGAAAGAGCCTAACGACAGATCTGAGTGACATTTAAACCTTCTCGTCTTCAGCTTGTTTTCGCAATTCACGTTTGTTTCCCTTCGAAATGTGGACATTAGTATCACACACGGCACATAACTCAGAACTCGTTGACAGAGGGTTCCAAGAAGGGTATAGGGATTGCAATAGCTTTGTAGCCTTGGCAGGATTCAACTTTCCAGTGAGGTAACAATAAAAGCTTCCACTCACTTCGGCCGATATTTTTCGGCGGGAGGTGATATTGAGCGTTAAACCACCATGTTCACAAACAACATCAGCAGCGAAATCTTCAAAGTCAGGAGCTGGATCTCCCTCAGAAGTGACGTGCATCTTAGGTTTGGTCAACCTCCAATCTGTGAAGTGGATCCAAGGCATCAGAAGGGATGGTATATATACCATGGATAGATGTGGATTACCTTTCATCCAAGCCTTGGATATCCAAAAGCCTGTGGAACCAAAGGCTATCTCTGAGATCTGGTCAAAACGGGCCACTAATCGCGGGTGTTCTATCTGGTACAAGCGCTCTATGATGCTTGAGTTGCAGTTCTTTTTAAAAGAAAGATGGTCACCTGTGAAAGATCGCTGAAAGCATTCGACACAAATGTCAGACACAGTAAAGTGTGGCTCAAAATCCCAACCAGTGTTTTTTACTATGTCTAAATAAGCTCCCTAACATGTCCATGGCTCAATAAGTTTGAAAAAGAGGTGTATGGAAAACATACACGTTTCAGTCGTTTGATATTTTCAGCTTTGCCAGGATCGACTGCCCCATGCACACACATGATATCGTTCAACGTAAGGATTTCCCCTCCAGTCTTGGCAACCGAATCATCCGAAGCCATCACTAAGGCGAAGTCACTCTGGTGCGAAAGCCACGCGGATAGCGCCTGACGGCTCACGAGAACGCTATCCTGGAAACTACTTAGATCTCAATCAAAACGCGAAGTGACACTCACTGTGTCGGTGTTACTAGCGGTCCAGTTGTGATATATGTTCATGACTATCCTTCGCCTTTCGTAGAATTGAGCAGTTGCAAGGTCTTGTCTGGCGTCATTTAGCAAAGATATATTATCGTCGTTTTCATGACGGACACGCACTTCTTGTTGTATGTTTCACAGGCTTCTTCGTGTACAGCGTTGAGACCGGTAATGACATCTAGGGCATCTGAAGGTGGCATGGGTATGTCCAAATTTACTTCGTTCTCCGGCACAGCTGGATCAGTCCTCCGTGCGTAAATGAGCATATATGCATCCTTGGACGTGATGTATCTATAATTTGATTCCAAGATAGTTCGTCAAGTTAGCAAGTGTCAAAAAAGAGTCACACACTCCAAGGATCGTTTCTTGTGTGCTTCGATTGATGAAGAACTGCTTAAGAATAGTTCAAATATTCATGTCCTCAGATGTATGAAGCAACATTGTTTACCTCTCGTCCTCGCTCTCAATCCGACGGCGTTTTCGAACATTTGTTCGATGTTTTTGGGCTTGTGCACTGTCCACCCATAGATGAGTGATATACGCGTGTAACACGAGCTCAATGTGCCTACTTCTCATCAGAATCGTCATCCACAACGATCGCCTTATGAGACGAGCGTTCGCCCAATGTTTTGATTCTAGTGACGGTTTCATCGTTGAATTGGAACCAAGATTTGCTTCTATATTTATGTCAGGTTGAGCACCCAAAGGAAAAGGTGAAATGACGAACATCTTGTCAAATACTTGAGCCTCATAATGCCCATGGTGAGCACTTGAACCTTTGTGCAGTAAAACTCCGCGTAGTTCATACATGTTGGTATTGAGGGCAGATGTTCCAGAAGAATTGTTGCCTCTGTCTCCCAAAAAAGGTGACATATCTAGCAATGTGGGAAACGAGACAGAGTGTTTCGATTTTTTGCGTTCCATGGTAGAGAGGTCATATACGAAACGAAGCAATGAAAAATGCAAAACCGGCGGCAACTCCTTCAACTCGGTATAGCGTGTAGCATCCTGAAGGCAATCACATCGAGGACAAAGATATCTAGGCTTCAAGTTCTGAACCGGAGGGACAAAGACAGTGTAATGGCACGCGACTCACTGATTGTCCCCAGATAAGGTTTCAGGCTCAAGCACGGCGTTAATTCTGTCTTCTAGTTTTGCGTGATTCTAAGTATCAGGTGAGCCGCAGCAAGACGGTGTAGACAGAACGACGACCTTTAGGTTGATTTCAATTTCTAAGAAATCGGAGACCCTTTCAGACCGGTACTGACAATTGTTGCAGAGCGTTCCATAGATATATTTGCCTTGGAACTGTGCAAGCTGAGCGAAGTGGTACTAATCAGGGTTTCACACCGTACCTGATCTGTGACAAGAGATTTAACCCTGGGATTAGCTTGTTTCTTGAATTCGGCATCGAGATGAGACATAAACAGTTTTGAAAATCTGTATTATTGCATTCGTCAGCCAACTCTCTTTTTTGAGATAAAAGCTGAGAATCGTATACTCTTGGGCGTCTTGTTGTTCAGTAGTACGAAGTTGTAAACTTTCCACGAGTTTGACAGGGTTAAAGTAATTTTGATTACTTTCTTGAAGAGCGGCAAAAGTAACTTGCAACTGAAATATCGGCGATTCCTGAGATGAAACACGTAAGAAAGAGAAGGCTTTCAAGGAAAGGGAACACGCTTTATATCTTGATTTTGATTCTTCGGATGGTGTGCAATTATAAACACCAGATCTGAAGGCTAAGTCACGAAACCACACCTATATGATTGAATCTGTTCAAAACATTTCCTTTATAAAATGATACCATGACTTCCTTGAAGCGACGCATTGGCGTAACATGTGGCACCCAGATTCTGTTTCTCATGAGCTGGTGTTTGCGACATATTGAGAAAGAAGAGATGTACCTTCAAGCCTACAGGGAATTCCCGTTCTCTTGAGTTGACGGCAGGGTTATTTTCCGAGGCGATTGATTTTATAAATGCCTTTGCAGCGTTGTCTGGGCAGTGATACAAATCGTTGTAGATATAAAGACAGAGATGAGATTTGCTTATGTACCTCTGTTTTCCCAATTCGCCTGACCGAGATAGTTGAGGCAATTAGGATTGGATTTGCAATTCTTGGAGTTACAAGGGTGTCCTTCATCATCGGATACTATGATGACGTCGTCGTCCAGCTCTCCGTTAATAGACGTCACAGTAGATTTTTGAGCAAGCTGAGTTGCCATGGCTCCTTGAGAAGTTGATGAATATCTGTTTCTGCAGAATGAATAATTATTGCGTTTTGAAAGTCCACAGGATATCAAAAGATGCTCAGGTGTAATGTTTGAGACTGTATTGACTTCAGTACCGACCCAACTCCAGCGTAAGGAGTCATTCCCAGGAAGAGTGTTCCGTTTGAGCCTTTCTCCTGGAGCAAGACCTTGAGAAGATGGAGATACGCGTCGTTTTCGTTTCGAAGTCATATCAGATAGATGATACAAGCATGGGAGCTGACTACTTTGGAGGCGGATGGAAAGATTGAAGAAAGACTTCGGACTTCAAAGACGCGTGACTGTGACTTGACGCGCATCTATTCTCAAAGCCTTTCGACTATGCAAGCTGAGCATAGGCCGCCAGTCGCCCCATGGAGAGGTGTTGTCCTCAAGATAAAGCAGCGCTTTCAAACTGGTCGAGCAGATGCTAGAGTCACCCGAAGGAAAGCAGTGATTTCATTCCTTACCCGCCACTTGACGTGGTTCAAGTACGTCTTGCATCACTGGCTATTTCAGTGCCTCAGGCTCACCTCGTCAAAGATTAACATTATTCTTCGCGGGATATCTATGGATGCTGATAATACCGTCGCCCAAAATGGGGCGTAGGACATACATAGATGAGAACGCGCTCCAGCCTAACCAGGTAATTCCAATCGTCCTATCATTGTATGGTATATATGTTAATGTGCTGCAGGTCAACACATACTGGAATTGGAATGACGTGCATAATGCAGACCTTTATTTGGGCGGACTGGAACAGCTCCGCGACAGCAATGCGACGAGCCAGCAGTAAGATCTTTTCGCGACTCTCTACAATCGAGTCATCGGAGCGTTCTCTAGGCGCGCCCAATTCATTGTCTCAGAATTACACAAGCTCGGGATATCTTCCGCTTCCCAAAACTACGAATTTGACGCCAGTACCGGTGTAAGCATTTCGGAATGGTATTCATCTCCATTTGACCACGAGTTATCGTCTACAGCCGATGAAGGGTGCAAATGCATACGGTATTCTGGCATCTCCACGGGCATCAGGCAATGAAGCCATGGTGATCAGTGCTTCTTGGCTCAGTCGTTCTGGTGAAGGAGATGGCAGCCTTAATCTTCGGGGTGTTGCTACGGTACTTGCCCTCGCTGGATTCCTCAAACGTAAAGTGCTCAGTTGAATGACATCCCCGCTTCTTCACTTCTTCAACCACAGATTATTCTCTCTGGGCTAAAGACATTGTGTTTGTCGTGAGCGATGGTCACTTGGAAGGCATGCATGCATGGCTTGCCGCATATCACGGATCTTCCCAGTCCAGTAGGTCACTCATAACCAAACCATTACATGTCCCTCACACATCAGTTCCAAGATTTGAATGTGGACAATCTAACTTTGACCTCCGGTGTGATCTGGACCGCTCTTAATATAGACTATCCAGGGCATTCCCTCTCACATCTTGGAATATTCTTTGGTTCGTGCTCATTCTCACATGGGCAATATGTTGTTTGAACCCAGATTTCATAGAAGGATTGAATGGACGCCTTCCAAATCAAGATCTCTTGAATTCGTTACAACGTATATCTCAAAAAGAAGGAGTGCCGGTCATTGTCTACGATCATTTAGACCAATTGAGCCTGACTGATACACCTTCTTTTGTCCCAAAATCTATTCGAGAAAACCCCCAAGTTTCAGCCTATGTATCACAAGCAAAGAACGTCATTCGCCAATTTGGATATCAGACTCGAGGACGGCCGAGTGGTATTCATGGACTTTTCCACCAGTGTGTCCATTTCCCAGTCAGAGTAAAAACAATTACTTGATTTTTTCAATAGATTCCGAATCGACGCTATCACGATGTTTGCTGTACCTGCAACTGGTCCTCACGGCTTTCATGCAGTTGGCCGGTAAGGAATTTGCCAATCGCATCCGTTCACTCTAACAAATCAATGAAGTGTCATTGAATCTACCTTGCGAACAACCAATAATCTCCTGGAACGTCTTCATGCCTCGTTCTTTTTCAATGTTTTGACTGGGCCAGATCGGTTCCTCAAGATTGGGAGCTATTTGCCTAGCGCTATTCTCGTTAGTGTTGCCATGATGTTTAGCGGTTTACGAGCTTGGACGGATGCTGCTTGGACACTCAGTGACACTGACGGAAAATCCGGCATGAGAAAAGAATTGTCAAGGCGACGAAGGCCTGTTCTGATCGTGTTAGGTATCATGGGTGCGACACACCTGCTTGGCGCCTTGCTTTTGAGCGTGGTGACAAGTTCTCAGTTCATCGAGCATCGGGAGGTGAGATCAGACATCATCTCTGATGACACGTGCTGAACTCGATTAGATTGCTTCCCCACTAGTCTTTGCTCTATTTACTCTAATCCCGTTACTGGCACTCCTTGTTCCTCCTTATCTTCCAACCCAAAATTTCAGTTCTCTATCTGTTGCGCTCAAGAGCGTAAATCTGTGCTTTGCTTCCACGGTCATATCAGTTACCACCGTTTTGAATTTTCCGTTGGCCGCCCTCCTCGCAATGTTGCTTGGTATACCGCTCTCTGTCTCATCTTCTGGCCCTTTGATTCTTCGTTTAGTCAAATACGCTGGATATGCATTCTTAGGTTTGGGGTGGCTATTGTTTGGACAGGAGGAAATGTTGCGGGCCATTTGGGACTGGGAAATATTATCTGCTTGGTTTGCTCCATTTGTGTGTGTGATGTACGTGCCCTTAGTACTACAAGCTGGCCTTGTTTGCCTTTTGCCACCACTATAACGATCTGTATCGTTACACAACCGTTAATGTAGATTTGATACACTGAAATAGTCTACCTGGCATGTATCTTGTTATGTAACAGATTGTCGAGACGTCATACCAGTATATCAACCCTGTTGGGGCGAAGCACAGAAGAGAGTGATCTAATCAATCCTGATACTTGACCATCATGGTTGCGATCCGTCTACGCCATCCCTCTGGTGTGTCTACCATACAAGTCGCCCTTGATCGTAGTGATTTCACTGTCCAACATCTGCAACAAGAGATCTATGCGGTGACACAGATTATCCCGTCACGGCAAAGTTGTGAGTGGATTTATTACCAACTAAAGATCCTGATGCGTATGCAGAGACTATGTGATCCGTTCAAGTGAAAGCCGGATACCCACCACATTCACTTACTTTGATACCAGAGCTTCCAATAGAGAGTCTTGGACTTGGAGCAGGAGAACAGATTATCGTTGCTGAGCTACCAGATGCAGCCGCGTCTTCAGGTCCAGTCCCACCGATTTCTGGTCACAGTATTACAGAGGCATCCCGTTCACCAATTGGTTCTCGTCCATTTGAACCATCGGATTATTCGTCGCCTCTCTCCCTTACTCGTCGACCTCCACCTTCACAATCTAATGGCCCGGACTACGTAACGACGGATAGTGGTTTCCTGATTCACAGAGTACGCGCAATCATAGTTTTATTGTTGAACCTCCCTTAGATTACACCTGGGTCAGATCGTACCTGATGATAATTCGTGTCTTTTCTCTTCGGTGGCACTATTGTTCGAGCAGAGCATGGAGAAAGCTCCAGAGATGAGGAAAAGTACGTCATGTGTCTCAAGTGTGGATAGTTTCCTTACTGGGTTGTACGACTAGTCGTTGCAGAAGGCATCCGGATGAACCCATCAATGTATAACGAAGCCATCCTGGGGTACATCCGTTCTTTCTTGAGAGATCCTCTCTCTAATGACACAATCAGGATGCCACCAGACAAGTATATTGCAACAATCCTCAAGCCAACAACATGGGGTGGCGCAATTGAGCTCACTATACTCGCTGCGCACTATAACACAGAAATCGCGAGCGTGGACGTCGAGACAGGTAGGATAGACCGTTTTTCTCCCCCAGAGGATTTCGCAGGTGGCATGCGTTGCATCCTTCTGTACTCCGGTATCCATTACGATGCGGCAACTCTGGCTCCAACGCCTGAAGCACCGGGAGATTGGCACCAGACGCTGTTTCCAACTGTACGGGTGTCTCATGTCGTACATGATCCCTTCTAAACTTTAATATTAATCTTCAATAACTACAGGGCGTCTCAGATGATCAAGACCCCGTGATGGTTGCAGCAGGGAAATTGGCCGATATTTTGCGAGCCAAGAAAGCATTTACCAATACTTCGACGTTTGACCTGAAATGCGAGGTATGTCACGATTGAACGCCTTGAAAAACCTTGTGCTGAGGACCCCGTAGACTTGTGGTCAAGGGCTGAAGGGCGAAAAAGACGCTCGTGGTCATGCGGAAGAGACAGGTCATACACGTTTCGGAGAATACTGAAAATGGAATTACTTGTAATCCATATAAATCAGTTTATAGAAGGGCCTGTTTG
Source organism: Termitomyces sp. K1Aa (assembly GCA_018221735.1). NCBI lineage: Eukaryota > Fungi > Basidiomycota > Agaricomycetes > Agaricales > Lyophyllaceae > Termitomyces > Termitomyces sp. K1Aa. The sequence goes on from JABAJX010019805.1 coordinate 294,657, forward strand.
TTGGACAAGGGATGTGCTTGATCATGCTGTGATTCAACTTGCCGAACATCGTGACGATTCCATCTCGCCATTGACATTGAATATTGAGAACTATAAACGATGTTGATGAATCATAATACATAGCGATCGTCAATAGACGGTATCGCAACAAAAGTGATGGGGGTACCGCGGATCGAACGCGGGACCTTCAGAAATCCAATGCTCTTCAGTCTGCTGCTCTCCCAGCTGAGCTATACCCCCGCCACAATTATATCATTCTGCGTAGAATAGAGTTCATCATGCGCCACGCCCGCCTCTACTTCTACAAAGCATCACTTTCAAATTCCAGGACCACAGGACAATGATCAGAGGCACCGTAGATCTCATCCCTGATTTCACACTAGATATCATTTCGGTCAATCCTTGTACCCAATCTTTGTGCCCTCGGCCAGAACAAGGGAAGGGACGTACTAATTTTGCTCGTTCCACAATACGTTCACTCAATACGACTGATCGAAAAAACATAAGCTGAAGCAATCTATAACCTGAATAAACCGTACACATATCAAGGCGCCATCCCGTCCCGCTCTGGCGGCAGTTGAACCGATAAGAGAAGTAGGTATAATGTCTAAGATCTGGGTGCAATCGGCGCCAGATGTCGACAAATTTCTCGGGAGCTTCTGGAGAGGCCAGTATATTCTTAAAAGCAGTTGTTTCTACTTCTGTATATCCGGGCGTCTTGTTCCAGTTGGACTTAGCGTTTCGAAGATCTTCAAAGGAGGTTCAGGCAACAAAATACATTACCCACAAGGAATACTTGCCTAGTTCTGTTGGAGCAACGTTCAAATCTCCCGTCCATATCACAGGTTTCCTTTTATCAAGATCTCGGATGTAGGTGTCAAAGTGAGTATTCCACTCCTTTTTGGCATCAAGGGTCTAATAATCTAAAGATCAGAATTGTCCGCATTAATTGAACCAACTGTACCTTGAGACCTTGGCCTGCGTTGACGACATAAGTGCCAATAACATAGCAGTTTTCGAATTCCAGTGTCACTATTCTTCCTTTGATCTCGGATGGGTCAGGATGACCAGGAAGTGTCATGTCTACATTGAGCGGTTTGTATTTTGACAAGATGGCTGTACCAGCTGGGAGTCCTACTAGTCACTATGCACGTATCTCCATATCTTGAGACTGAACTTACAGTATCCCTTTTTCCCAGCTATAGACCAGTAACGGTAGGGGTAGCGATTCGTTAAGGCAGGATCAACAGGCTCGTTGTTAACCTATGAAGGTGTCAGACAAGTCAAAAGACCATCTGTGATGCAGAGCATACCTTCGTCTCAGTAAGGACCAAAATATCCGCATCTTCCGCTTCTACATAATATTTGAACCCCTGCCAATAATTATTTTAAGCGATTAAGATGCATCGAAAGAGCTCGAACCTTTTTTGAGCTCGCTGCTAAGCCACAAACATTCCATGTAGCAATTCGCAGCGTGCCTGGCGTTTTCTGAGGGAACGTGATGTTGACTGGTAAGACCTTATTTGTTGGCTGTGTGTTGTCTGCCAGTGGTGCTTGGGTATCGGTGGAATCTGTTTTAGCCTTCTTAGACTTCACACTTGTTTTCTCTTCGGCGTCTCCCGTGTCTTTACGTTTGAGTGGCATAGCGAAGTAGAAATGTATGAACAAAGGATCTTTCTGTACGACGAGAGGGTCGAAGGAGTTCTGACTCCGAAACAAGCAACATAGTACTTATATAGTGCCATCAGGGTTACAATGATAAATGAACGCGATCGGTCACTGATTGCCGATCACATTCAAAGTTGAACGTGAACTGCCACCAACTTGGCCATTCAAATTGCCCACACAGACTGGAGGCCACATATTAAGCCACCGTGGTTCCAGTCACAGGAGAACATCTGTGCGGTGGCACAACCCATATAATAATTAGGCTTGTCTTGCCATAAAACTGTGGCAGCGGCCGTGTCCATTTCTATGCTCACTCATCGAGGATTCTCTGCTTGGATTGTTGTCGACGAAAATCCCCTCCCCGAGTATCTGGTCGCTGTTGACTCAAATAAGAACTCTGTCTCGTGTTGGATACCTAGCGAGGAGGGCAAGGTGAGCAAGCCACTCTTTTCAAATTCTTGAAGAAGACTTACCCTCCTACGCAGAGCTTCTCTGTGCATTGGCAAGATCATGGTGGCGAAGTAGACACCTGCTCCTTCATCACTTTAGATGGTTTTGTAGTGCCAGGTCGATTTTTGTTCGGTAGTGGGACAGCATCAAGGCAGGGCGTTAGGACGTCACTGTCAACTGAACGACCTTTCGTATTTCAGAAGGTCGACCAGACAGGTCAGCCTTGGATATCTACCTTTATGAATTAGCCTTGAGTTTTCCAGCAGAAAACCAGTCGGCATCGGAAAGCTCGTCCAAAGATCTTGGAATGATAACTTTGCGCGTAAAGCGTGTGGCACGAGTGGAAACACACCCTTCCAACCCCATTTTGGAGCTTCCTTCGACTTTACTAGGCAAGCGGAAGCCGGGGGATCATTGTGTCGGGTACGTGAGTTGTATCTTATAATTATACTTCAACTTGAGCATGAGATTTTTTCCCCAGATTTGGCCAGGAAGCGCAGACCAATGAACAATATTCGTCAACGTGGTCTGTGGTTTCGTACGAAAATACAGAACGAAAGAACGCCAAACCAAGCACGTATGTGTCCTTTGTCTTTCGATATAGGTCTCGAGGTACGCATCTCGTTTTGGATAGCTATGAAACGTTGTGAAGCGTGTTCACCAGAGTTCCTGGAGGCGCAAGGTATCATTACTGAGCCTGAGCTGGATCCAATAGAATCCTCAATCCATAAGCGGCAACCTGTACGTCGAGTCGTTAGTTTGCCATCAACGATGCCTTCTGTGGACTTGTCTACGCCGCCGAGGAAAAGGACAAAGACATCTATGATCTCACAACTTGTAAGGGTGAAAACTTGTCCTGTAACTCTTTTCTGAAATATGTGCAGGGACTTTCGCGAATATCACATGATTCACGAAGAACTGTGAGCCTGAGAGTGGATCTAACGAAATCAGGTGGATTTCCAGGACAAGGCTTACTAATTCCCAGCAGAACACCCTTCGAAAGCGCTTGGAGAGATTCTAGAGACAGCAGCACTGAGGCAGGTAGTAGTCGGGAATTTATTTTGTGAAAAGACTGACGAAACGATCTATGGACATTATACTTCTATCCGTCGATATGCGTTCCTGTGTTGTTATTGCTTACGATTGCTTTCGTCGCACTACTGTATTGCACATCTGTTATGTACTATTTAAAATGATAATCCTTTAACTTCGTTCGTTAACTTATGCTTCAGTTACGGATGATGAATCAGGTTAACTTGAATCCCATAACGTATCGACGAGTGTTAGACCAATGAGTTGATGTAATTTTCAATATCTGAAAGAAGTCAGATGTCAATGAAATGAGAAAAGGGAAGACAACAATACATACTCGCGTAACCGTTAGACGCGATGTTCGCGGAATCATTAACATTTGGGTTGGTACCATGAGCTCTTTCATAGTCGTCGGGTATGCCATCTTGATCAGTGTCGAGTGGAGCCTATGGACAGTTTTGAATCAATTACTGCATCGATTTGCTTGGAAGGAAACATACAGTTCCTCCGGTTATAGGTCCTGGACCGTTCATAGGTGACACAGTAGGATCCGTAATAGTTGCGCCGATCTTGCCAAGAGAGCCCAGCTCGGTATTGATCAAGTACGTGTCGACATGGTCGCGCGATTTACTGGCCCCTGCAGATGCGATCACCTTGTTGAGTGCATCCAGTGGGGAAAGCAGGGTGCCCACGGTGGGGTAGTTGTACTTTGTTGTTTGAAAATCGACATCAGAGTAGTTATCGGTAGTCTCTGCAAGGATCCAGCCGTTGAGAGTTCCATCCTGCAAGTGATTAACGATAATGTGCGAGTGGCAGAGATTCCAGAACCAACTTGATCGGGATCATAATAGTTGTTGGAAACATAAGTATGGAAGTTAGCATTGCCACGCGTGACTTTACAGGGCTGTCAGAGCATTAGACCAAGGCGTAGATAGGCGCTACCTACAAGGGTGTGCCGATGTCGATGGACCGCTATATTAAAACGTTGTAAGTGATCTGTTGAAAATACAGCTGAACTGAATTGTAGTGACCTAATGAATACATTGTTCAAGATATTTGCATATGATTGTCCAGCTGAATCCCCAGCAATGTAGCCACCTCCAGCTCCCCAGTTATAAACCTGGAGTGAAATCGATATTTAAGATTTCTCAAGGCGGCTGACAATTGGACACAAATTGGACACACCACATTGTTAACAAACTCGTTAACACCTTTCACTTTCGGGTTCCTGGTGTTATTGTCAATGTACAATGTCCGAATGATACTGACACCTCCGTCTGTCTGAATGAGTCCACCACAAGAATGAGTCTGGAGTCCCTGTGCGATGATAGAGTCGGATATCGTGACATTCGATACGTCACCATTGATAGAGAAGGTCTCGTCACGGCCCCAGGATACCGAAACGTGGTCGAAAATCATGTTTTCACCATTAGCAATGGTGATGGCGTCCTTTCCAGAATCACCTCATGATATCATTCTGCATGTTTTGAGATTGGGGTCATGAGAAGGAAACTTACCAGTTTTGCCCATTCTGAAGCGAATGTAACGGGTGATAGTATTGCTTGCAGACGAGTAAGATAGTCCGTTACCATAGACAGTAATTCCTTGTCCTGGTGCTGTCTGTCCAGCGATCGTGACATGACTACTGACGACGATTCTGCTCGAAATTGTAATGAGACCCCCCACAGCAAACACGACAATCTATTTAAACAATGAGCAGCGCTACGTAATGAACTCTGTCAGTATAATACAGGACAACCTACACGGTTGGGCTGGGAAACAGCATCCCGGAAGCTCCCAGCCCCACTGTCGTTCAAATTTGTCACAATATAGACACTGCCTCCACGTCCACCTGTGGATTGAGCTCCAAAACCTTGGATATTATGTTCAGCATGATTCATACTTGCCTAGGTATACAATGAGTAGGCTCACCCTCTGCGCCTGGGAAGGCTAGAAGGGCCGAACACGAAGAGGCAGCTGCAAGAATTGTTGCGACAAAAGAGAACCTCATATTTCACTGAACGAAGAAGCGGGTCCAACTTGAACGCAAAGCAACGATTCGATTATAAGAGTGTACGTTATATACCGACTTTATCCCAAGATTGAACCTCCGTTGAGAAAATGAATGTTGTAAGGAGCCAAGCAATGCCGCGGTCCGGTACAAATCATCACATGTTGAATGTCAAAAGAACGAAGGGGCTCTGACACATATGGATCCAGATTGAAACGACGTCGGATGACCCTTGGAAGGTACTGGTCGCTAGTGAGAGTGAGGGAAGGCTGCATTGAGCATATGACCAAGGTCACTGTCTTACGGACTCTTACCTCCACCAGCAGCAGGTCATCAATCATCTTTGGATACAAGGGCCTAACTAAAGAAGGATCAGGCCTCAGGGACGGGCCGCTAACGTTGGAATTCTATCACCTGGGATAGGGAACTTTGAGAGAAGCCATTGATATTCGAAAGAGATGCGGTCTAGAAATTTATTCAAAGTGATCACATGTATCAGTCGGAAATCCAGCCGCCGTTGAACGCTACGAGCCAGCTTTTGGACTCACTTGAAGACCAGTGACAGCTGGTAAGCATGTTAACAGTACGACGGGCGAGTGGACTCGGTGTATGGCAGTGTATGGTGCGTGGACCCGACCGCGTGCTGCGCCCAACTTGTGCCAATTCTGAATCTCCTCATTGTGAAGGACTGTCTGACCAAGCCTTGACTCAGGCCTGAGGCCTGAGGTTCGAGCCTACTTTGACGACTAATGGAGGATAGAAAGGGAACTCGGATCTCAGGGTTGTTTGTTTTGAAAGCCTTAGTGACATATAGGCAATACTCAACGCGTTAAAGTTAACCGTCCAATTTATATGTCCACCAGCGAGATAATTCTGCATGTTTGGCCCTCTAGGTGGGGTCTTCCGTCTTTTGAGCCAACATGCCTAGCGGCCGTTATGTACCTTCAGCAATCGATACCAGGCAAATTCTCTATCGTCGAATGCAACGATCCTGATTTTTCCCCGACTGGTAGGTGGGTGGTGCTTCCGAGATTCAGAAACATGGCAACATTACAGAAATTTCTAGGGCACCTTCCTTATCTTGTTCATGAACACTACATTGTTTCTTCTCTTGGTTCTATCATAAAATATGTCGCAGGACTCCCAGCCACCGATTCTACCCGGTCGAATTTACTGAGTAGCGCAGAGAAGTCGCAAAGTATCGCCTGGTGTGCACATGTAGAATCAAATCTGGGTGACATTGTGGTAAGCTTTCAATGATATAGTTGCCAATCATCATTATTGACCCGCCCTGAGTCTTACGCCCTCTATTCAAATCAGAGCAACTGGGCAGAGTTGATGCATCCTTCCTTGGCATCCCTGTACCCAATACCACAGCGCTATTACATTCCAGGACGCATACGTGAGATGTATAAACCTCGTCTCGAAACTGCTGGACTTTGGAATCTCCCAACAAAAGAAGAAGAAAAGAAGCCATTTAAAATGGATGAAGCTTGGAAAAAACATCAAAACACGAAGGTGTTCCAGGAAACATTTAGCCGCGAGAGGGTGTGTACAAAGTCACGACGCTAATCATTTCAAAAGTGAAACGTGAATCGAACTAGGTCCTGGAGAAAGCACGCGCTAGTCTTGAGATTTACGCCCGACTTGTTGGTGAGCGTGAATTCATATATAAGGAAAGGTAAGAAACGATTACTTCCCCATTGAGCCTGCTCCTGATGCCATTTAGACCAACCACTCTGGATGTCGTACTTTCAGCACATATTCTTCTCTTATTGGAACCCCAATTTCCAGAACCATCCTTTCAGAATTTGATCAAGCATACATATCCAACGCTTGCGCTGCATGCCCATCGCGTGCTCAAACACGTCTTCAACGCGTCGAAATTACAGCTACGTATTTCTCCAGCTCCGAGATTTGCGTGGGGCTCCTTGATTCCCTGGCCCTTCGCTACACGACAAGACAAACTTTCAGAAAAAGACCTTCACTTTCGACGAATGCGTTGGGGATTTTATGGACTGACATTGGGAAGTATGGTCGTTTATCTCGCGGTATCTTTCCAACACCTTCCTCATCGTCTTCAAAAGTAGAGGGAATGGAGAGGTGAACGACGAGGAGAGTGATGAGTAGGGCTCTTTGATAGTACCATGCGATGTCTGATGTATCCGAGTAGTTGCGAGCAAATATATATCATTTGGTCGCCCTAGCTCTCTCGCATGGATCCCGAAAGGGAAATAGTAATAGTCCCACGGGCGTGACCTCGAAAGTCACTAAAGAAACATCCAATGTTCGCGCCGCTTGGTCCGAGTCGTTTCTTGTAGTCACCATGGATGAAGATCTCATTGTTGTTGACGACGTCGATACCGTGGAAAGCCAACCAGGACCATCTACCACTACACATGATTTCAATCTTCGAAACAAGTCTCTTGCAGGACCCTCTATTGCTTCAACTTCGCGTCTTCGAAGTGGGAGTCATGCATCAGTAAATCCGTCTTTGGAGTCATCTGAACGTACCACACGCTCTGCGACGTACAAGAACAAGCCGCAGCCTAAGCTCAAGCTCAAGTTGAGCGATAAGGCTGCTGCTCTGGCGCCTGGCATGTCGTTTTTGGGGCAGTACGATAGAGAGCTGGATTCTGATGAGGAAGATCTGGCGTTTGAGGAACAGTTTCTCATACGCATGCCGCCAGGAGAAGACCTAGAGAAGCTGAAGAAGATGGTTGCTGCACGGGAGGTTGGCAATGATGTCTGGTTTAAATTTAAGGGTGGGTGCACTCTTCATGTTATCTAGTTCATTATTAATGTTTCCTCAGACTCTCGCCGTGCTGTCTTCCACATAGGAAACTCCACATACTCAGCGAAGCTGGTCGATCTGCCATGTATCATCGAATCTCAAAAGACGCTCGATAACAAACAAATGTTCAAAGTTGCCGATATATGTCAGGTCGAACTCTTGTTGCCGTGGGCTTCTTGTTTTACTAAATCTTTATGTCTACAGATGTTGGTTGTTGATAAGAAACTTGAACACGATGAACCTATAACCAACCATGCCAGTTTCAACATAGAGGAATTCATCTGGCCCCATGGAATGACTCCCCCCCTGCACCATGTTCGGAAGCGAAGATTTCGAAAAAGGGTCAATAGAAGGGTAAGTTCTATGTTTCATCCATTCTGTTCTTTTTCTTAGGTACAATAGACGATCGAAAGTGTGGAGCAAGAGGTAGAACGATTACTTGCTGAGGATTCACTGGCTTCTGAGATTAAATACGGTAAACCCCTTTATCTATTCCAATTAGTTGATCATCAATGATGTTTCCAGAGGTTCTTGACAATGTCAATCCAGATTTATCCGACTCAGAATTCATTGAACGAGAGGAACCTATCGATGCACCCACGCCAGCTATTTCTGATATGGGGGAGCCACAAACGCCGGGTTACGATATAGGGGACGAAGTAGATGAGAGAGAAGACCTAGCTGAGGAAGAGGACAGGGGGGATGCTGACATAGATGAAGAACTTGCCGCTGAACTCGATCTTGCGATGGCTGACGAGGATGACGAGGAAGGTGATGGCGATGACGAGGATGAAGAAGAAAGTGAAGAAGATGAAGAGGACGAGGATGATGACGACGAAGACGTCCAGGCAAGAAAACTTATCAATGAGGAAGTGAGGGATCTAGAAGCGGCGGTGGCAAAGAAAGGTAGGGAAGTTGCCAGCTCCGCAAATCCTTTGATCAAGGTTAGTTTCTTTTTTTTGCTCTTTTCCTGTTGGGAGTCAGTTGAATTCCGACCCGTAGAAACGTTTCGAGGATGCGCTGAAGAAGTTAACTGCTGATCTTGAGATGAAACTGGTTCAGCGAGATGAATTGAAAGAAAAGCAACGAATGAGAAAAGAGGGTCTACCCACACTGGATGCTGATACTGATCCTGAAGGTGGCCTACCTGACGGTCGTGACGACGCAGATGTGGAAGAAATTGACGATCTTTTTGGATCCGATGACCGACCTGTGGGAATGGATTTGACATGATCTTTCGTACTGCCCCTTATGTCGCTCGCTGCGCAACTGGGAGACCTCAGGCTGTTCTTTTTTGTTCATTTGCGCCCCTCGGAGCACATGCCTTGAATTTAAGGTTGGAATACATGGGCCCGGGTTGTCCTACTTCATCATCGTATGGGGCTAATTAGACTCAATACTATTTGACAACCCTTTACTTCCTGGTATCTACACATTCAAATGACATTTCCTTGCACTAGATAGATGTGCCCCACAGAGGTTGCAACGCAATCTCAAGTCTCATCGCCGCGTTGGATGACACGGAGTGACACATCCACATCTTGCGGGAGGACGGTGCCAACGTTATTACTTGGTCCAGACCAGGACAACTTCAACAGCTGAGATGCCAGGTAAATATGTGATGTAGAAAGAGTTTGAAACCTTAGCAGTGGCCGGTCAGACGATGGCGTCTAGGTTCAATCCACAGGAGATGTTAATCTACAAAGCGTTTTGTTCGTACGAGACAAGGGGGAATGATGACTAGTAGGCGTACTTTCAAGCGCAAGCCTGCTTTGCCCTTGCAATTAGGCTAGACTATCCAGCGTATCGGATGATTCAGATACAAGTTCGCTGCCATGAGTGGTTGTTCCGGTTGTCTCGTCTTACGAGCTCGTGGGGTTAATTGTATTTCTTCGCGTCTCGAAGTCAACTAAAACCACGTCGGGCCCTTTCCGCACAAGAACGTTGTGATTGTTGGTGTCACCTACCAAGCTCATGCAATCACCCCTAGGTTTTCTTGTGGCTCTCGAGGTCTCTTGGTCCCGAGATCCTTGTATCTTGTACCCAATCAACAACGAAGCCAACCATGCGCCGTCTTTGCCATCGGTAAGAAAGTATAGGCCTGAAGGCCCGATCAATGAGATCCCTGACGCTATGGTCACGTATTTTACATATTTTCTGTCGACGAGGAAGTGGTAGTCGCTGTCATCCGGTTCATTCGTGTCTTCCGCATCGACGTAACACGTGAGTGATGCTGGCATCCATTGATTTGAAAACTTCATCAGTCCCGAGACTGTACTTAGATGGGCCGGCCAAGAGAATAATGTGGGTGCGAAATTATATACCTACGGCAATTCCTCGAGACGGGGTTAACAGGCTTTGCTAGTGTGATAGTTCAAACTTCAAGAGCAGTTTGGTAAGTACATACTGGGAGTCAAAAGATTCGTTGGACCGTTAGAAGGGAGGGACAGCAGCGTGGGACACTTGAAAGGATCTGCACCAGTTGTGGTATACGTATATGACCCTCTAGATAGAGATGATAATCGGACGCAACGAGTTTATTCATCTGGTTCGAAGAGGAGTTGTGTGGGACACAGGCTTGATGATCGCACTCCAGACTAATTAGCACGTGACCATTGAAGAATTTTTGTTGATAGTTCAAGTTGGACTTCGATCCACTCAGAGATCTAATTTCGCTCGTGCATAAGGTGGGTTTCAGTCCACATGCTAGCACGATTATACTGACTCTATAGCAGGATACGAGGAACTTTGGCTGTCGGTTTTATGATCTAGAAACCCAAAAGATGGAGACTATCAGTGCTATTCATGACCCACTGACCATCAACCTACACCGACAAACCACACTGCTATTGGAGAAGATTCCAAACCCCTCGAAATATGCATCACAAGTGCTCAATGCCAAGTCCACCACGGACCTACTCGTCACATTATCCCAGCTCCTGTTCCAGCCTGCCTTTACACTGACTGTCGCGACTCTCTATCGACCTATTTTGTTCGACCTTTGCGCACGATGGCTAGATGCAGAAGAGAACGCCGAAGACCAAGAAGACCAATTAGTAGCACTGTGTCTAATGCTAGAAAATCACGAAGAGCTTTTCCCGTACGTCTCCACTTTTCCCCAACTCTCTCGTACTGATTGTAGTTTAGGATACTGTATCGGATTTTAAACACGTCTGCATTCGCTGAAGGGCCGCTCGCCTTCATCAACACTTTTCCCTCACCCCTCTCAATCGATGTATTTCGCCTACACCGATTATTACTCGCACAATACCGAATTCTACGCGCAAATCGCGAACTGCCCCGACTTCATGTTTGGTCACTATCTCCTCTTTCAAAACTAATCTGGACTTCGGACCTCAACAACGGTGTCCGACGTCTCGCCATACTATGCTATGCTCTGCAAAGTGGCATGGGCGAGGCCGAGCGGGAGGTGATGGAAAAAGAGGTTCTTGGCGAACCATTTGGAGTTGATTGTCCCATAGAGTATGGAACAAATCTCAATGAAACGAGGAGGGAGGTGGACGGATGGCTCATGCCCGTCCTTGAGTTACAACGCATCAAAGAAACGCGAGAAAAGATCGCCCACGAAGAACAAGATTACTACTCAGATGACGGAGGCCTTGTCGCTCCCATACAACCCTCAGAGCTCTGGTATGGTCCATTTTTCACGCGTCAGTATCAGATCTCACGCCTTTCTCCAGTAAAAATATTGTTAATGTACATGGGGTCTTCATGCTTCAAACTCCTGGTCAAAACTCATATGAGCCGACCTCACTCCTCATATCGACTCCCACCGCGATAAAAGCTCTCAGGTCCCTGACGATACACCTCTCCCTTCGCCTCCCCACCCTTGTAACGTCCCCACCCTCCTCCGGGAAATCATTATTCCTGTCCCACCTCGCAGAACTCCTCTACCCCGGCGTCAAAAATCAAATCATCACTATACATCTTGCCGATACCTCGCTTGACCCGCGAGCCCTTCTTGGGTCTTACGTCTCTTCTCCAGCTCAACCAGGTACTTTTGAGTGGAAGGAGGGTGTCCTCGTGCGCTCCCTGCGCGAAGGAAAATGGGTTATCTTTGAGGATATTGATCGGGGAAGTAACGAGGTTCTTGGAGTCATCAAGCCTCTTGTGGAGTCACTTAAGGAAGGCAAATGGATCGGTGGCCGAGCATGTCTCCAGATTCCCACTCGTGGCCGTGTTGTCGCCGCCGACAGTTTTGCGCTATTCGCCACAAGGTCGACAGTACCTTCGAGGAATGGTATCTTCCCCGCTCCCACGTTCTTTGGAGCCCACAAATTCCACGAAATCGCTATATCCTCTCCTACTACCGAGGAACTTCGCACCATCCTTGACTCGCGTTTTCCGCGTCTGGCAGGCACTCCAAATCTCGCCATCATCCGTCTGTGGGAGGCTGTCAAAGGTCTAGGCTCAGCAGCATCAACGCGCGACGTTGGTCTCCGCGAGCTCGAAAAATTCTGCACGCGCGTCCAAAGGCTTCTTCCTCCCTCGTACCAATCCATGGACGTCGACATGAACGATTCCATTACCCCACCCCCTTTCTCATCCATTTTACCCAACCCCACATTGCGCGAAGACATGTACATTGAAGCACGGGACGTCTTCTTTGGGGCGGGAACGACAACCGCCAGTGCACGCGCACATACTGAGTCCATTGCCCAACTTATCGCTGACCATCTAGGATTGGAGCCCGACCGTCGTTCGTGGGTCCTGAATGGCCGCACTCCCGAGTTTGAGTTGGAGAAGGACGTCAATGGTACAATCACTGCTGTGCGTGTTGGTCGAACGCACCTCCTCTGCTGCGCGACGAAGTTAGGAATATCTCAGGCCCCTGTGAGACCGTTTGCGATGCACAAACCAGCCGTACTTCTTCTGTCACGGATCGCAACAGGAGTGGCGTTATCGGAGCCCATACTTTTGACAGGAGAGACTGGGACGGGAAAAACGAGCGTTGTCACGCACCTAGCATCTCTCTTACGCCGTCCCCTCATTTCGTTGAACTTGTCGCACCAGACCGAGTCTTCTGATCTTTTGGGAGGATTCAAGCCGGTCGATGCGAGGATTCCTGGTGCACAACTCCAGCAGAGGTTTTTGGATCTGTTCGGGGGGACATTTAGTCGGAGGAAGAACGAGAAGTTTGAGCTTGAGGTCAGGAAGGCTGTTACGGAAGGGAAATGGAAGAGGGTTGTTGGGTTGTGGAAAGAGAGCGCGAGGTTGGCGAGGGAGAGGATTCAGGCTAAGGAGGTGTCAGAGACAAGGTGGGTGAAGTGATCTTTTAGCACTTGTTCTGCGACTTACTTTGGTATTTATAGGGACGGAATGGAGACAGAGGCACCGCGGAAACGACGCAAGGTGGAACAAACCGAGCTCAAAGTGTCTGCGGAGAGTTGGGTGGCGTTCGTGCAAGATGTCGACCAGTTTGAGGTTCAATATGTTCAGGGCAAGGGAAAATTTGCATTCGGGTTCATCGAGGGTCCTTTAGTAACGGCATTGAGGAACGGTGACTGGTAAGTACGCTTTTGATTTTCGTAGCGAAGACGTTCGCTAACCATTCGTTCAGGGTCTTACTTGATGAGATCAACCTTGCGAGCCCAGAGACTTTGGAGTGCATATCTGGCTTACTTCATGGACCTACAGCATCCATCACCCTTACTGAACAGGGCTCTCTAGAACCAGTCCCTCGCCACCCCGACTTCCGGCTTTTCGCCTGTATGAACCCAGCGACTGACGTCGGAAAGAAAGATCTTCCCGCCAATATCCGTTCGCGCTTCACCGAAATCGACGTTCCCCCTCCCGATGCTGACAAAGACACTCTTCTCAGTATCGTCAATCAGTACATTGCTGCCAGTGCCGTTGGAGACAAAGGGGCTATCATGAATGTCGCCGAGTTCTACGCAGCCGTGAAGGACCTCGCTGAGAAGCGCCAGATTGCAGACGGATCAAACCACCGACCACACTTCAGCATGCGTACGCTCGCTCGTGCCCTCACCTTCGCCTCCGACACAGCAAGCATCTTTGGCCTTCGTCGAGCGATATGGGAGGGCTGTCTAATGGCATTTACGATGGTCCTTGATGCTCCCAGCGCAGAACTCGTGACTGCTCTCGCACAGAAGCATCTCCTGGCTGGCGTTCGGAATCCCCGGTCTATGCTGATGAAAGAGCCTTCGGTGCCTCCTTCACGTTCCGCAGACGAATTCATCAAGTTCGGCCCGTTCTATCTTGAGAGAGGACCGTTGCCTGAGGATCCTGCGGAGGACTACATCATCACGCCATCTGTGGAGACTAAGCTCATCGATCTTGCAAGAATTATCCTCACACGGCGGTTTCCCATCTTGATTGAGGGCCCGACGTCCGCCGGAAAGACTAGTTCAGTCGAATACCTCGCAAAGCGCACGGGTCATCGGTTCATACGTATAAATAACCACGAGCACACGGACATTCAGGAATACATCGGCTCATATGTTTCGGATCCCCAAACAGGGAAGCTTGTGTTCAAAGATGGCCTCCTTGTTCGTGCCCTCCGCAATGGCGATTGGATTGTTCTTGATGAGCTTAACCTGGCTCCAACCGATGTCCTTGAGGCCCTCAACCGACTTCTTGACGATAATCGTGAACTCGTCATTCCTGAGACTCAGGAAGTTGTAAAGCCCCACCCCCACTTCATGCTCTTTGCAACGCAGAATCCTCCCGGACTTTATGCTGGACGAAAGGTTCTTTCTCGTGCATTTCGCAACCGCTTTCTCGAAGTTCACTTCGAAGACGTGCCTCAAGCCGAGCTGGAAACGATCTTATGTCAGCGTTGTCAGATTGCACCCTCCTACGGCAAGCGCATTGTCGCCGTGTTCCACGAGCTCCAGAAGCGCCGACAGTCAAGTCGTGTATTCGAAAGCAAGCAAGGGTTTGCGACTCTTCGTGACCTTTTTCGCTGGGCTGGTCGGGATGCTGTGGGCTATCAGGAATTGGCTGAGAACGGGTACATGCTTTTGGCAGAGCGTGCTCGCCGGGATGATGATAAGAATGCTGTGAAAGAGGTCATTGAATCCATTATGAACGTTAAGATCGACGAGAGCACAATGTACAATCTCCATCCCTCGGACATCGATATGGCCTCGTTCCTCAACTGCTCGATACCTAGGGCATCAGACATAATTTGGACCAGTGCAATGCAACGACTCTTTGTCCTAGTCTCCCGAGCCTTGCGATTCAATGAACCGGTTCTTCTTGTTGGTGAAACAGGTGCAGGGAAAACTTCCGTGTGTCAAGTCTTTGCGACTGCCACCTCGCAGCGTCTCCATGGGTTGAATTGCCATCAGAATACGGAAACGGCAGATCTTATTGGAGGTCTTCGTCCACTTCGCAATCGTACTGCGCGTGAAGCCGATATCTTTAAGGAATCTCTGGACCTATTTCGGGAAATCAGCATTACTCAACTACCCCAATCTCTGAGTGATCTTTCCGCCGCCTTTGCCGAGGTCCTCAAGTCTGAATTCTTGACTTTGGACCAACAAGCTCGCCTTCGTGTTCTCCAGAGCAAGTTGCTTCAGCTGCAGTCGATATTTGAATGGCATGACGGACCTCTTGTTGAAGCTATGCGCCATGGCGATGTGTTCCTCCTCGATGAAATATCACTTGCTGATGACTCTGTCCTTGAGAGACTTAACAGCGTTCTTGAACCGGGAAGAACAATTGTCCTGGCCGAGAAAGGTGGTGAGGACGACCTTGCTCATCCGGCATTGAAAGCAGATGAGAATTTCAAACTCGTGGCAACAATGAATCCTGGAGGGGACTATGGAAAGAAGGAGCTCTCTCCAGCTTTACGTAATCGGTTCACCGAGATATGGGTCCCTCGCGTCGAGGATCGGCATGATTTGGAGCTCATCGTCGGTAATCTATGGAAACACGAGGCGTTAAAACAGTATACCTCACACCTACTCAATTTCATTGATTGGTTATGCACCAAAGTTGGAGATAGTTCACTGACGAGTCTTCGGGACATCCTTGTAAGCTTCAATGTAGTCCTTCTCTTCATCATCCTGATTAAAAATAATAGGCATGGGTCACCTTTTCTAATGCTGTTTTTCGACCCGACAATGCAAACTCTATTCCTGAGGATGAGATCTTCGTGAGTGATATTTTTCTTCATTCGTATTCTCCTTCTTACTTAGTTGTAGCATCATGCTGCCCATATGACGTTCCTGGATGGTCTCGGTTCGTTGCCCCAATTAACGTCCTACACCAGAGAGGGCCTTCAACAACTCAAGGACGACGCAACGTCAAAGTTGATGGATCTTGTTCCACTTCCTGACCGCGATAATTTGTTTACCTACATTCCATCCTATGATCCCGCTCTTTCTGTTCAATTTGGCCCGTTCAGCATACCTAAAGGATCTCAGCGGCTTGCTGACCATTCCTTCAACCTCGAAGCCCCGACCACTCAGGACAATGCAATGCGTGTCATCCGGGCTTGTCAAGTGCTTAAACCTATTTTACTTGAAGGCAGCCCAGGCGTTGGAAAAACAAGCCTTGTCACGGCCCTGGCCAACATTTCTGGTCATCATCTGTGCCGAATCAACCTTTCTGATCAAACGGACATCATTGACTTGTTCGGATCTGACCTTCCGGTGGAGGGCGGAGGCCCAGGGGAATTTGCTTGGAAAGATGCAGAATTCTTGAAAGCCCTCCAAGAGGGTCATTGGGTCCTTCTTGATGAAATGAATCTTGCTCCTCAGGCCGTCCTGGAAGGGCTGAACGCGGTTTTGGATCATCGTGGAACAGTCTACATTCCCGAACTTGGCCGGTCTTTTGTTCGACATCCCAACTTCCGTATCTTCGCAGCTCAGAACCCCCTGCATCAGGGCGGTGGAAGGAAAGGTCTACCTAAATCCTTTGTGAACCGTTTCACTAAGGTGTACGTTGAAGAATTATCGCCCAGTGACCTCCTTCTGGTTTGCCGCCATCTTTTTCCTGACTTCAATGAGGACGTTCTTCGTGACATGATAACGTACAATATGCAGCTACAAGATGCAGTCGGCTTTCAACGTAGGTTTGGCAGAGAAGGTAGCCCTTGGGAGTTCAACCTTCGTGACGTCATCCGTTGGGCTTCTCTTTTGCGTGCACCTCACACAATCCTCCATCCGATCGAGCACCTTCATACCATCTATCTCCATCGTTTTCGCACTGAGCAGGATCGATTGCAGGCCCGTCTCCTATTCGATCAGGTCTTTTCGACGACAGCGGAACCGCTGGGCGTCTCTCCCAACTTGACAATATCACCACACTACCTACAAGTGGGTCATTTCATTGCCGAGCGCCAGAACGCGGCCCCGTCATCACCTCCTGGTCGTATTTTGAAGATGCAGCTCTCCGCTTTGGAATCCCTCGGCCACTGTGTAGCACAGTCGTGGCTCGCCATTCTGACCGGCAACCGAAATAGTGGTAAAACTGAGATAGTGAACGTATTATCTCACTTTACAGGAAATATTCTTCAGGAGATCTCTGTTAATAGTTCCACTGATACCATGGATATTCTGGGCAGCTTTGAACAGGTGGATCTACGTGGATCCGCTATCTCTTTGGTTGATGAGGTGCTATCCTATTTTGATCACCAATCCAGGTCGACTTCAGGCTCTAAGTTTGATCATAGTCAAGTCCATCAATTGCGCAAGGCTCGACAAGTTTCTGCCTCCCATCACGATTTACTACGCCTAGCTTCCAGATGCCTCACAATCTACGATATATCAGAAGCGGCTTCGACATTATCGGGTAAGGTTGATAAACTCCTCGCCACTACCGAAGCTGTTGGACGGTTCGAGTGGGTCGACGGTCCACTAATTCAAGCGATGAAACGTGGTCAGTGGCTTCTCATGGACGGTGCAAATTTGTGCAACCCCTCGGTTCTGGATCGTCTTAATTCACTCTGTGAACACGATGGCGTCCTCATCCTCAGTGAACGTGGCTATGTCGACGGGAAGGTTGAAATTTTGAAACCACACCCGAACTTTCGCTTGTTCATGACTGTCGACCTCCAATTCGGTGATCTATCTCGGGCAATGCGCAACAGGGGGATAGAGATATCCATGATCTCCTCGCCCATTGCCGATGACGAAAAGATTCTTTGCGATTTTCATCGGCTGCCAACAAGCATGACGAACATAGGAAATCAAAAATTCTGGAGCCCCGCATCCGAGAAGACTCGTAGAGCTTTGGTTACGCCTAGTCCGATGCCAGTCTCACTCTTGGCGACTTCGGGGCGTTCTCTCGATCTAAACACCAGTCTCGCAAGTCTGACTGACCATGGGCCGATGCTCTCCATATCTTCTTTGACAGAATTTACAGATGCTCATTTGTTTTTTGTCGCTCGTACAACCGCGCCTATATCTGTTTCGCCTTTCAATCGTTTGCTGACCATGCTGCAAGATTCAAAAACAGGATCTGTCAATCGAATTCAACGGCTGTTGACCACACTGGCTGATCGCACCCTCGTGGGAGCTCTTGTACGTCTGCGCGAAGCCTATTCACTGTCATTGGTGTTACCTTCAGACCTTGTACTTACTCAGGTCAGCCACCTTTCATCCGCCGCGGGCCTTTTGTTAATCTATACTCTGTCATATTTGCATGTAAAACATATACGCTTGAATATAGCCCATGGATTTCTACTTGAATGCTCCGCCATGCGCGGATAAGAAACTGGTTTCCAAGGACTTTACCCCTCACAATATCCTTTTCGCAACAATCGACCTTGCCGTGACTTTGTTTTTGGATCTTGAAGATCAGGCCAGTACATTCGATATGAAAAAGACTGTTGAAAGACAAGGAAAGAAGTTTCAGGCGTTGAAACTGATCAGAGGCTTGCTTGAGGCCATTCAAGTTGCAGCACGTCAGACTTTGGATTCTTTGGCTACCAAGAACAAGGTGCCTGGAATAGTAAGGGATCACATCTATATAATGCGATGGCTTGTTCATCCTATCCTTTCCTAGCACGAGAGTCTCCAATTATCCTCATCTCTTCTCGAGCACGGTCGTTATCTTCGCAAGATTGCTGCATCTGCAGTCTTCGATTTTTCGGCCCTTCAGGCGGCATGTCGTTGGGTCGTCGACGCTCTGGAAGATAGTCCGCCTGTCTTTTCGAGGGCACTATCACTGGCTCATGAACTAAAAACCACGATTTCTTTGTCTACTGGCCTCGGACTACAAGACATGTGGTCCGCTCTCTTCATAGACAAATCACATATATCATCAACAATCACCCTAGAATTCATCGAAAATCGTAGTGCGCAACTAGAGGGCAAGGAAGCACGGAGTAATCTTTCTTTCCTTACAACAATTCCACATACTCACGGTTCATAGACCTTAGAAAACAAGCTTTCGATTTCATGGCTCTACGAACATTGCCTGTTCGTGTATCGACGCATTCAAATGGAACCCTCGAGGCTCTTCAAACAGATCTCGAATCAGTATGTGACATAATGCACTTTGCATGTCTTATAGTTAACAACTATTGCCTCATCAGCACTTACTCCGCCTGAACGTCGAAACCGAGGGAGAGGTGAGAGTGAACCCTTCGCTTCTCATTGCGGAACTGGGACTTTTCTCGATGATATCTGATCTGGAAGTATGTCATGAGTTATAAGATCAACGCTCCCGCTTCTCAACCTTCACGTTTCTTAGCCACTAAAAAAACTCATTATGGGCATTGTCGAAGCTGCCTGTAATCAGAAAGGCGGTCTGCTCCGATTGACTTCCTATCAACATCTTTTCTGGGCTCTGGAGGCCAACAGGAGTGAGTGACACCTCTCACCTTTTCGGGAGTGGCAAATAAACTTTTCATAGATCCTCTTCCTATCCTCGCCGAAGCGCAAATCCAATGGTTGAGTTCATTGTGGAATATTTCTTCGAATGAGGTAAGACAGCCCAGCCCGTCTTTGCGATGTATGCCATCTATGACACGGTACCTGTATAGCATTCTCTTGGGCCGATGATACTTTTACAACCAACCCAGCTCATCGCAACTATGGCAACATGGTATTGTTTCTTTACTTCAAGGTGACTTCTTATTGACAGGAGATGTAGCGATTGGAGCCAGAAATCCCTGCGCTCTGCAGAGAACTATGGAGTAGAGACACGCCACCATACAAGATTGTTATTCTTACAATCTGAGCGGTCGACTAGTCGCCTTGACGAACTCGCCGGTATTCTAAGCTCCTCAATTGACTTGGTGAGAAGGTACAGTTTTACGCCCAACGAAGGCCTGACTGACCTTAATGTCTCGCAGGTGGTTGAGTGCTTCCGGTCATCTTTCTCGGCCAGTACCTCTTCTGCAATCTTGCACCCCAATACACGATCTGTAGCAGACCTCATGTCATATTCGAGCACGATCGTCACGCACATGGAAGAATCCAGCCACGAACCCTTCCGATATGCTGTCTCACTCCGTCTCTATCCTGCTCTCAGACGCCTGCAGCCTGGGAATGTACGAGAAAAACTTATTGAAAATATGGGATGTTGCTGGATTGCACTAGGAAGTTTAGTTCTGGATCTGTTCGTCCCCGATGCGCCCGTGGATCCTGCTGCTATACAGAATTATACTACCGAGCGATGGCGCAGAGATCGGAGCCTGATCGAGACACAAGTGAATCTCCACAAATCTCTGGAAGGGCTTACTACCGGAAACCATCACAGTGACCTCCTAGACTATCTGAACCTTGTATCAGATGGCATCTCCCGACAATTGGAGTCTACTCCATCCCTTCCTCTCCGACAGGACGTCACTCGGCTTGACATGTTTTGGGCAGAAATTCGACAGTTCCATAATCATGTTCTTTCTGATTCGAAGATCCAAGAACTGGCCTCTCTTTTGATGTCTGGAGACAAGACTGCCATAGCTCGTGAGGAGGTTCTACAGGAGTCGATGGCCGGATTCTATCACCGACTTGCCACAGTGTACACGGATTATTCTGATTTGAGTGCTCCCGTCCAACTTGCCATACTTTATATTCGCATGGGATTGCGACTAGTCGCTTATTCTGTTCTGCAGTCCTCGCCTATCTCTTTCCTCCAATTTTCCTCCCTTGTCACGTTCCCATCGGCACGTAGTTCAGCTAACATATGCAAGAACGCCGGGACTGCTGGGCCTACTGCAGTGGCACCAATCCGCTATCTGCTTCTGACCCTATCGGCTGTTGTGAAAGAGAAATCCATGGGAATTTTGGACATGACCGCACTCGAAGTGGTTTATGACCAGGCTCTTCGACTATGGCTCATTGACTGTGCAAAGGACAAGGAGGCGAACATGGTGGCATCATCACTGTATCGACGCAAGAATCTGGACCACGATGATATAGGAGAAGCCGAACTCGAGGAAAGAGAATTTCTGGCGCTGTTCCCTTCCTTTGACAATGTTCTTGACCAAGAAGATGACAAACCAGCGAAAAACTCTGCTCAGTCCACTGTTTTGGTACCGCATCCTGAAATGACTGAGCTCGTGTCACTTCATGACAAGTTATTTGGGATCCAACAGCTTTCCGGTGATAGCACGGGCTTTGATGAGAGTCGTCAATTGGTTCTCACATCCCTTTTGGCATCGTCGTCGCCTCTCGTTGAAACTTTAGATGACGAAAGTCTTGCATTCCAATTCAAAGTCCTCGATGATCGAGTCTCTGCCATGGAGAGTGTCCCTGTCATTGGAGGGAAATCCTACAACTTCTACTTGGACTCAAACGTCGTTCAATTGAAAAGGGCTGCAATCGTTGTCTTCGCTATGAGGAACCGTTTGGACGAGATCATACAAGAATGGCCCGATCAGATGGTTCTCCGGCATCTTAGAGGTCGCTGTGACGTCGTATTGGACCTGGATCTTCATAGTCCGGTTGCCAAAGTTCTTTCTGCCCTAGAACAGCTTCTGTTGCAAACGGAAGACTGGGAGATGTATGCCAATCGGGAGAACACTCTCAAAGCTAACCAGCAAGCATTGATCGGCCTCATTGTGGAATGGCGGCGTTTGGAGTTGTCTTGTTGGCAGGGTCTTTTAGAATCCCAGTCCAAGACTTTCGCAGAAGGGGCGAGTGAATGGTGGTTCAGACTGTACGATGCAACTATTCGCGGACCTTTGGACACCTACAGTCGAGAGGACAGTTCAAGCCACGTCGAACGATATTTGGAAACTCTGGTCCCGCTTCTTGATGACTTCATTCGTACCAGCCCTCTAGGCGAATTTGATGTCCGCATGCGACTTCTCCAAACTTTTGAGCGCTACATTCTACATCTTCGCCATGACAAAGATGATGACCAGAGATTCATCTTGGACCGTGTCCAACGCGTCCTAAGATCAACAAGATGTTATTTCGATATTTTCTCTGATCAGATTGCGGACCGCCTTGCGACACAGCGGGCGACTCTCGAGAAGGAAATCCGAAGTTTCATCAAACTGGCAAGCTGGAAGGATATCAATGTCCAAGCACTTAAAGCTAGCGCACAGCGTACTCATCACCAACTCTACAAGATAATTCGAAAATTTCGAGATGTTCTTAGGCAGCACATTTCAGAACAATTGCACCCACAGCCAGCCGACGCCCCGGAAACCAAGTATCTGAGCCTTGAGAGCGTACCAATCTGCGCAGTTCTCTCCATGCCGCTTCTGGATGGCGAACTACACCTTGGATTGTCAGATCACTCAGTCGATTTAAAGGCGACCTTCAGGAAATTTGCCACATTTATCACAGGCCGCATACGGCCTTTTATCCATTCTAAAGATGCGCACCCTATGGATAATCTCGCGGTTGATATCATTGTTGGTGCAAAGGAGCTCGCCGCCCTTTCTGTGCCCTCGAGCGTGGCTGCAGAAAGGCGTCAAAAGCAACAAAAGGCTTTGTTAGTCCGAAAGAGGAAAGCATGGAGTGATCTATTGAAGGAGCTGAAGCGAACTGGATTCGCAGTCAATGTCAAACCCGAGATCCTACGCCAGAATGCTAATTCGCGCTGGCTGAGAGAACAGCCATCTATGCCCGAGATAGAAGAGTCATCTATGTCAACGAAGAAGGGGGAGGGTTACTTCTATCGACTTCTTGGTCTGCTTCCTGATTTGCGCTCATCAATATCGAATCACCACTCGGATTTGACAACTCGTGACCTTCAAAGAGGTATCATGTTTCTTGAGTCTGGCTTTTCGATGGGTGTTGGTATGAGGTCACAGTGAGCACTGTGTCCATTGCTCTGTGTCTTTATCTAATCGCAAACAGGTTAGCAACAATGCTTGATCAATTCAACATACTAGAACGGATCACCAAACGTTTGCGAATGATCCATTCTAGTTCTAAGGCCGTTCATACCGGCCCAAACCTCATTGATTATATCGATAGTACCAGAAATGTCTTGAACAGGCTTTCAGATGCAATCCAAGAGATATCGAAAGGATTAGAAACTTACGACTCCCTTCAACCGAAGATCAGAGTACCAGACCAGCTCAGGCAGGAAGTCAAAGCTGCTGGTGGTTCGATAGCAGACTTCCTCAATCGTGTTTCACTAGTCAGCGAGAATGTAACGCTCACCGCGTTGACCGTATTATTACCGGGTGCGCATTGCTTTTCTCTCTCTTTTATCTTCACTCAAATCTCTATCTCTCAGATGAGCACGATACGATCCTTGAAGCTGAGACGTCTATCTCGCGCATCACAGGAACGCTGCAAGGCTGGGCACAGAGACATTCCAGACTCGGATACCTCTTTAATCCCGTCACCCGGTGGTTGAGCTCTCAAGAGATCACCCCTCTCAGATCAACTCCTGTTGTTCCTTCTATCTCCCGAGAAGCGTCCGACGTCCTCATCAACACATTTCTTGTCACAGTCCAAAACATGATCTCAAGGTGCCCTGAATCTATTCCAAATGTCGACGAAGAGGAGGACCATGATCGCTGTCTGCTAAAAGATTGTCGCGTCGTCCGGGACTTGACGCAATCTCTCAACATTGGTACAGTCATCTCCGGGCTAGAAAACATCCTACTCCATTTGGTTGTCTACCGTGATAGCCAAGTTGACATCCTTCAACGTATCATTCCATTCCTCGATGTATATAGAGGGCTCGTCAAGGATCAGCTGGCGACACACAGTCAATGGACAAAAGCAGTCTTCAAACTGAATTATGTTCTTTGTTCTGTTATGATTACTCTCGCGAAACAAGGGTTCTGTCAACCACCCGACACAGACGATGGTGGGGAAGGTGAAGACGGGGATACAAAAGAGTCAGCTGGTGGAGTCGGCTTGGGCGAAGGTTCTGGTACAGAGAATGTCAGCAAAGAGATCGAGGAGGAAAGTCAAGTCGAGGGTCTTCGAGACGATGCACAGGAGGAGCGGGATAAAGAGAAGCAAGACGACAAGGACAACAGTGATGGAGACGCGCTTGAAATGAACGAGGATTTTGGAGGCGAGATGGAGGATGTCCCTGATACAGAATCTCAAGACGGCGCCGAAAGTGAAAGCGAAAGTGACGCCGAGCCGGAAGAACAACTTGGTGATCTAGATCCTTCCGATCCTTCTGCGGTTGACGAAAAAATGTGGGGAGACGAAAAGGGACCAGAGGATGAGAGGCAGGATGAGAGGACAAACCAAGATCGTTCGGAGGAACAGTCAGGGGAGAATGAGGTTGTTGCGAAAGAGGGGAAGAATCAGACGGAGAAGGAGAAGGAGAAGGGCCAAAAAGAGAAAGAGACTGCGAAGGAGAACTCGACAAGTCTGGATGAGCAATCGAAGTCAGAGGATGGAGAGGACGCGGATGAAGACATGGACAAACCCGATGACGGCGGTGCCCCTATGGATCCCTACGTTCAAGATGCGGACACCTTGGATCTGCCGGATGACATGGACCTAGGAGAGGATATGGAGGTGGGAGGCGACCATCTTCCGGAGGAAATGGAAGAAGACCATGATGGACCTATGGATGACAAAATGGACGATGCAGAGGACGAACGAGATGGAGACAATACAGATCAATGGGAGCAAGAGGACCCTCATCCAAATGACGCGCCAGAGTCGATGGATCAAGAACCCAATATTCCAGATCAACCACTCGAAGCCGAAGCTGATAAGCTTGAAGAAGTCCCTCCAGATGAAGAGAAGGAAAATGAAAATCAGGAGGAAGAAGCCGTTGCTCGACCTGATATTGCTGCAGGTGATGGAATTGCTTCCTCCGAAGAAACACAAAATCCTGACGGTGGAGAGGACGCCGCAACCGGGCAGAAGGGTAGTGCACAAGGTGCTACGGGTGAGGACACCACCGTGGACAATCAAACTAAGGATTCCGGGTATGCCATTTCTCACATTCCGTTCGAAAGTTCCTAATCATCCTTCGAAGGCTCCATGAGGCTGATCAATCACCAGCTGAACCTCAGAGCACGGACTCACAAGTGACTGGAGCAGTTCCGTTTGGCGCGCAGGAGGGTCAGATGCCATCGCAACCCGAAAACCATTCCAATACCAATCCACTGCGAAGTCTTGGGGATGCCTTGAAAGAAATTCGGCAGCGGTTTGATGACATCATCAATGGTGAACAGAGAGATGTACCCCAAGAAAAAATCGGGGACGTCGATGCACCATCACAAGTCGAGTATCTCCAACCTGACGACGTTGATCATGACATGGAAGCTCTCGGACCCGCTGGTGAAGAACAAGTTGCTAAGCTCAATGAACTCAAACTTGTCGATGGAGACGAACAGGAAGAAAATACAGAATATGGCCCCATGGACATTGATCCACCCTTTGAACCTGACATCCAACAAAAGCCTGTCGAAGAAGCCAAACCTCATGGTGAACCTACTGCATCTGAGCAGCGGAACGACGTCGAAGGTGCGATCCTACACAACGCACGGCGCGTTTCAGACGAGCATGCCTTCCTTTCGGACGCGTCTATCCGCAAAACAGACGTCGACATTGAGGACATTGCAGATGAAGTTGTTGAAGCTGAACTTCGCGCCTGGAAAAGCGCCGGTTTTCCTGATGCCGGTTCCGAGAAAGTGTGGCGCCTCTACGAATCCCTCACCCACGATTTAGCATACGCACTGTGCGAACAACTACGTCTTATCCTCGAACCCACGCTCGCAACACGGCTAAAAGGAGACTATCGCACTGGAAAACGGCTGAACATGAAGAAGATCATTTCATATATCGCCAGTGACTACACCAAAGACAAGATCTGGTTGCGTCGCACAAGGCCGAGTCAGCGGGAATACCAAGTTTTGATCTCCATCGATGATTCACGATCCATGGCCGAGTCTCATTCTGTTCACCTCGCCTACCAGACCCTTGCGCTAGTCTCCAAAGCTCTAAGTCGACTGGAAGCTGGAGATATTGCTGTTGCCAAGTTTGGTGAGACCGTTGATATCCTTCACGGTTTCGATGAAGGTCCTTTCACAGACCAGTCTGGGATCAAAGTCATGAGTGCCTTCCGCTTCAACCAAAAAGCGACGAACGTCCTATCGCTTGTAGAGACCAGTCTCAAAGTCCTCGAGAGTGCAAGGGAGCGACGCTCAATGAGCTCTGCGACTGCCTCCGACTTGTGGCAGCTCCAGTTCATCATTTCTGATGGGATGTGCCAGGACCATGAACGCCTTCGTACTGTTTTGCGGAAGGCAGAAGAGCAACGGGTTATGATTGTGTTCGTCATTATCGACTCCTTGCATAGCATGGTTGAGCATGCTTCGGGAGGAAAAAGTGCCCAGTCTGGTTCGCACCAGGGTTCGATTTTAACTATGGACAAGGCGGAGTTCAAGAACGTTGATGGTCGGATGGAGTTGCAGCTGAAGAAATATCTGGATTCTTTCCCATTTGAGTATTATGTGGTTTTGAGGAATGTGGAGGCACTACCGGAGGTTTTGGCGAGTACTTTGAAGCAGTTCTTTGAGCGCGTCTCAGAGGAGTAGTGTATATTTTGGTCATAGAATGAAAACTGAACATTGATAATGAAACTTGGGAACAGTGAACTGTTGAACAACATGAATCATCTCCAGAGTGAATAATAAGGACAAGAGTTTGGATAAGTTAAAAAATCGAGTGGCAATGGGGCATATATACATATTTGACGGAAGATCCATGATCTCCTGGTGAAAATAAATGGGGCATCGACCCCGAAGGAGGGTACATAATATACACAAGACCAAGACGATTGAGAATCAAAAACATCAACGTCCCCAATCAGAATGAAGCAAATCACGTAGCCTCGTTGCCTCTGCTTTGTAATCCAAGGCGCGAATAGACGAGATGCCATATCGAGTACGGGTCGTTCCCTATAACAATTGTCAGAATTATAGGAGGGTATTGATAAAGTTACTAACATTATACTCGTCTTGTTTGGCACGACAAGCAAAGTTAAATGTGTTGCAACTCGCCTTGTGTAAGATCACATTGAACTTGGCGTCATCATTTTCCTGAGCAATGTCAATATCATGCAGTGGATAGGGTAATTCTGACACATACCTTGATCTGAATAAGATCATTAGCAGGGATACCAAAAATAGCGACGCCAACGTCGTTAAAACCTTGCAGCCATATTTGGCCAGAGTAATCTGCAACAGCAAAAGACATGAGGTAACTGCAAAAGTCAGGATTGTTGAGTGATCCAAAGACGGGAAAAAAATCACCGATATTCTGGTGCCTCATAACTCTTGTTGCATTTTTCACAACGCCAGTTCCCACCGACATCGATGACTTTCTTATTACATCCTGTCGTGGGACAAGCCGGATAACAGACGTTGTCAGACTTGATGTGCATGATAGTCGCCCTTGTTGAGAAGTATTCGACTTTGTCCTGTTGGCCCAATTGTGACTCCTTCACCTCGGCCAAACTTCGTATCTCTTCCCGTTTGAAACCGCTGGCAGCACCACTACCTCCCGCGTTGGACTGTGCTTGGAATGATTGTCCCGCTCCCGTTGAGTCATACCAACCACGAATTTGGAAGCACTCTTCGAGGTCAGGATTGATAGCCATAGTACTCGTACTGACCATGGAGAGTGAACGTCCTGGTATATGTGTTACTACACAAGAGGATGGCAGACTTGAGAATAACTTACCGCCAAAATCTCCAACCTTGACATTTTTGAAGGCGATGACGGGAGATTCCTCTTCTGCATTGTACTGTTCTGCTTGCTTTCCCCATAGTGTCAAACGCACTGAGTATCCAGACTGATCTACCAAAGTGAGTTCGCGTTTTATGATCTAGAGAGCCCTTGTCTGAACTAGAATAAAACGATTGACATAATATGACGTACAGTCCTACTTTGTTGCTTAGAAACAATCTCGCTCAAAGGAGACGCCTCCTTGACAATCGCGATGACATCTACCAATATTATTATCACAAGGCAGTACGAGGACAAGATCAAAACGCACCACAGGTCGAGTCCTTGGGTAAATCTTCGAGACCACTTAGAGCAACAAAGTTGTATTTGACCATGGGAAGGTTGACCGTGTCGAGGCACTAAAGGCACAACAATCAGCTTTTAGTCTCCACAGGAGTAGCAATGACGACACTATACCTCCTCAACTTCTGTATTACGTTCCAATCCCAGTTCGTAATCATTAGGAAGATTGGAAAATTTCTTCTTTGCGAGATTGACGCGAGCTTTGGAAATGTAGTAGACCTTCCCTTCCTCCAGTTTGGGGTAGAGGTCGTCGACAGCAATGTTGAAGGCAGTAGCACGAATCTCCCCGGTGTCGTCCATCAAGGTTACATTAAATAGCTTTCCTTCTCCCCTTGCATTTGACCACGTCTTTATCTCGGACTTCTGAGTGACCCGCGCCTTGATCGTCCAATTGTTTTGATACGGGCTAAGGCCTTCTATAGGAAAGATAGAGCCACGTGCACTCTTAACAGTATTGTTTGACTGCTGCTGTATGGGTGGTCTGGACGACGACGTTGCTGCAGGAGGCGCGGGGGTAACCTGTACAGGGGTCGTGATCGCATTTGGAGGTGCAGAGTCCGAAGTTTCAAAGGCTTTGGGGTCGCCGATCTTCTCAGCCGTGGGCTCAAGAACGCGTAGGGCAAGAATTATAAACAATCTTGAAGACACATTTAGTATAGTAAGGAGTAATCTGAGACAAATCCGCGTCGCGTACTTTTTCTCTTGGACGTAGTTGCATGTTAACTTCTCAATGACGACGATAGTGTGTCTTCCGATTGTCCCATCGATCACCATGCCATTAAGCTGAGTAGCAAGCATAGCTTGAAGGAAATGGATGCCATCTGACACGATTATACGGAATCTGTCAGGGGCGGCAAGATTGCCAGTATTGACTTTTTTGATAGATAAAAATTGGACGGTGTGGGGGACATCGAAAAGCTCGTGGTCGTCGGGTGTTGCGGCGTTGAGACGCGCACAGATGCCTGCGGTGAGCTGAACCATAATGAGGAACAAATGTCACAGTGACACGCCTGTGACGGGACGCGAATGGAATGTGGCGTGGGAGAAAGCTGCGTCCCTGGTTTATTCGCTCGAGCAGTTTTTTTGACAAGATGTCACGGCAAACGACGCTCGG
Organism: Termitomyces sp. K1Aa; assembly: GCA_018221735.1. NCBI lineage: Eukaryota > Fungi > Basidiomycota > Agaricomycetes > Agaricales > Lyophyllaceae > Termitomyces > Termitomyces sp. K1Aa. The sequence goes on from JABAJX010019805.1 coordinate 324,146, forward strand.
ATAACAAATTAATTTAGGGTTAATTAATTACTGTAAGTGGCTCATTATACGATCTAGACTAACTAAGTATAGTAAGTAGGTTCAAAATATTAGAAAATATCATATCGCTTCCGTCTCCGATTTCGGAAAGATCACGCGTCTATCCTCTTCAATGCAGCACGTTTCGTCGCATCCCGTCCGGCTTTCAGCAGCATCGAGAGTTCGTTACCACCCGTCCCTCGCACAGGCCCACTGGCCTCGAGTTTGGCCATCATGGCGCTCACAGGGCAACCGCTCCGCGCTGCAGAGCGGGACATCGTTACAATGTACAGGCACGCGATCTTCATGTGGTCGTTTCTCAGCCGTGTCAACGCTCGCACCGCGTTGTCATATGGGTCGCGGAGCATGGGGGTCCTTTGCGCCAGGGCTCGGACAGATTTAGGAGTGGAGGCCAGGAAATTCAGGTACTCCCTGTGTTTGCCTGGCATGTATAGGCGCATACGCTCCATGAAACCAAGGTCTGCTTTCTTGTTCATCTCTGTGGGAGCCGGTAGCCGCTTTTCCCGTAGTTTGTGGTCGATATCGAGGAAGAGATCCAATGCATGCATAACGCTACTCTGCCCAGCTGATGGCCCACTAAGATCGAGCTTGTCCGAGTCTTCAATCCCCTCGTAAATCCACTTGGGAGCAGTTGGTCCTTTTGAACCACTGCCTTCAAACCATGGGCGAATATCGAAATAGAAGACATGAGGATCGCATTCTGGACGGACGGACTGAATGACTTGGCTAATATCGCTGATAATGGTTGTCAATCTGTTCAAGTCCCGCGCTATCTTGGAGATTATCGTCAAATCGGCATATGTGGGTAGATTGTGAAACTCGTCGATGATTCGCAGCATCTCCACTCCGCGTAATTCCGCCCTCGCGGACGCGATATAAAAGTTCTTCTCGTCCTCCGTCCCGGAGAAAAGGTTCACGATCCGGAAGTTATTGGCAGACAAGGGACGGCTAGAATCGATGGGCTCACAGTTCCACAGGACTGTGTCGGCGAATGTCAGAACTGGTGCAATGCCCAGACAACGTGAAACTGCGACAAGAGGGATAGCAAGCGATTTGGGAACGAGGATATCGTCATTGGATGGTGGAAGTGAATGAACGTAGAAGTTCACGAGCCATGATAGAACCATGTGCGCGCGTTGCAGGAGACGAAGATCGTGGGTCAATTCCTCCGTGTCCAAAACCGGCCACTAAAGTAAAAGAAAAGAAGGTGAGCAACCTTTTGACATCGTCGATCATAATCGCCAACGCCACTAACCTCTCTGACAGCGAATCTCCAGGCTTCTCCGAGGGGGCGTTTCGCGACTGCTTCGTCCCTGTCATCGTCTCCCAAGGTTAGTTTTTCCTTGGCCTCAGTCAACGCGTCCTCCCAAGTATTGAACGCGTCCGGTAGTCTCTTTAGCTGATGTGGAGGGAAGAAGCCACATTCTGGATTGACATCAAAGTCGGTCTGTGAAAATCGCTGTTCTAGCAGCGTTCGGCGGCGGGAAGTGTTGAGGGTGGAGCGAAGTAGAGAGATAGCGAGTCGGAAAAAGAGCCTGAAAAAGTGAGGAGGCGAGGGGAGGATGTTAATAACGTCCATGGGGACAGTCGTGTAGAAGAAATGTGTGGGGGAGAAGGAAGTGTCAAATGGATTGGCTTGTAAGGACGCACTTCGCGCCTCTCTTATATTGCATTCTCGTACTGCCGCTCCGCCTCATCTGATTTGACGGTAATGAGCACACAAATTTCAGCGCAATTTCCTTCGCCTAGTCCGTAGTTCGCCGCACCGCGCGATTGTGGCTTAGAGAGATCGCCCCTTAGTACGCGTACGGACGGATTACCCGTATGCAGTATGTAGTCAGCACGCTGCCAGGGTTGATACCTCCGTGACCGAATCTTTCACTGCCGTGCCCCTCAATCAGGTATCCAATAACAGCCAATATCTCAGTACTACATAGTTACAGCGCTTAATTTGATGCCCAGGGCTCGAGTCAGATAATTTCAGGGGCCATACCCAGGAAAAAACGGAAGCTAATATTGGCCTCGTAACCATACACAGTTGTGAAGCCGTCTGTAAATCATCTCACTTCCGAGTCATATTGTCGGGATAACAAAATGTAGTAAAACCTGCGCGTTTTGATTAGGAATCGGTACATATGTAGTTTCACTGGTGTTTTGCAACGTTTCACGGTAAACTTGGATTCCGAGCGCCCACCCCATCAAATATATATATATATACTCTCTCCTTGGAAAAATAGATGTAACGATAAGTCCACAATTGCAACAGTTCTATGTACCTGTGTACACAGACATGGAGCATCACTTGTTTAAGTTGGTTTAACACACGTCGGAATTATCTAGTCCAGGGGCTAGTCCAGGTTTACTGAGTCGTGTCAGAATAGGTAGTGATCCAGAGTGATACCCGAGCAGGTATGCCCTTTAACCGAGGGTATCTCGGAATTTGAAACTCCAGTTCCGTACATAGTTCTCCGTCCATCCAAATAGTTCTTTCTTGTTACACCTTTTACAATAACTTGCCACTACGGTGAATCTTAGTAAAGAGCTGCGTGAGTCAGATCGAAAAATTCTAGTGGTTTAATGTGACGTACCTTTCCATTTACTACTGTATCATTCCAGTACTACTTAGTTGTATAGATTGAAGAGGTGAAATAAAGGGATAGCCTGTCCGAATTTCTCACAGCCCATATATTCTACCTTAGCCAAGGATGCATACTTTGAATACACTTATGTAGTTGGCGGTCGTCCTCGATCCGACTACTACAGACCAGTACTTCATTCCAAAATACTCCACCGTCAACATTGCCAAATCGTCTGCCTCGCCCCGTAGTAGTAAGTAAAGTAATAACAACCGGTTTTTACCTGGTTTTGATCTTAGTGACGACATATTGGACCCAAGCAGTAGGAGTGAAAAAATATTATATGATGCTTAACAACATATCATGGGCTCTTCACCTGATGCTTCCACTTGAGCCAAACAAAATTGCCATCACCGCCATTGTCCTCAATTTCACATCTGCGCCGGGCGACCTCGAGAACCTTCTCCCGAACACCCATTTTGCCATTTTGAATGTTCTCAAAAGCTGAGACTAATTCATCGAGAGTGATACCAGTGTTTGCCCCGGCGCTGTGAGAACCACGGACCATCGTTCCAATCTCATCTTCCGTCGGCAGTGCAAATTTGTGTGGTTTATAACTGGTTGTTACTCCGTCCTTCAAAGCGTCCGTGATCGAGAGGATGGGCACGCCAGAAAGATAAGACGAATCTCCTGCAAAGAACCGGGAGACTATTTCATCGGAAACGTCCTTGTATGAAGAGGGAGACCATTGCGGCTGCACTTTGCTTTTCTCGATAAGCACCGTCGTGATCCCAGTCTTGAAGTCAGGACTAGCACCGTTCTAGAGTCAAACAGTCAGAAATGATTGAATGGAACGGGTGCAGTCACTCACACAAAAGGCAGTGGCAATCTTTAATTCCATCTGCAATACTTCTGATAATGACATCTTCTTTCCCTGACGAATCGCCTTTAGAGCAACTTTGAGGCTAGTGGGACTCCGAAGATGCAGAGTTTCCAGAGTTTGTTTTGCCCAGTCAGAAACGGCAGGAGAATGATGCCCTACAAATGTTTCGAGATCTTCGAAGATGTTCTCGACTTCGTCATGCCTGAAAGCATGGTCCAGAGCTTCCCGCGTCTCACCGACTAGGAGATAAGGCTTCTCGTCAGGTAATGATTCCGCTGAAAACTCTTCAACAGTGTTATTGATTGTACTGATGTGCGCGTTTTCGAGCGAAGCCAATCTGTCCATAAGTATTGGAATTCTCCTTGAAGGGATATAGTGAGTCGCAAATCCGAGTCGGCTATTCCGTACTTTTCAACTGGCTGCGCAAAATGGATGGATGGGTGACCTACAAAACATCTCTGCCATGGACACTCCCACCTGTCAAAGACAAGTATGTTCCAAGCTCCCCGTCAAGCCTCGACAAGAAATAATTGCCTCCCACATCAGGGCAATAACCAATTTTGGTTTCGGGCATAGCGAACTCTGTGTTTTCTGTAGCTATTCTGAACGAGGCATACGCCGCAAGTCCAGCACCGCCACCCACTGCTCAAAGCATTAAAGAGGGTCAAAGTTGATCGTAACAAGACATACTTGTTGTTCCATCGAGAATGGCGATATAGGGCTTGGACAAAGTTGCCAAGATGTAGTCGAGCTCGAACCTAAATCATTGAGATCACGTTAGAAGCTTAATGAAACTCGTTTCTCACTCTCGTTTGAAGAAATCTATAGCCTGAGTACGGGTTTCCGGATTGATGGTATTTTTCAGGACGGCTATGTAGAAGATGTATCAAATGCGAGTCAAGAACTGTGTTTATAGCACTCACCTTTAACGTCACCTCCGGCACAGAACGCAGTCCCGAGACCAGTCCCGATGATTGTCCTGCACAAGTCCGACTTACTCCATTCCTTGAGATAAAATTCATCAGACAAGACCAAGTGTGAGAGGATGTACTTTTCACCTCGATTTTGGGGCGGAGAAGCGCCAGCATTGGTTCATCAAGGGCATTTCTTGACTTCGGCTTGTTCAGAGTGTAGGTGCGCACAGCGAGGTTAGATTCGAATAATACAGGGGGCTGATATGAATCGGTTGACAAGGAATCAAACGGCGAGGTGAGACGCGACAACGTACCTCGGGTTGGGCGGCAGAGGTATGTGCGAACATAATTTGCTGAGCAATAGCTCGAGTTCTGGTAGAGGCGCGAGCGCCGCTGCGGGACATGGCTTTGAAGAGAATGGTGGGCAGCATAACCCGAGGGAAGCGGTTAAAACGGTCACCAGTCAAGAACTGAAAAACCAAAGTCACGTTCCGTGTTACATTCTTCTCTCACCGTCATTCTACCTACTTCATGTTCCCTCGTATCAGCCTAGCTGGAAATCTCGGCACTGTGAGGTACACAGGGCCCGTGGAAGGTACTTCCGGCACCTGGCTAGGCATTGAGTGGGACGATCATCAGCGCGGCAAGCACGATGGTGTCAAAGATGGTGTAAGATACTTCACTTGTCGGTAAGCCGTTTGCATTCCTCCCACTGAGAATCTATGCATTGCGTTTAGCATCCAGAACTCAGCCTCATTTATTCGTCCATCTCCAAATGTATCCTATGGCCGATCTTTTCTAGAGGCTTTAACTTCCAAATACGTTGAGACACTCCATGGATCTGCTTCTCAAGAGAAAGTCATTTTGGGGTCCTCAGAGGGTTCCATCGTGGTCGAGGCCGTAAACTTAGACAAGATCAGAGGCAAATTAGCTGACCTGGGCAGGTTGCGTCAAGTTAGCCTAGACGGTCTGGACGTTGCGACTTGTGACACCCATGGGGCGATTCAACAGACTTGCCCGAGTAAGTTGTCTTCAAAAAATGGATATAATATTTATCGCGGTGTTTCAGATATTCAAGGGCTCGATTTGTCCAAGAATCTTCTACCTAGTTGGGATGTTGTTGCTTTAATCTCCCGTGAACTTCCTCTCCTCAAAAGGCTCTGTTTAAAGTCGGCTTTTTGTCTTCTGTAACTCGTGCTGTTCTCAGATGAAACAACTAGTTCAAACCGGCTTCTGCCAGGAACAAACTATGCAGTCATGGAGTCAGCTTTTTTGAATTTGACGGAGTTGCAGCTTAATGGGACAATGATGACGTGGTCAGAAATGCAGAACGCCACTGCAACTATGCCCAGGCTCGAAATCATCGAATTTGGTTACAATTCTCTAACAAGTCTCCACACCGGAGAAGACAGCCCAGCTGTGAACAAAACAGTCCGCGTCATCAATCTTGACAGTAATGCATGTTCGGACTGGATCCACATTTGGCAGACTATACGCCGTTACACATCGTATGTTCTGTTCTATTCGACAATCATAGGTGCTCGTTATCAATCAGTGTCAAAAGTTTGCAGCGACTTGTATTGACGTCCAACTCAATTGACGTTATTCCTTTTCCGGGCCCTCAGCAGGGCTTTCCCTCTATAAAATATCTATCACTGTCGTATAATAAGATTGAAGCCTGGAGCAATATTGATGCATTGCCGTTCTGGTTCCCAGGTCTCGAGGTCCTGACACTAAACGGAAATCCGCTCATGAGTGCGTGTCTCAAACTCATGTGAATGAGATCATCGCCTCAAACCATACTCCAGATCAAGGACAAAATCGACATTCACGACCTTTTACTGTATCTAGAATCCCAACCTTGATGACTCTGGATGGAGCAGAGGCAAGTCTCTCTCCTGGTGCAACCGCCACAGGTAGTATTCTTGATGCAAATGTCCTAACCTAACCTTCTACATCCCAAGATAACGCCCAGAGAACGAACAGATTCAGAAATATTGTATCTCTCTCTTGCAGCCCTTGCACCTGAATCCGAGAGCGAGCGACTCAAGGCGCATCCGCAGTGGCCCAATTTGTGCAAAAGTATAATTTTGTCGAATATCTCTCACCAAGTCAACTCACTTGTATAGAACACGGCAGGCCTGAGGTCACGACGACAGTCAACTCGATTCAGAACAAACTTAGCCAGCGCTTGATCGGTGTGTAGTACAAAATAACAATCAACACATAGGCGTTCTGAAACATCCCAAAAGTGCTAAACCTGTACCGGAGCCTCAGCCCAACCGCTAGTGATCACCACAAAGTGTTGGAGTCACAAACACCCCTTGTCCTGCGGGTTCTCCCGACGATGACGCTGCGCGCACTTCGGATGAAGATCAAAAAGACATTCAAGATCACGCCGAATGTCCTTTTTTGGCTTGTCCAGACCGATGGAAAGCTTGCAGAGTTAATAGCCGAACGGGATGACCAGACAATTGATTGGCTGGGCCTAGACGAGGAATCGAAGCTGGTATATCATACTGTAGAAGCCCAGGCCTAAAATACACGGAAGTCCTATTCATTTGTTCGTCTACAGTCACTCTGCAATGCATATGTCATCTCGTTGGAAAAGGCAATTGGATCTCATGAACATGAAGGTGCTCACAGTACAACCGACTGAATGAGACATAATGCATGAGTTCCCACCGCAGGCCCAACTGATTTTTGTTGAAGGTCATCCACAAGGAGGACTGGAGTGTGAACTTGTCATCGACATGCAACGTTGAGAATCTCTTATACTTGCTTATAGTGATTGCATTGCGTCTCGTCGTCAGATCTCACCTTTCTGGACCTGAACCTGCATGAGACCGGATCATGCTAGGTAGGTAGTATTTCCAACGAGGTCCATGCATGAACAACCGGTGCTACTATAGTACATACATGAGAATACTTGGAAGATCAACCTTCCCAAAGCTGCAGCATATTTGCATGAAGAACGAATTCAAGAACCAACTCTGAATCCGATGTAGACAACATTCCATAAACCAGGTTCCTCTATCATTAATCATTGCTTGTATGTCCATATTAGACCGACATCGGAAGACGCGAGGAATACATCCATTCAAGACAATATGTTATGATATATGTACGTTCCAATTGCAAACGTATATCGGGTATCCACGTATATCTGTGATGTTTGCGTTTTCGTGCACTCGCTGGGAAAGGTCCGAAGGAATATTTATGGTTAGTTGATCACCTTGGAAGGCCATTATACGGGACCTCGGGTTTGTCGCAAGATATTGAGAAGCCTCATGATAGCGTATAATGTATCGAGACCATTGACCATCGGAAAATTTACACGGCCGACATAACGACAACACCGGTGGGAAAGACGAGTCCAAGAATATCATCGAACGACTTTGTTTCCTGCTAGAGTCTAGCATCCACTCAACGGGACCATCCTCCATCCCCATTCGCATGCCTTGAAGACCTATCGTCGTAGCGTTCTTCCTTGTCATCGCGTTTGCGGTCGTCTCTGCGTTCATCCCTGCGACGATCATCATAATAGTCAGGGCCTTTGCGGTCATCATAGCCCCCACGCCGGTAATCATCGTACCCTGCAGGCCTTCTATCATCAGCCTCCCTCCTGGGAGGAGACCTGGGTCGACGATCATCGTTGTCGGTGGGCTGACGACGGGGTGACCTGGAACGGTCCCGACGATAGCCTCTATCGTCTCTGTAACGGTCCTCGCGATGACGGTCTTCGCGATAACGATCCTCACGGTGCCGGTCATCACGACGATCATCACGGCGATCGTCACGACGATAATTGTCGGGACCAGCACGCTAGGAACATCTTTTAAAGTCCATTCTGCAGCGAAAGGCAAGTAAACTTACCGAATCGTCTAACGCCACACGAACGGGCCTACCTCTGAGCTCCTTACCATCAAGCTCCCTAACAGCACGATCAGCATCATCACGATTCAGATACTCAAGAATCCTTAAAGAGAATCAACACTGTGAGCTACCGCTGGCGCAGCACTTACCCTTGACCCGCGACATCACGGTCAATATCGGCGAAAGATACACTCCCGGCATCGCGACCAAAGTCCTTTAGGTCCTAAGGAGAGTTATGACAGATCAGGAGCGACCCTTGACTAAAAGGACATTGCGACGAAAGGCGCCATGATCCGGAGAAGATGGCGCATGGCCTCCCACATTAAGCTGTGCGCTGGCCGAAAGCCCGACCACTGGAAGATTAAAAGAAAAGAAAAGAAAGCCTATCCGCGCGAGGGCCACTCAAATGGGGTACGTTCCGAAGGGGACCGCGGCCAAGGAAGGAGGGGTTCGTACCTGCCAGCTCGTGTCGCGAGAAACGCCAGTAACTAGGAGTCTGATTCCAGGGGGTCTGCGAGATCGTGGAGCACTGCACGTCAAAAAGTAAAAATGGTCAGGAACAATTCAAGAGCGGTGTCCCATCATACCCATAGCTCCTCTCTTCGTAAGGTTCGCGGCGAGGGCGACTTTCCTTGGCAAACTCGACAACAATGCTGGGAAAGAAATTTCAAGAAATGCGGCGTCAGGAAAGAAGTAAGTATGCATACGATGTGCCCATGAATGGTTTGCCATTGAGCTGATGGACAGCATCCTCGGCATCCTTCACAAATGTTGATTAGAAAACAACGTGGTGTAAAAGGAAGTCATACCTTGGAGTTCTCGAACTCCACAAAACCAAAGCCTAGAAAAGACCTTAACTTGGGCTTGTATAAAGGTCTCTTTTTCCGGACGAACCAGTCATTACACGACAGTCAATAATGCGGCCATAACCTTCAAAAAACTTGTTGACATCTTCGGAACGAGCATCAGTAGGAAGTCCTGGAATTCGAATGCACTGTTAGCCTTGAACTCATTGCACGATGATTGAGAAGAGAGGCGCACTGCCGAGATAGAGGCGTCGAGCCATGGTGGTCAGAAAGAAGGATGTTGAAAAACTTCAACTGAGTTTCAATATTACCTTACACGTCAAACAAAGCATCATTATTCAGCTAACCGCACGGACCACAACAAGGTTATCAGCAAGCATTATTACTATTTTGTGTATCAATGTGCAAAATGTATATGAAGGGTAGCAGTAGGTACTTGGCGTAATCCGGTCCAGTAACAAGTAACGGTAGGGTGTACAAAGGGGAAAAAAATTAGTGTTGTGACTGTGACCAGTCAATCGAATTGATGTCGATGCCCTCCTGAACCATCTCCCAAAGAGGGCTAAGAGCCAGTTTCAATACAATCAAGGAAATCCAGAATATGGCCGCTCACCTCATATCGCGAAGACGCTGAACAGTGCGTACTATGTGGCTCACGACAAAATCAATTTCCACATCAGTTGTAAAACGGCCTATGCCAAATCGCAACGAAGAGTGGGCCATGTCTTCAGCCGCACCTTGAATAGGTAGATGAGGAACCAGTAGATAATTATAATTTGTTAGACATACCAAGTGCTCGCAGGACATAAGAAGGCTCAAGTGATGCCGATGTACAAGCGCTTCCTGACGAAAGAGCGATATCCTAGATGATGCTTGAATATGATTTTATTCCAAATGATATGCAAAAGGTGAACCTTCAAAGCCATCAAAAGACTTTCGCCTTCAACATACGAAAAGCTTAAATTGACGCAGCCAGGATATCCATTAACATCGCCATTTCGAACGACGTGTTCGACTTGTGAGTTGATGCCTTGAATGAGACGATTAGACAGTGCTTGAATTCGGGCATGGTCCCTCTAGAGAGAAAAAGCGTAAATTAGTGTCTGATGCAAAGGGAGAGGGAGGGAGAGGGAATATGAATGGTCAGTACCCCTGCACGGATATCATAACTTGGCTGGCACATGCGTGAACGATTCTGTTACGCTTTTGCCACCAGGCTCGTTTATTAAATGCAACTTCGCATGCGAATCTCATCTCATCTTGTTGGCCCAATTTAAAAAAAATGCTCACTTTCATTTCTTGCTTCGCAATTCGCGCTGCCTCACCCATACCAACGACGAGTGCAGTTGGTAATGTTCCACTCCTGAGGCCACGCTCCTGGCCACCTCCACTCAAGATAGGCTCCAATCGAACCCGTGGCCTCCTCCGCACATAGGCAGCGCCCACACCCTTCGGTCCATAAAGCTTGTGACCAGAGATACTCATAAGGTCGATGTTTGCCTCATTGACATCCAACGGAATCTTTCCAGCAGCCTGAGCTGCGTCTGTGTGGAAATACACACCTCGATGCTTCCGTAACAGAGCACCAATTTCGTTGATTGGCTGAATAACGCCAGTTTCGTTGTTGACTGTCATGATGGAAACCAAGGACGTATCTGGACGTATAGCAGCCTCAAGAACATCCAACGATACTACACCGTTCTGCTGGACTGGTAAATAGGTGATGTCGAATCCTTCCTCTCCGAGCTTTCGACAAGAGTCGAGAACACATTTATGCTCCTAAAGGAAGCTCATATGAATGGGATATAAAGCACAATGGCAGCTGCTTACGGTTTGAGTTGTGATAATGTGCTTTTTTTTTTCCTTGTGAAACCTAGCCACACCCTTGATTGACATATTATTGGTCTCGGTCGCTCCAGAGGTGAACACAACATCTTTGGCGTCAGCACCAATCAAGTCGGCGACATGCTATGAAAGAAGGTTAGGAGATAATGCGGAAGAAAACAATCAACTTACTTTTCGAGCGTCTTCTACTGCTTGTTCGGCCTCCCACCCATATGCATGGGTGCGACTATGTGGGTTGCCGTATTGGTCTGTAAAGTAGGGGAGCATAGCATCCAAAACACGGGGGTCCACGGGTGTCGTTGCCTACCGACTTGAGCGCGACAAAGAGAAAGAAAAATGTGCACACAAACCTGCATATCAAGGTAAATTGGACGGGTTTTTTCCGTCAAAGAACCCTCACGGCGCGGTACTTCGACTTTAAACCCAAGCATATCTGTTTTGTATTCTTTATGTGAAGTGGGAAAGTGAAGAAAATTTTAGTAAACACACCTGCCCTAGGAGCAATATGCCCTTCATAGCTCGAAGGAACATCGACTACGCTTGCACGGTCGGCTCCAGACGGTTGAACGAGTCCACGACGAGTAACAGCGGTGGAAACAGCAGCCTTCACCGAAGCGCTCCGGACTGCCTTTTGGCCAAGTCTTGACAACATAGTAGTTCCAAAAGGTTTATCTGATAAGTTGTCCGACGAGTGCAAACTATGAGAGGATTCCAAATCTCGGAGTGTGAAAGCTCACGTGAGAATTTCGAGATTACTCATCTTAAGGGAAGCTCCGAGACACGGTACTAACAGATAAGGTTCTTGCTCTTGAAGTTGCTGTAGCTCTCTCGTGCGCGTATAAGCGACGGGGTACTGAAATGAGAAGCATAATATACAGATGAGAATGTGTGTATGTATGTGTGGGCGGGAGGCAAACCTCAGGCGTTAGGGTCAGTGAGAAGTTCGACACAAGGGAAAATCGAACTTCACAGAAAATAGACAAAATGCCTCGAGGTGCAAATATTGAATACTACGTCTTGTTGCAGCGACTGAAGCGGGGCAAGGCGGGGCCTTCCTTAACTAAATAGTAAGGTTATCTGCAATTGCTGGAAAAGTATGATTCATAGAATTAATAAACCCTGGATAACTTCAGACTCCCGGGCCAGTAAGTATTTCGTGATTTGGGTATCAGTAGTATCTCCCCTGGTCCGGAAATGTAGGAGAGACTGGATTTCCGCCCGACATGGGATTCTTTCTCTTACTTTACACAAAGAGAGTTGGAATGGACGACGATCTATAGTTAATGAAGAAATCTCGATATATTTTAATCGACGTGTCAATTTTACTTGTACAATGGATGGGGAAGTGGTGTTGAAGTTGTTGATACCATAATGTACATTTATAAAGCAGGGTTGGCATTCTGGACCAGAGTCTCGAAATATGACTGGAACCATGTGCCAGCTTCGGGTGCATTAGGAGCAGCATCACTGAGCAGATACCGTTAGAAAACTTCATTAACATAAGAATCAGAGTAAAAAACTCACGAGAGACCACAGTGAGCATCATAGCGGGGAGATGATGTGTCACTGGTACCGTCGCACTCGCCTCCAGGCTTGACCCAGACGATGGCGTCAATAAGAGAGGAGCCGGTGTTTAGAGTGGGGCGCGTGCCAAATCCTGCACCGCGGACATTGCACCAGTCGCCCCATTGGTCACGGATGTCTTGTACACCAGAACGGCCTTGGTCGACAATGAAGTGAGCCGGGAATCCACTCATGACAGGAGCGAGAGCGTTGATGTAGTGCATCTCGTCGTAATTGGAATTGCCAGATGTAATGGGGTCAGGAGTAGTAGCACCTGCAGAAAAGGTGATCATAAATAAATCAATGAACTTGACTGAACAGTACATTCGACCTACTGAGAGCGTTGTAGTTGGCGACATTAGTAGCCAATCCACGAACGAAGGACGGGGAGCCTGCTTGCTGGTAGAGTTGGGAGAAGAGCTGAGCAGCGGGGCTCAGGTTAGCAGACCATCCGAGCCATCCAGCATGGCCAGCATCAAGGTACATGTAGACGCCAACAGAGTTCAGCTGTTGCATAGCGTAGATGACACCAGACTATTGTCATATGTGAATGATTGTTCGAAAATTCTAGTATCAAAATCCGTACCTTGTAGGCATCTTGAGCATTGCTGCATTTCTGAACGTTGAGGTTGGTGACCAAGTTGGCCAACGAATCGGGTTCAACAACTGCAACAACACGGACGTCGGGATAGGCTATGAAAGAGACGGTAAGTCCAAAAACAATCGGTACGTTCTTCTGACTCACCCTTGATCTGGGCTACGAGTTGGTCGATGTAGTCTTTGTATTTGTTGAGACCGTCATTAGCAATGCTGAACTCTCCGTTAGAAGCCAAAGCGGCACAGTCACGATCAGGGAGATCATAGACGACGATCTGAACAAGGTATTTGGTATTAGAAGCTTTGCCCTTAGCACTGGCATCGGCGAGGTAGGTGCCGAGATCAGGGACTTTGGCAACTGTGTCGAACCAAATGAAAGTAGGGATGTCGGCAACCTTCAAAGCCTTTGCTTTGAGAGTGGCATCAGAAATATCGGCAGCGGCAGCTGTAACTTCGTTGGCGTAATAAGGAGACAAATAGATCTGCATAGTCACAACGTTAAATCGAGGTTGATGAAATGAGAAGGAGAATCACTTGATAACCAGTGTAAGGGTTGCCGGCAGCCGTGGATGTGGACGTGGAGGAAGGAGCGCTGCTCGTGCCAGTAGAAGTCGTCGCGGGTATAGTAGTCGATGACGAGGTCGGCACAGTAGCTGTAGAAGGCCTGTAGTATGCATCTCAATCCAAGGTATCGATGACATGCCATCGCAGTAAACTCACAGACACTGGGAATAGTAGTCGTTGAGATATGTGCAAACACTTCCTGACACGCAGCTGGTATCGCCGGCTGCAAAGAAGCATTAGCTCAATAGTTCGGTTGATATGTAAAAAGATGGCAGTAGAACGCACTCCAGTTGATACCTCCGCACTGAGCGTAGAGGGGCTGGGCAGCTTGGACGAACGGAACCAAGGAGATAAGAGACAACAACGAAGCGTACTTGAACATCTTCCTCGAAGAAGGGAGTATGTCTGTGATATTATTGAATGTCAAGTTGAACCAAAGCGTTTTTATACGTTCCTGGGGGTTACGAAAGACCAGACCAGCGGTGCAAATCCGGCGTTGCGTCAAGTAGGATCCGGAAAGACATCGGGAGGTACCACATTCTGAGGCAAGTCTGGGGTCACAAGACGGAACAAGCGGTCGGTTACTCCAAGATTCAGTTTTGCCTCTGGTTCGGGACAACATCGGGCAGGATTTTCAACCTGGCAATTGACACCTACTTATCCCAGCTTATTCCCGAGCTGCATTGGCCTTGACATACATTGTTGCGGGTGCATAAGCTATACGTCCTCGCTCATCTAGAAGAATGGCAGCCATGAAAAGATGAAAATTTGGAGGTATTTAGGGTCGCTCACTTTTCAAATTCCAACCTTTAGCAAGGCCACAGGTTGGGCAATTTCGTTCGGGGGGTAAATGCATTGCCGAGAGCGAGTCGATACCACCGCGTGACATTGGTTGCGGTTACAAAGTTCAACCACCAGACGCAATTAAGTATATGAGAAATTGAAAAAAAGGTTCCGGAGAGGGTCCACAAGGACAACGCAATTTTGACATCCCTGATGCATGATCAATTGTAAGAAGCTCACGGTGCGCGATGGTAGAAAAATAACAATGCATCCGAGGTCATACCGGCGGAAGAAACAAACTTGAAATACATATCGAAATGGGCCGGGAAACAGCGCGGGTAACTCACATCTCACTGAACTACACGATGATATTGGCTCTCATGTGTTCTTAATCTAGGTAGTGACTGATATGTATTGACAGTCAGTCTATAGTTGATCAATTCCTGCCAAGATATCACCACAACCACCTCACAAAACGTGTACATAGGTAGAACCGAAATCTTTCCGAATGAGTGTGATAGAATGGACTCAAATGGCGGCGGTGGTATACACATCACGTATTAGCAGAGCGAAAGTGGGTCTTGGCATTGGATGGTGAGTAGTACAACGACTCGGAAAGGTGTACAAAAGATAAATAATCACAATAGATTCACAACTTGCAACTAGCGCTTCTTAGGTGCACTGGGTGGAGGGGGAAGAAGGGGTATACCACTGCCACTTGAAAGACCGGCTGATCCACTAGAGCTAAGGAGGTTGGCCCCAGTCGTAGGGCCCTTGCTGCGGCCAGGAATGGCGATCGAGAAGGTTTGTCCCTCCTTGAGACTGTAGTCCTTTTTCGGCCCAGCTGGAAGGTGTGGCGAAGCTTCATCAACTTCTGGTTCGGGGTTCAAACGGGCTTTGCAACGCCTAGAATGTAATCAGAAAAGATTTATAACAAGATGTGACATATATACTTGGTATAGTCTTGCAGGGTCACGTCTATGATAAGTTATTGAGCGCCAGGTGTCTAGACATCAAACGAAAGGTCAGGCTCACTGAAATCAAAGCTATCTGAGCGTTCGACGAAGCCCATCCCAATATAGGCTTTCTTTCCTCCGTCCTCCACTCGAACAACAAAATAGCGCGATGAATCAAGGACGGCTTCAACAGATGGGCGGGATGGATCATATTCTGCCCGAGCAAACACTGCACATCTTCGGTCGCGGAAATAAAGAAGATGATGTATTACTTACATTCCCCTGGAATATGCCAGTGGATCCAGTTAATCGTAGATCGTGGATTATTTCGAGATCTCACCAGTTTGGCTATCCTCAAATTGCAATGCTGCCCCCTTAGACTTTTCTATTATCCTTAGGCGCCCTTTCCAGAGTGGTTGTGCGAGATCACCCCATTCGTTGGCACGATGTCCTTCATTCGCCTTGAGAGGAGGGATCTTATAGACTTGCCGTTCGATCAGATCTGCTTTCAGGAAACTGAGGGTGCGATTTACCCGAGACTTCACGAGCGATATAGAGGATGGATTCGATTTCCTCTTCGACGTCCATGGGGGATGCGCCAGAAATGTAAAGGGCGAAAGTAAAGAACCTGGAAGTAGTTGAGATGCAGGATTGTAAACGCCGGATCTGAGATCTGATCTATGACTTGTTTAGCAGTGCTGACCTGCTTGACTTTCGTCTTTCACCTCGTACAATCTTAATAACAACCTTCGTCATGGCCAACGGACCACCTACTCCCCCTCCAACAACCGAGACTGAGATTCAAGATGAGGCCCGTGTGGCTGCTGAGAATCCCTCATCCACGCCACCCCTGCCTACACCAACCCAACCTGATGCATTCCAAGCAGCCTTTCCCGCCATCATCGATCTGGCATCACAGTCCAATTTCTATGGCCTAATTCAGGTTGCTGAACATGCCAACCTTCAAGTATGCAACCTCGTTCTACTGAGCCACACTATTAACTTTCGAGATTCAAGAGCGATGCCAACAGCGATCGTCATTTAACCCGTCTCCTTGTTCTTGGACCCTTGGTCCTCGCGTATCTTATTGTCGATGATCTGTGAGTAGCGTCCCCATTTTCAGTATTTTGTTTAATCTTTGATGCATTGGCAGCCCCCCCGCGCGTTTTGCATTGACGCAATTGCCTGAGAATATTGCTTCCGCGCCTCTAACTAATTCTTTGTTCGAACTTCTGGCTTCTACTTGGGATAGGAAACATGCCAATGTTTACTCCCGAGTTCAGGAGCTCAGAAATCTCGTACAACAATCAGGCTTCTTCGACGAACAGCTAGGTTCAGTATTGTCGGGATTGGTGAACATTTTTGTTGGTAAGTTCCTTGCGCAATCGCTCCATTGTGCATAAGTCCTTTTCTTTAACCCTCTGAGCATTCGGGTAGAGTCTTTCCGCCGAAGGACTGTTAGATTACTGTCAACCTCCTACACATCTCTACCAGCTCCTATTGCCCAAACGTATCTTGGTTTGAAGCAAGACGAGCTACTTGCGGGTGGGTCTAGATATAACACATTGTACAAGTCTGATGGTTTATCATTGTCCAGCCGCGCAGAACGAAGGATGGTTGTATAATGCCTCAACCAATATCTTCGTCCCAAGGATTGAAACATCCGTTGCAACCAAAATGACTCAACCTGGTACTATGCACATCATCTCACGCTCTATTGATTGATAATGATTTCTGCAGCCCCTTCCTCCCTCCCGATGTTCCATTTCGTAGCGAATAGTGTTGCAAAGCTCGAGTTGTGAAAATTACCAAGGTGGCTGAAGAAGGCGGCCAAAAGATGCTGGGATAACTCTCAACGTCGGAGCAAAGAAAGGCATCGGAAGTTTTGCCAGTCGAGGCCTTTTGGGTGGTTTAAGGCTGTTCAGATATACTGACCGACTGAGAAGGCCGTCTTGTACGTCTCTTAATAGCCAGAATAAGTCGTGGTTATGGGGTATATCGACCCGTTTAAGGTACTTGAAGGGTTGTGGCCTTGAAGATCTCTCAGGAGTCTCAACACTTGTCGGTATCTCCTGATGCATGAGGGGAGCTGGCTTCGAATCCAGTAAAAAATCTAAATGCCCACCGCGAATAATATCGGCGTATTTATCAAAAGTCTTTGGAATTTTTTTTTTTAGTCAGATACTCAATGAATTCAACATGCATCGGACCTTGCTCCGCTCCCTGTATAATCGCTGAACACGTTGTACGTCATGAAAAGAGAGTCGGCACTGAACGTTGCTTGGTTTAAGACCTTCGCAAGTTATTGGAATCCCATAGACGAATGCTCCGCCGGAGCTTTTCCATGGAGGCGACGTGCTTAACGGGGCCACGCCGGGCCATGCCATATTATCATTGAGTGGGATTCCAAAATGCCGTGAAACGGGATCTTTGATTTTTTCAAAGCTCGTCGCGCTACCATGAGTTGTACAAAGGCATATGATATATTGGTCCTGCGAGAGACGTCGTAAAACAATGCAGTACCGTCCATTTGGTTGAGCCAATCGCATGTCCTCTGTAGGCGTCAATCGGTAGCCTTTTGTCTCCAGGTCTTTCCTGAATACTTCGTGAAGGCCGCGCACATAATATGCAACGTCGCCAGGTTTAAATCCACTGATAGGATTTTTTCGGATAGTGCGGTTTTTGTCGCTCAGCAACCCGAGTTCTTTTCGAGTCCATTCCCAATGAAGATCAGCCGGCATGTAAGCATACACACAGCTAGCTGGAACCATGAGTTAACACGGAATATTGACATTGCAATACAAATTTTTTCGCCTAGAAACGGGGGCTAACCTTTCAAGATCCCAATTCTGAGTCTACGAGGGCTCGGGCGGATATGAGAAGTTGCAGCCTTGGATTTTACGTAACTGTTTATACCAAATCGGGGACGGAAAAACATTCAACCAACCCTCTTCTGTAGACTCACTGTATAGGGAATCGTAAAACATCTACCATCATGGTCGAGGACGAAGCTTTGAGTTCTACTTATACTGTAACTGTTCGCATCAAAAATACTTGGTACCGTCAATTGTTCAACCGTCTCGCTCATAATTCAGGCCGAAACTGGCGTTCGAGAAGATCCAGAGCGATGGATCCAGCTCCAATTCACTTGGTCTACAAAGTCATTTACATTGGATATCGCGGACTCGGACAGGTTATTCAGTCTCTGTTGGTTTTTGGTAGATAATATCAACTCATTTAGCACATATAATATTAGGGTTTTCGACCTCAAGGCCGCCATACAAACATTGACGAGAGTACCACCAGAAAGACAGAAAATCCTTGGACTAGTTAAAGGCAAGCTTCCACCAGACCAAGATCGAATGTGAAAATAAGTATTGGGACCACGCTATTCATCATTGACACTCTTTTTCCCCTTAGTTCTGACCTACGTCTTGTCCCTGGAAAGAAATTCATCCTCGTCGGCACCCCCGAAGGCGATGAAATTAAGGATCCATCCCGTTCGCGAGATTTCTATCTTCTGTTATGATTTGTACCAATTCCTGATTATATGTCCCTCTAGAGCTGGAAAATCTGCCGGATGTTGTGAACGATCTCGATGTCGACTTTTCTGATAATCTAGATGCAAGTGCTGCGTACAAGAACGACCAACGCAATATAAGGAAAATTAAAGAAGCTACCGACAAACTGAACGTCAATATCATTCATCCTTTGCGGCCAGACAAAAAGCTACTTGTCCTCGATATTGATTATAGTACGCATGTTCGAATCATCTATCTCACCTTCTAGTATCTTCATTTCATAATAGCCATCCTGGATACCAAACCTTTGACATCGGGAAGCTTGCCGCCTGCAGAGTGTGCAAGACCTTTTCTTCACGAATTTCTTGAGGCGATTTATCCATATTATGATAGTAAGTTTCACATTCCAACCGAACATCATCGAACTCTGACCGTTACTGTAGTCTGTATTTGGTTTGTTTCCTTTCATCTCGCATGCTTATTACGAGTTTTATCCATATACAGGTCACAAACCAGCTGGATCTGGCTAGAAACAAAGCTAGTGGAACTCGGAATGATTGGTTCAAGTCGAAATTACCAAGTGAGTTCCTAATTCGTCTCTCTACACTGATGCCCATTCTTTTATCAAGATCTCCTTTGGTGGGTCATTGTCCGTTGTCAACCCATGATATACCTTCACAGCCGTTTATAGTTTTGGATAAGACATGTATGTTTACTGTCTTTACTGAGCGGGACGGCAAGCCGTGGAACCATCAAGTAAAATCGCTTCAAATTATATGGAACAAATTCCCTCAATAGTATGTTCTTGTTGGCGTCTGACTATCAACTTACAACCTCCACAGTAATGCCACAAATACAATCCATGTCGACGATCTAGTGAGTAGGATCAATGATTGTTGCCCAAATTACTTTCTGAACCTCCGTAGAGTCGAAATTTTGTCTTGAACCCAAGGGAAGGCCTGAAAATCAATGCCTTTAAGAATGCCCACACTCCAGACGCCATGGCGGATCAAGAACTAAACAAGCTTCGCAGATATCTACTCCATATCAATACAGTCGACTTTAGGACTCTTCGCCACAAGGTAAGATTTGTAACACACTATTGAAGATTACGCCAATTGTTCTCTGTTCGCAAGCACTGGAAACAGGTTGTTCGAAGTTTACCTGAAGTTTAAGCGACAGTCTTGATCTCTATTCAACCACGTCTATCAAGTTTGTGTACCCTAGACTACGAGGTCTTACTCATCTTCAAGAGTTATGATATATATCTCTATTCAACTACGTCTATCAAGTTTGTGTACCTACACTACGAAGTCTTACTCATCAGCAGTGTGTTATAATTTCATTTCGGTTGGGAAATGATTAATGAAGAGCATAGTCGTACAATAATAATGTGCTATCTTTTTGTATTTTGGGAATTTGGCAGATACACTAACAAGTCAGTGTCGAGTTCTCCGGCATCAACGGAAATTATCAGCTTTTTTGAAATCTCACTGACGATGTAACATATACGTACGGGTGTTCGCTATTCCCGTGCCGATAGAAATGAAATCAAACACATGCTTTCAAGGTTTCTCCTGAAGGAAGATTTTCGGTTTGTCTGATCGCTCCGGGTCGCAAGTGGCGGCTCTCAATGCTTGGTCCAGCAGGTGTCCGTACCATGCTCAGTACGACACCACAAGCTACATACATATGTTACTACAGACGCCGGTCGTTATCTTGCCGACCACGTCGGTAATCAGTCATAACCAAACTATGAGGCGCGAGTCGGATCCTTGTGACCTTAACTCTGGACACCCCTGCTTCAATCAAAGCACGGCCCCGCTTCAGTCGAGCATATATATATGTTCCTGACTCATAACTTCCTCCGTCGTGTATCTCGCCTTTCTCTCTCTATCCCACCTAGTCAAATTCGCACATCGTTTCGCGCCATGGTCGCTACTTCCACATCCCCTGTTCAAAATCAGGTCCCTCGATTATCTGCAACCGTCATTATCGTCAACTCGCGTAACGAAGTACTCCTTGTTCAACGGAACCCAAAGGCTCGACATTTTGGTGGTGTTCATGTATGATCTACTTCTCAACGTGGTTCTATGAACTAAACATCGTGACGTTAGGTCTTTCCTGGAGGAAATTTCGACAGAAAACAGGATACATCTTTGTTGATGACGGCTATACGCGAAACTTTCGAGGAATCTGGACTTTTGCTTGCCTCCCCAGCCTCCAGCAAATCAACCATACTAACAGATGCAGTGTTGGATGAAGCGCGCCATAACATCCACTCGCAGAAATTGAACTTCCAGGATTTCCTTTCGAACCAGCATATGACGCCCGATGTAGATTCTCTACTGCCCTTCACACAGTGGATTACACCCGCCAATATGTTGCGGTACGTGTTCAACCTCATGCTTCGTCTAAAATGCTCAATGTCACACAGGCGCTTTCATACTCACTTCTTCGTTGTCTTCCTCCCGGCAACGTCGTCGTCAGGTTTCTCATCTGGGGCCAAACAAGATCGCATACCAAAACATGGTACTTTCTAATTGTATTTTCTCATTCATTCGCTTTGCTGATTGTAGTAGACGGCGGACAGGAAGTCATCTCTGCTCGATTCTTACATCCACTCGACGCATTAAGTGAATTCCGAGAAGGAAAGATAACATTTATGCCTCCTCAGGCATATCTGCTTTACACTCTTTCCGACATACTGCAGGGTCGATTGAATACCCCTGCCCAACGGGAACGTGTAGAGACCCTATCAAGGGGCCTCTTCGGACGTATGGTATTGAACCCTCTCAGACTTGGACCTCCCGATGCCGAAGGAAGATATGTTATGACGTACGAAGGTGACGAAACGCGCGGTGGTGCCAAAGGTCGACAACACCGTGTAGTGGTCAGAGCTGGCAAGGGCGGGGTATGTAGCTATCTTCACACATCGGTGACGATTTGCATCTCACGCGTGTGTCGTCCTACAGATCACTTCAGAAGTCACATTACAGAGGAACTTTGATGTGTTCACAGAGATTGAACCCCATACATTCAATCTAGCCTCTAAACTGTAATCAATTTAGAAGGAAGCATAGCAAGACCATTAGGTGGTTAATATATCGTTAAATGATGTTTATGGCTACATAGGTTATTAAATGATGTCTAAGACATGGATGCAGAGAGATAGATATAAAGCTACAGAAAGAGGATATTACGATGAGAGTTGGTAAGAACTTGAACCCAAAAAAAATATTAATGAGAAACGTCGTGGAATATTCATCAGATACCGTAGACTTGATAGTCGTATTGAACATCGTGGCCCCAGAAACTAGGATCACAAGCTCCGACAACCACGGGGCTATTGCCGCCGAGAGGGAGGGGATTAACATCAGAAGGTGTTGCGGCAGTCCAGGTAGACAAACCAGCAACGTTAGGGTTACCGGTTGCAATGAACGCCTTGTAACGCTGTTGCATTTCCTGAATGAGGGCTGTTTGTGCGACGGAAGGGTTAGAGACAGTGCCAAACTGTAAATATCAAAAGTCAGTAGACTATTTGGACATCGTAGAGGGGACTACCCACCACTATTTCGATATCGTCCTGATGACAAACAACACCCTCCTGGGTGCAGTAAGGAACAACTTCATTGCCGGCATATGATGAGCCTAGCTGATACTCTCCGACATATGCCGTGCCGCCATTCTGTACCCAGTTCCTGGCGAACGTCCATCCAGAGCACTTCCATAAATAGTCTGTGCCCAACAATTGGAGTTGGCTACGCGCATCAGGGCTATCAGGATAGTACGGAGAGTTAACGACGACCGCCGTGCGATTAGCGCCAAAGGTGGCCTCGCACACAGGCCCGAAGTAGGCAGTAGGCAGGGGGCTTGAAAATTGGCCATATATAGCGAACCCAGCTTCGTTGAGGACAGAAGTTACTAGGACTGGCTTGCTGACTGATGGGAACGCAGCGGAGGAGTCGAGAGGGGAAGTGACGAGCGTTCCATCACGGACGGGACGAATGGGTTCCGCAAGACCAGTTGATGCATCTAGACTGGCGGCGGTTCTGGATAAGGTGTTCTGGGCACTGATGATGGCATCCAAAGATAAGCCATTGAGGCAGCTTGTATCTGCAGCATCACAACCGATGAGGCCGTTGAAGTTGTTTTGTAGTGTCTGCTGGGTAGTAGGAGTCAAGAATCCATAATTCTGCGAAAGAAAATGAGTAAATGTCACTTTTCCAAGCTAAATGTCAGCTTACCATAGGATCCGATTGTAAAATGGCAGACTTGAACAACGAAGACGCAGAAGGAACGGCTAGAAGGGCCCTGATCATATTCGCGCCTGAGCTTTGACCAGCAAGAGTGATCTTCGAGCTCGAGCCCCCGAATGCAGGCGCAACCTTATTCAAGAACTTGAGGGCGTTGATTGTATCCTTGACAGCAAGGTTTGTGGTTCCATCAGGCGCCATGAATCCCAACTTGAAAATGTGGTATCAGTATACATAGACAAGCAAGACGAACATTGACATACTGCTCCGAGACGATACTGAACGACTGCTACAATGGAATTGGTTGCAACTGCGAGCTTTGATCCATCTAGACCTGGACCGGTGGCAGACCCAACAATGAATGAACCTCCATGTATCCTACGAATGTCATGAGAATAGACCGTGAAGAGCTTGAACAAGATTACATACCACATTAGAGTAGGTGCGTTACTGTATAGGGTGAGACCGGGGGGGACATAGATGACCATAGAGAGACAGTCTTCGGTGTACGTGGAAGAATCTACGCCGGGTTGTGGGCAAGCAGGAGGCAAAGCTGTCTGATTGGCAACACCGGTTCTGTAGAAGCGATGAGCATTGATCTCGAGGGTTGTTATTTGTGAGTACTTACGGAAGAGCCCAGGTCGATGCGACAGTTGAGGGAGCCCATCGGTCAGCACTGGCGTACTTGACGACAAACCTGCGTGTCCCGGAATCGTCTGGAGTACCCAAGGCAAGGCCAAGAGAGGTCTTGACGTTTAAAGAGGTATTTCCTGAACGAGGACAGATAATCTTTTTGAGAATCGGAAGTTGACAGAGCAACTCTTTCGGATCAGCATTGGGGAACCTGAGAGCGTGGATATCAGGTAGTGGAGTGGCGTAAGCACCAGTGATAAGGAAAGCGGACAAGAGAGCGCTGAGAGCGACCATTGTAGCTGATGAAAGAGAGACACGACTGGTGAGGAGGAAAAGAAAGAAAACGGAAGCTTATATAGATGTCATGGGGAAGCCAGGCACTAGGCACCGGAGAAACCAGCCAGAGGCAAAAAGGAAGATGAAGCAAGTCAGGGAAAGCCATAGTCCAGGGTACAACACACATTTTTTTTTGGTTGACAGAGAACAAATGTCATCCCAATCCGGACACGCGTCGGCGTTTAGGTCTGTTTGGTTGTTCTTCGGTTGCATTTGGCTTTGTTCTCTTCCTGGATTTCCTACTCATACGGCCCACATGCCCTTGAGTTCGCTCTCCCTATCTGATCATCGATCCTCTCCCTTGTTCTTCATTAGATGCCGTTCGTGGTCCGATAGGTCCAGTTGAAATTAGACAATGGGGACCAGCGACACTTCCGCCACACCGGGACTTTGTACATGCGATTCCATTTTCTTTGACTTTCTAGCCGCTCGAGCACATGGTCCAATCGGAAGACATCAGAAAGAATACGACATAGTACAGCAGTGACAGCTGCCTAATATTTCTGACGAACTTCCGAAGATTCGAGCACTTTCGAGCTACTTCCGACCACCGTCTGCTACCAATGTAGTAATCCTTGTTCAAACTCGAAATGTTGTCTTTCAGTCATATTTTTGGGTGCCATGACAGATCCTCTCCTTGTTTTCCCCCACACCAGATAAGGTCAAGTGGATCCAGCATTACGACATTATCTTCAAAACAACAGAGCGTGGCGCTAAATTGCATCCCTACTCCGAGTTCTCGTTAACGTAACAAGTTCTTACAGTTCCAAGCAAGCACGTTGATACTATCAAGGCCGGCTCTGATACGCAAGTAGGTATTGTAACACGAACCATTTTTTCAGCATAAGTATGTCTTTTCCTAACCTTGTATTAGATGTTGCATGTGGTATTGTATATTGATTTGGAACTAGTTGTATCCGGTGCCTCAAAAAACCGCGATAAGGGTCGCTTGTGAAAGATAGGTTGCTAATGTGTAGGCAATTAAAAATACAAGAAGTTGCCATGAGATTGGAGGATCCACAAACACCCAAGAGACTGCAATGAGATTGAATGGGCCCGATATATTTGGCCCGATATATTTGGCCCGCTGGCAATAAACTATAGTTTAGGCAGAACACATACTGTGTCGTTACTGCTCGGCACCACTGAAAATAAGAAAACATTCGCGGTTGAAATTGAACGATGTCACCAAACACTGGCAGTCGCGTCTCCGAAAGTTTGAGAGTTAGCACGCGAACCCTTTACGCAAACTACTACATAGCTAGATGACGGACTCTCTGAAAATGTGAGAGTTTTTGTTCTTCAAAACATTTCTCCTGAATGCAATTTCAAGTCTAGCCGTTGGATCTGCAGTCGGCTCCATCAAAGACCTCTTTGCCAAAATCAAAGCAATAGACGCGAAACACGGCAAATTCGATCTAGTCCTTTGCACTGGTGACTTCTTCGGTCCTAGAGACGAAGTATCCGATATCTCGGATGAGACTTCACAACTTTTGGCCGGGGAGTTAGAGGGTGGGCACCTACGTTGAACCTTTCATGTGGACCTTTGAACTCAAACTCGACACGAAAGCTCCGATTGACTGCTATATCATGCAAGGAGAACACCCGTTACCTGAGAAGGTAGTTGAGAAGTTTGCCAAAGATGGTGGAGAACTGTGTAAAAAGGTGTTCCTCTTGAGTGCGCATAGTCTTTTTCAAGTCGAGGAAGACCGTTTACCTATTCATAGGCAAGTCGGGCATCATTACGACGGCACATGGATTGCGTATCGCTTGCTTAGGTGGGAAATACGACGCGGATGTATACCTCACTGCAGATTCAGCTCCTGTATGTTTGTTCTACCTGTGTAGCAACCTACGATGTCTAACATCCGTCGTGGCAGGGATTTTTGTCACCCTTCTTCAGCTCACAAACCATGGAACGGCTCCTCTCTAATTCGCTCACGAAAACTTCGACTACCCAAAATTACAAATCATTAGCCGCCATCCAATCTTCAGCATCCTCCCAGCTTATTGACATATTCTTGACAAACGCTTGGCCTTCATCTATCTCCCAACTCTCTGGGACCCCTCTGCCTCAACCTGAACTCGCGTCTTCTGGTGTTGCTGAGTTAAACGAAGCAATTCGCCGCATCAAGCCCCGTTATCACTTTGCTGCCTCGGGAGGCTCACCGCCGCAATTCTGGGAACGAGAGCCTTTTGTGTGGGATGATGAAGAAGGCCGTGTCTCGCGGTTCATCAGCCTTGGTGCTTTCGGGGGTGCGAATTCTAATGCAAAGAAACCCAGAGTACGATATTTCAAACTTTAAAAGCTGCGGCCTGGCTGACAAGCATTGTCAAGTGGTTCTATGCCTTTTCCATTGCGCCAAAACCTGGACAGGTGCCCCGGCCCGTAAATGCATCTAAAAATCCATTTACGGAAGCTTTATATCGACCAGTGAAACGGGCTCATGAGCATACAGAGGGAGAAAATTTCATATTTGGAAATGTACGACCACCGACCAAGCGTAGCCGGATAGGTCAGTTGCAAATTCACACTTTATAACTTATATTAACCCCATTTTCAGTGCAAGGTGAGCCAGGGAAGCCACCACCAGGTTACAAGTGTCGACGTTGTGATTCGAGCGAGGTATTTTTCACAATGGCACATTTTTGGACTGTTAACCGTTGACGCTGTTTCGTAGCATTTTATAAACGACTGCCCCGAAAGAGCGCATCCACCCGATGGTTATGTCTGCAAGATATGTGGAACCGTAAGTCGTTTGGAAGATTTGACCTCGCTTTCATTCATTACTCACAGCCCGGCCACTTTGTACGAGACTGTCCCACCCGAGATGAGCGAGGCGACACAGGCGGAAAAAAGCCAAAGCCGGGTTATGTGTGTCGGGCTTGTGGAAGTGAACTTCATTTACTTGAAGATTGCCTGGTTGCCAACCAACGCCCGCCACATAGTGAGCGACGAGGGGGCAAGCGTGGCCCTGTGAAAGAGATTGGACGTGAGCTGTTTCATCTTCCCCCACTTTTGCTGTACTGACTTGGTTCAGCGGATGAATGCTGGTTTTGCCTTTCGAATCCCAATCTCGCGTAAGTTGGGTGTGGCATGAAACTTGGAGTAATTCAATCATAACATAACTGACCCTCCAGGAAACATCTTATAGTCGCGATTGGCTCGGAATGCTATCTGACACTACCGAAGGGTCAAATAATTCCTACACAATCCTCCTCAGACCGAGTGGTTGTCCCTGGAGGAGGCCATGTCTTGATTGTCCCAATAACCCATTTCCCTACTTACACCACATTGCCTCCAGACCTTGCTGGACCCATTGTGGACGAAACTGAAAGGTAAATTACTATCAATGGTTGAGGTGTTGACCCTAATGATCCTGAAATGCTCTCTTTGTTCAGGTACAAGTCGGCCCTTCAGGCCATGTACGCTAAGCATGGCGCTGTTGGTGTTGCGTTTGAAGTTGGGCGCTTAAGCGCTAAAGGAGGTCATGCACATGTGCAGTCTGTCCCTGTGCCGCTGGAGCTCAGAGACAAGGTCGAAGATGCCTTCATTCAAGAAGGACGGCAGTTTGGAATCGATTTTGAAGAAGATGCAGATGTAGCAATGCAGTCATGTGCGGGTGGCAAAGGGAGTTATTTCAAAGTCGATCTGCCAGACGGCCGGAAAATGGTGCATCTGATCAAAGACCAGGTGCCCTTTAGCATTCAGTTTGGCAGGTACGTGGCCTTCATTCCGCTTTCTGTTATCAGATTGGGATCCTTATACCTTAATTCATACAGGCAAGTCTTGGTCAATCTGATGGGCATGCCAGACCGCTTCGACTGGAAGGCATGCATGTTACCTGAGGATGAAGATAGGGCGGATGCCCAGGCTTTCAAGACTGCTTTTGCTCCGTTTGATCCTAAGTAGGCCAGCCATTTGGATTCTCATGCCAAGCATTGCTCGGATACTGGTATGTGTACCTGTTCGACTCAGCTGAATGCGAGGCGCCCAAGCTTTGCGTCCAGTAAATCTCCTCGGAAATGTACATACTCCAACAAAAGAATATACATCAGTCTTAAAAATCGGATATTTTCGCATTGTACAGATCGTGAAACTGGAAGAAAACTATCAAACTTGAGCCTTAACAAAGTGGCGTCAGTCAGTCAAGGAAGGCATTGTTAATGACGCACCATGGTGGGAGTCGTAGGGCTAAGGGACCCATTGACATTAGGCACTTGGGTATTAAGCGTTACGTCAATGCTCTTTTTGTAACTAAGACGCAGGGGGGCGAACATCAGTCATACATACTCCCTTGACAATCCAATAAAGCATACCCATGACCGAAATGCTTAGTTCCAGTCCTCCTAGCCTTCTGGAGAACTTGCCCAATGGCATCCAAACCTCTGTCAAGGTCTTCAATTGGTGGACCAAACGAGAGCCGCACGAAATGATGGCACGGGGAATTGAACAGGTTGCGGCGATGTGCCGGATTGATGTCAAAGAAAATGCCAGGAATGACAATGGTCTTGAACTTGAGCAGCTCTTCGAAGAATACGAGACCATTGTTCAAGGGTTCTGGGAGCTTCTCGAGGTTGAGCCAGATGTAGAAGGTGCTATTAGGGGGGAGATCGACGTCGAGGCCAAGCGCGTGAAGACGGGAAAGGACGTGGTCACGCTTGGCTTTAAAATGCTTCTGGAGAGCGACCTGATAGATGATAGACACTTAGTATGAACCTGCCTACGTATTTCTAAAACAAACCTTTTCCAAGGCAACAAGAGAGGGATCCAAAAGGGGAATGGCAGCCAACTGCAGCCTGGGGAATGAACATTAATTGTAAGAACGAGATTCAGCCAGGATTTGAGCGCACGGGTGGTTTGCACCTCCATCAAGGAATGATCCTATGTGAGATCGTAATCGGACCAAGTCACAAAGGCAAGTGATGGTACCAACCAGACTGAGACAGTGCAGAGATCAAATTCTTAGGCCCAATGACCCAACAAACCCTCCACCCCGGAAGACGCCAGTTCTGTAGTATTCATGAAAGAGAGCTTTTTTAGCTAATGAAGCACAACAGACCTTGGTCAAGCCATCAATGATGATAGTAGAATCTTCATTCACGTCTTCGACATACTTGGCTGCGGAAATGGACCTGCCGTAATCATGTTCATTGTTCGGATAGATGTACCAGGAGTAGAACTGAAGCCTGGATTAGGGGCACAATGAGAAAACATGGAAACCTCGCATACCTCGTCCAATATCACTGTAGTACCTTCATGACCAAGGGCAACAAGTTCTTTGAGATCATTACCCCTTCAGCGACAGTAACCGTCAGGTTTTTGTGGAAAGTAGTTCTTGTATAAGCTTACTTGATAACCTAAGAGAAATCATAACGCTGAGTAGATGGCAACACGAGAGAGTGACTAGGTTACCTGTCCAGTGGGGTTGCGAGGGTTAGATGCAAGAATAACCGCTAATCCTTGTGTCTGTATATCTTTCTAGAGATAACATATATCGATCTAAGGATTGTCTCGAGTATAACGAAACCTTACTGACCTTGGTTTGTTGAATATCAAGCTTATACTTAGTCTGAGAGGAAGTGATCTTTCAATGCAATACAAAAGGTAGAGCAGGTGGATTACCTTGACGTCGAGCCTGAAAGATCAGAGTCAGGAAATGTAATAAGTAATGAAGCATGAGACTAACGCAGTTGGGACAGGTACAAGTCGCTTGAAGGCACTAAGGACTTGATCATATGCAGTATAGTCCGGAATTTGGAAGGACTGCAGTGTAGGAGTATAAAAACACGAGGCAGTCGATCAAATAGTACCGCACTGACCGTGTAAACGTCACCAATGACGGCTGCGACCCGAGATAGGCCAGAACGACCCCCCGGTACGATACAAACGTTTTCGTAAGTATATTTGCTAGCCTTGTCACTGCGATACGTCACATTATACAAGTTGGCGACGGCCTCCCTCAAGGCTAGTAAAACGTGATCGGTGGGTTGTTTGACGAACGAAACGGCTGAATGCACCTTTAACACCTGTAGTAGGGGCATATTCCAGGGAGTCTGTAGGGACGGGAATTGACGTCGGACGCGGAGGTGCGTTCGGAATAGGGCCGACTTCTGGGGCGCCTTGTCCGAGGTTGGCCCACTCATGGGAATTAGCATAACTGAAGCCGTTGGCCATGGCCCTGTCGGAACAATAGATGACACCAGTGCTACCCGGATGCTCAATGCCTGGGACGGTTTCCTCGTCCTAACAAAGCGTTTGATCAGCACTGATCGGGCAACGACATTCTAATCGCATACCGGATTCACTGTCTGAGGGACAACACCTTTGGGCTGGTGGCCTGCGGCACCGCGGAATATCTTAGAACAAATGATACACGACGTCAGATGAGGAACATGAGAGACGATGAGAGTAACATACCTGGTGGGCCTCGGATTCTTTCTCATGTCGATATTGTTTGATAACATCGCGGACCTGATCAACGATGTTAGTCAAGGACTTGACGCGGGGAAGGTGAAAATGCATGGATAGGTAGAGGGCTGCTAAGGAGAAGGGGAACAAGGGACTATATAAACGTACAAGATCCTTGAACGTAGGAGGTGTCCTCGAGGGAGTATGCCCGTAGTCAGATGTCGGTTCGCTTGTAGACATAGTACTGGGATCAAAACAAGGGTCGTTGCCAGTTGTGCGTAGCAAATGATCTTTAATAAGGGCGCTATTTATAGACAGCTGATCCCAGTCTCGCTCGCTGTCGACAACATTCAAACATCACATGGTAGCCCCAAAATATACATACCATGGGTACAGGAAAGATATTCGCTCGAATCTACCCGGTCACACTGGCATTGGTGTGGAATGGCGCATCGCGAGAAGAACCCATTCCCCGTTGACCCGCTCCCAGCTAGAAGCGCGGTGGCGTAGTGCCATCTCTTGATCTGTCAAGTTAATTGGCATATAACGAAATGAAATACACCATGAAAGCAGTGAGTCCAAAGCTGGTGGCGGGTTCAGACACGAGTCATGGTCTAAAATTCTACCCAAAGGAGTTGACTCGGAGCCAGGAAGTGCATGCAGCACATCCACCACACTCAATAAACGAAGCTTCTAAGAGAATAAAATAAATTCGTGATCCAGCCGAGAAGCCGAGTGTCAATCGAGCTCTGTAACTTTTAAGCACATACTTAAGGAAACCATTGATAGGCCCAGAGACTGGCGCTTCGCCTCCGAGTCCGAGTTCTAACCGACTTTGAAAACAGACCTGTACACAAACCGAGCAGGGGAGGGGCACCATAGAGAGCGGGGTCACCGTAGTCTGAATCTCCGGCTTGTCGGCGGGCAACGCCGTCGTGGAAATCCCGGCAGTCTTCTGCCTCCCGGACTGTTTGGCTGTTTCGCAGAGATTTGGTCGTTTCATTCCAGGACGACATCCATGCATCTGAAACGATCTGTGACTGCAGATGTGCGTGCCGTACGGTACTGATAAGGTAACCACTGAACGTTGATCATGAACCGTTGAACAGTGATACCGCTTACTCCGATGTCCCTCCCCCGTTTAAGCTTATTCCAGTGGATATCAGTCTTTTGTCGTCCTACATCTCGTGCCACGTACTTGGTAGCCCTCTTTCTCAGAGTCGTCGACGTTTATCCTCCTTTTTTCTTCTTTGTCAGTGTAGACACTGTCACTCTGTACCCGTCTAATACAAGAAAAAGAAGTCACTGAGAATTGTGAAGGATGAGCAGAGTTTGAATCGAAGAGCTAGTCCCGTGTACACCAGTGGAGAGAGCGAGCTCCCGCAGGAGCACAGACACCGGATCTAACTGCTTCATCGATCCTCCTCGGCATTGGCAAATGGGTCTTGTGGTTAAGAAGTGGCCTTAGCTCTGTTCACGTCTTTCTCGGATCTAAGGACCTCCAGCATACTTAAAGTTATAACTTAAAGATCGTATCCTCGCTCCGTGTTTCCTCTACTAATACTTCACCACGACCTTCAATTACAATGGCAACAAAGTGTCGTTTCATCGCTGAACCCAAGACAGCTGCTGTGCGTATCCTTGTATCTTCGTCAAAAGAAAATCCCTCAATGTAGTTTCAGATCGTAGGATGTCCCTTTAGGCATGTTTTCTCTTCATGATAAGCATATACTACGAGGTAATATTGACATGATATGAATTTAATTATCAACAGTGGTGGACAGGTGTGTTGTGTCAATATCGCCTGACCCATTTGCCTGATTCAAAACTTCGCAGCCAAGACCAGGAGTTGACAAGGGTCCCATTCACCTTGTTGAAGCCGGCCTCATAGAGCAGATTACCGATCTCGGCTGGAAAGTCAAGTTTGATGGTCACCACCAATTTGAAGACGTAGACGCCGCCAGTGACCCTCCGGCCGGGATTCTGAAGAATCCACGCCTAGTTTCCCGTGTCACAGAAGCGGTTGCGAAAGCGGTAGGAGAACATGCCCGCAACGGCGAACTCACTGTCACCCTGGGAGGTGATCACTCTTTGGTATGTCCCCGCAGTATCGGCACACAGAAAAAACTAATGACGGATAGGCTTTGGGCACCGTGTCGGGAACACTGAGGTACTATTGCTACTATCCCTGGTTTCAGCCATTGTCTCAAGGTCGGTAGCGCATACCCAGAAGCATGTCTGATTTGGATCGATGCCCACGCCGACATCAACACCTCTGAGACTACAGAGTCAGGTGTGTATGATTTTTCATGATTAGATATCCGTACTGATATGTCAGCTAAGGGAACATACATGGCATGCCCGTCTCGTTCCTTCTCGGTATCGAAAGCGAGGTGGCTGAATTTTCGTGGGTGAAGCCACTTCTCAAGGCTGACCGTCTTGTGTACATCGGTCTGCGCGATGTTGATTCAGCAGAGAAACGTATTCTTCGTGAAAACAACATCAAGGCGTTTAGCATGCACGAAGTGGACAAGTATGGGATCGGAAAAGTCGTCGAAATGGCATTGGACCACGTTAATCCCACTAGAGATCGCCCTATTCATCTGAGCTTCGATGTGGATGCGCTGGATCCTTCCGTCGCACCATCCACCGGTACTCCGGTCAGTATTACTATATATCAAGTTAATTTTGCGCTAGTGTGGTCTACTGAGCCTCATTATGCAGGTCCGTGGCGGTCTTACCTTTAGGGAGGGCCATTACATTTGCGAAGCAATCTATGAGACAGGTTTACTCGTGGCATTGGACTTGATGGCAGGTAGCATCTACCCTCATAGTTTCCATTTGCTGAGGTCGAACAGGAGGTTAATCCCTCACTCGAGGACGCTGCCAGTGTCCATCAGACCGTGCAGGTGGGATGCTCCCTGGTCCGATCTGCGCTCGGTCAGTATTGCACGCAGAGTCTGAATATGACTGGATATCACTCATGATTTCTTTAGGGGAGACACTGCTATAGGCTTCAAATGTTCTGGTAACACCCTCTTACTTTTGCATCGCTTTGCAGACAAACTACATGACATTTGGCGCGTTTAATACGTGGTATATGACCAGTGTTTTTTTGATAAGACTGAGCTTCTCCCATCAAGTGGTATATGAGTCCCTTCATCCTTAGTTGCACATTGAATCCATGTATGTAGCTCAGAACACACCTATGTACTATGTACTTCAACTCATTCCGTGATCGGGACCGTGACGGAGAAAAGATCTTTGTTTGGAGCTTCTCTTCTCATTCCACCGAGGATCAACATATCATTTTGCCGTTCATGCTACAAAGATCATTCATATCTATATCTTTGATTTGATATCTTCCAGCACAGCAAAAAAAACAGTCGTTCCTGCATAGATCAAATGCCAGCGTGTTCGGTGATTCCGTAGCAAACCTGTGGTCTCAAACGGAGATACTTGAGAAGCTCGGGCAGGGCGAAGTAACATCCATGAATACGGATGTTTTAGTTTCGGGTTCGGAGAGGATCCTTTTCTGACTTTCCGTCGAGATACACTTCGACTTTCGACTTGAAGAAACCGAAATGCCACATTTATGGCTTCGCAAAGTCCTGATCAGATCGTTGTCGTTGCCTGGACAAGATGCTTTGAATTGATTTCTTGGATGCTGCCATATCTAAATCGAATTAGGAGTAACCGTGTCCATACACATGTTGACTGTCAAAAGCCTCAAAGACACTTCAGCGGCAAGATGAAAGATGAAAAATGTTCATCTTGATGGTTCGGGAAAAGGATTTGCAATATCTGTGGGCGCGTTTGTCAAAGCGTTCAACGTTCAAGAATCAAAAGGTCGGGGGTGAAGGGCATAGTGTGCGAGCTGCGAGCTGAGCGGGGGTACGTAAATGCGATGAAGGCTATGTAAAATTGAGGGAAGTTTGATTGAAGAGGCCGGATGGGATGTAAAACAGATGTGAATACACACACCGTTGTCAAGATGCGGGACATCTCAATCGGAAGATGCCGATTAGTGATTTGTTAGAAGACATACCAGAGTAGCAGGCGGTCAGCAAGAGTCGCAGCCATGCCCCCCCAGAGCTCGTCGTCTCCAACGACGACCTCGGTCCAAGTTGGTGCGTAGATTCCTCCCAAGTATTCGAGCTCACTGACCTCGCTACCAGCTCTTCGCATTCGTCCCCCTACCAATCAGGATTCCACCTCCATACCCGCTCGTTTCCAACGCGCAGTCATTCATGCGACTTCTTCGAATACAGTTTCCATCGAGGCTACTTCAGTCAACGCGTCGGGCTCAGGAACTCTCAGTGCACCTTCAACGCCTTCATCTGGCTCGGCTGCAAAGAAACAATTGTTCGCTTTCGACCAAGTTCATCCTCCCAACACGACCCAATATGACCTCTTCACGTCTACCGCGAAACCTCTCCTGTCTCGCTTTATCGAAGGGTACAATTGCACCATTCTCGCGTATGGTCAGACTAGCAGCGGCAAGACCTTCACCATGACAGGGATTGATCTGGACGCGGACCCAGCAGATTCTAACAATGGCATGGGTATCATCCCAAGAGCAGTCTCAACCATCTTCTCTAGCGCTAAACAGCTAAAAGAAGAGCGCGGGGGAAACTGGAACTATAGTGTTAAAGGGTCATTTATTGAGATCTACAACGAGGATCTTATCGACCTTCTCAGTTTGGATGACATGGCCGGGGGCAGACGTGAAGTTCAAATCAGGGAGGACAAGGATGGCCATATTATTTGGGGCGGTCTCCGCGAAGTTAACGTCAAAAATGTTGCCGAAGTGATGTCGTGAGCACCTTATCAGTTTCTTGTC
Organism: Termitomyces sp. K1Aa; assembly: GCA_018221735.1. Classification (NCBI taxonomy): domain Eukaryota; kingdom Fungi; phylum Basidiomycota; class Agaricomycetes; order Agaricales; family Lyophyllaceae; genus Termitomyces; species Termitomyces sp. K1Aa. The sequence goes on from JABAJX010019805.1 coordinate 359,549, forward strand.
TTCGTATAGAAGCTGATACAAGTTTTACGAAGTCTCCTGCGGAAGGGAACGTCTATCCGGCGCACCAATGAGACAGACATGAATGCCCAATCATCACGTTCACATGCAATCTTCTCCCTAACATTGACTCAAAAGAGATATACTGGAACAACCCCTCCGCGTTCATCATCCCCCTTTCCTCCTCCGGGGCGTTCTCCTTCGCGACTGGCGCGACCTGGTTCGATGATCACGTCCCCTTCAGCTAACCGTGTGGCATCGCCCACGTTTGGACGACCCTCAACACCGAGTTTTGCGGCGGCAATGGGCCGAGGTGGTTTACGGCCTTCTAGTGCCCTTGGGCATGTGAGCGAGCGACCAAATCACGCTCATGGTGATGAAGAACAAGGCGAATGGGTCACTATCGTCTCCAAATTTCACTTCGTCGACTTGGCAGGGTCCGAGCGGGTAAGAGAACAGTTTCGATGATTCTATGACTTCCTTTTGACGCATTTACTTCCAGCTCAAGCGTACTGCCGCGGCAGGTGAACGTATCAAGGAGGGTATTTCAATCAATAGTGGTCTTCTAGCTCTTGGAAATGTCATTTCTGCCCTCGGTGATCCCTCTCGCAGCAAATCGCATACTGCGTCCCACATTCCTTATCGCGACTCCAAACTTACCCGTCTCCTTCAAGATTCCCTTGGTGGAAACGCCCATACCCTCATGATTGCCTGTGTCAGTCCCGCGGAATGGAACGCAAACGAAACGTTGAATACCCTCAAGTATGCCAATCGCGCCAGAAATATCAAGAACCGGGCCGTTCTCAACGAGAAGGAAGACGGCTGGGACGATATGGAGTGGTTACAAGGAACTGTTACCCGTTTACGGAAAGAACTCAAAGTTATCAAGGAAGGAGGTGTGGTCGTAGTTACTGACAAGTCATCGTCAGAATTCGTGGACTCCAGCGCAAGCAAGAAGGTACTAGCGCAGATGACCGAACTGCAGAACAACTACGAGGATATGCGGAGCAAGTTTGTCGAACGCACAGAGGAGCTTACACGTTTACGGAGAGAACTCGGAGAAAAACAAAGAATCAGCACAGCTGGGGCCGTCGGCGCTACAGCTCGGTATGAAGAAATCGTTGGACCGGTTATCGAGGAGTATGAAAAGACAATCTCTACGATAGAAGCTGAACTCAGCCTCAACAAGGCGGCATTAAGGCATACTAATGAGCTCATCGAGGAAAAGGAAGACGAATTGGCTGTTCTTACGGAGCGTCATGCTGCAACGGATCTCTATCTGGAGGAACTTAGAAGTAGAGTTGCCAAGTTGACGGAGCGAGAGTCGTCGACAGAGGTACATTTCATTATTTTATCCTTCATCACGATTTTCATATTTTTCCAAGGCATACGTGCGGGACCTGGAGGAGAAGATCAAGTCCTATGACGAGACTTCAATAACTTCAAGCGAATCCTTGATGGATTTAAAGCGAGAGATCGCTCGTTTCAAGGAAGCCGAATCATCATCTGCGCAATATATTGCGGATCTAGAGGCTCGTTTGGGACGTTCTGACGAATCTGTTCTTAACCTCCAACAGACAGTTGAAAGGTTGGAGAATGAGTGTGAGCAGCGCCAGGACGAGGTCCACTCCCTCAAATCACGCTTGGAAACGCTGCGTGAGGACGGAGAGAATTGGCGGAGCGACCTAGAGGACCGTGAAAGGAAAGTCAAGGAACTGGAGTTAAGAATGGCTACATGGGAGGTCAAAAAGAGGGAAGCGGGTGATGCCAGAGCTCGATTGGGGGGTGTGGTTGACGAAGTTGCCTCAGCAAGAAAGAGCTTGGAAATCGACATTGCCAAGGAAGAAACCTCCAACCCCATTACACCAGCCGAACAGCTTTCTGAGGCGTCGACTGAAACTTCAGCATCTGACCTCGCTTTGGAACAGCAGCTCCTCGCCCTTCAGCAAACCCACACTGCGACTTTGGTTGATCTATCAGCTGTCACGGCCAAGTATCGCGACGCCCTCCGAGAAATCTCTGATCTTGCTGCCCAAATACAAGAAGCGAAGCTCAACAATTCAGACCCAGTTCGCTCAGAGTCTCCAGAAAAACCTGTAGAAAGTTCGCCAGTCAGGAGGCGGATAGCAAGTGTCAGAGTCAAAGATGCTGAGCCTCAGTACAATGCTGCTGGAAGGCGGCTTTTTTTTCGACAAGCGGCCTCGACCGAATCGTTACACGCGAGGTGAGTTGATTGTGCTTTATCATGGTCAGAGTCCTCATCGTCTATGACAAGGTCGCTCTCACAATCGCAATCGCTATCGCAGGAGCTGTCATCGGTGCACTCACGCAAAACATCCTTCTCCAGTCACAGGACGAGTAATTCCCATTCTCCCTCCAATTCTTATACCACATCAAATTATCTGTCTGGTGCTCGACCCGATCTCTCCATTTCCCTTCCCAGCCCATCTCCCCCGAATGGCAATGACCGCTCAGTTCACAGTCTCGAAAATGAGATTATGCGTCTTCAAGAGGTTCTCAAAGAACGAGAAGCAGAGATCACTCTTCTAGAGGAGTCACTCAAAGAAAGTCAGGAGGAAAAGGGTTTTGCCTCTCCTGCAATCCCGGTTTCTGAAGAACCCCTCTCCCAACCCAATGGGAAAGTCAACGGAGCTGCTGCCGTCGCTACTCTGTCTCCCAAGACTTTGAATCAGTTTGAGCACATTCGTAAGACAATGGAAAACGGAAACGGCCTTACTCACACGGACACTGGCTCGGAAGTAAATAGTGTGTCCGTCTTTTCAGAAACAGACGAGTCTTTGGAAAGACTTAATGAGCTGATGCTGTGAGTATTTGTTATTGGTCGCATGCACTCGTTTTAATGGACGTCCTAGGTCGATGGCTCAGAAAGAATCGCATCATAGAGAGGTGGTGGATAGTTTGAATACGCAACTCAGCCAGGTTCAACGTCAATTGGAAGACCTTACGACGCTATCTCGTGATCAGGTAGAGTTTATCAGTGCATGTGCTTCCTTTTCTTTCCGATCTCAGACACCTTGTAGGCTCTTAATATGTCTACCGAAATCGAAGGTCTACGAAACAAGCACGATGAACATCTAGAGAAATTGGAAGAGACTGAACAACGAGCTAATGCTCTTACGGAAACCTTGAAGAAAGCGAAAGCTGACCATGAAAGCGAAATTGAGGAACTTCGGAAACAACATCAAGCTATCTTGGATGCCAAGTCCACCGAGTTCGATGATACGCTCGCTCGCGCGAAACAAGATTACTCCCTCTCTTTATCCCACCTTCATGACGAGCTTAAAGTTGCTTCTGCTGCGCTCGAAAAATCTCATCGCGGTCATGAGGAAAACATTGTCAAACTCAAAGCAGGGCATTCTCAAGAACTTCGCATGCGACTCCAGGAAGCACACAACAATCTTGATCTTGCGCGCGCCGAGCAGCAGAGAGCCGTAAACAGACTCATGGCTGACCATACTGAACAACTGAAGCAGAAAGATGCCGAGGCCAATGCCGTTCTCCAGCGCACAGAGGAAGAGTACTATAATGCATTAACGAAACTTCGTGGAAACCATGCAGATATCCTAGGAAAGCAAGCAGTGGACTTGAATGCGGCTTTAGAGAGATTGCGCGAAGAGCATGCCGCAGAGTTGCGCATGGCAGAGATTGCCCGCCAGGGGTCGCTTTCCGAATCCGAGTCATCTCAAGCTCGTGCTCTGAAGGAGCTTCAGGACGCTCATGCGGAGGCTATCACCAGAAAAGAGTTATCTTTCGCTGAAGAGCTTGAGGCTACGAAGGCCGACCATGCACGAACTTTGGCGATGAAGGCGGATGGTTTCGCTCTCGATGTGGATCGTCTTCGTTTAGAATATGAAACAGCGATTGCAAAACTCAAAGAGGAACGTCGAGTGGAAGTAGACGGCCTTCATTCCGCTGTTGCTGAAGCCAAGGCAGATCTCGTGTCCGCTTCTCTAAAGGCATCGAAAGACATGGATCAAGCGATCATCACGTTCAAGGAGCAGCAAACTTTTTCTCTCCAGGCACTACAGCGCTCTCATGATGACGAACTCGCCGCATTGAAAGTCGCACATGAACAGACCCTCCAGAAGGCCCGAGATGAGCTCGATGAAGAGCGTTCACGGCTCACCCAATCCGAAACAGATGAGATGGTCAAACTTAAGGCTCAACATCAGATAGACTTAGATGACGTTAACGCCACTCTAGATGCCCTCAAGGAGGAACGCAGGTTGGCTCTCGAGACTCTTCAGGAGCAAAATGAAAAAGCGCTAGGTGAAGAGACAGCCCGACTGTCAGCTACTCTCTCGTCCCTCGAAGAAGAACATCATGCTACACTGGAAAATCTTCGATCGCAGAATCGGGTTCTCGAGGATGAGAGAAACGGTCTTTCCAAGAGTCTCGCTGATCTCCAAGCTGAGCATCATGCAATTTTGGAAACTAGTCAGACTCACGTGGAGGAGAAAAGGCGTCTTTCAGAGAGTTTTGCTGCACTGAAGGAAGAACATCGCAAACACCTCCAAGTAGCTGTGGCGCAGACGGAATCCTTTGGCAAAGAGAGGGAGTATCTATCACAAAGTCTTGTGGCAACCCAGGATGAGCACCGAGAAAGTCTTGATGCAATGCAATCCGAGGTACAGCAACTTGCCGAAGAACGAGATAACCTCTCCAAGCGGTTGGCAACTTTGCAAGATGAGTACGAAAAGAGGCTTACCGGTCAATCGCAAGCGGAGCTTCTTGGAGAAGAGAAGGCTCGTCTATTGGAAACCATCACCGCTCTTGAAAAGGAGCATCGCGAGAGCCTCGAAGAAGCTCAATACCGAGCTGAACTCCTTGCGTCCGAGAAACAGCATCTTTCGGAGAGTTTTGCGGCTCTTCAGGCCGAACATCGCGTCAGTCTTCAAGCAGCCAATTCTCGAGTCGAACAACTCTCCTCAGAAAAAGTACGCCTTGAAGATAGCTTCGCGAGTCTCCAGAGTGAACACCAACGAAATTCGCAAACCGTACAGTCGCAAACCCAGTTACTCGAGGAGAAGGACCGTGTCTTTGCTTCCCACACTCGAGATCTGCAAAGCCTTCGCGCCGAGCATGATCTCATCCTCCAAGAACTTGATTCTCATAAAGTGGCGGCCGACGAATTCACTCTTGTCCGTGAGCAAGCCAGACACCAGCATGAACAAGAGATAGAGAACAAGGAGATTGTTCTTCGGAACCAAGAGAACCAGCTTTCGAGTGTAGTTGGTGAGCGCAATGATTTGCAGGCTGAGGTCACAAAACTACGAGGTGAACTTGATCAAGCTCGCGAGGAACAGTCCAAGTTACTTCAAGAGGCTTCCAAACGCGAATCTCTCCTTGGGGACGTGGAACTGCATCGATCAGCCCTTGCAGAGATGCAGGATAATCTACTGAAAGTTAAAGACGAGAAGGATGCCATCCAAGTGGAGCGAACTCGAGCAGAGAATTTAGTTCGTGAACTACAGGCTCAACTGGCTCGAAGTGCTTCTCCACCCCATAGCCGACCCGCTCCGGAGCGGAATCTATCTTACACGCGTGCAGCAGGCCTACCTGCGATAAAGCTTCCTCCCCCGACACCTCCTCCATCTGTTCCTCCTCCACCTGCACCTACGCCTCGCGCTTCTGCTCCTATTCCAGTAAGCGCTGATCCATCGCTCAGCATATCATCAAATAGCTCCACAACCGTCGCTTCGACTTCATCCCGAGAATCACAACTTGAACCACCCTTGACGTCTGTATTAATGACTAGCTCCTCTCCCGCTGACACAAAGGTTCTCGTTAAGATTGAGCATCAGGCCAAACAACTTGATGAGCAAGAGGTGATGATCAAGACGCTTAACAAGCAATTGACACACTGCGAAAGCGACCTGCAAACTCACATGGATCTCGTGAGCACCCTGGAATCGTCCCTCGGCGAATCGGAAAAAAACCGTATGTGTTTCTCTATATCATACTCTTACTCTTACTCTTACTCTTACTAATGGTTCTGTGTTTGAACAGTTCGTAAAGCCCGTATGCATGCAACGGAAATCGCGCGTGAACGGGATACACTCAATGCCAAACTTGAAACCATGCGGAACGAGCTAGCAGAAGCTAAACGCGAAGTTGTCACAGTGCGAAAATCGATCGTAGAAGAGAAGCAATCCCTAGAACAAAGGCTTGATGAGGAGCGGAAAGCCAAGGAACGAGCGAGGTCACAACTCGATTCACGGATGGATGAAATCCAAAGGCGCAAGTCCAAATTTGTATGTCTATGATTTGTCGTTCATTCTCCTTCATCACATTTTTTGTTTACATTCCACTCGACCTGAAAGCCGTGTGGATGTCCACTTTCTTATGCTGTACTTCACGATCGTTACGCACTCATTCCTGCATTCACTGCTGCTCAAGTCCATAAGGACCGCTCTATTGTAGATACCCACATTTCATCCTTATGTTATGATTTCTCCTATAGCTCTCTGCCACTCTTGTCTTTTTTACTTCAACATATGCTATTCCAACGTGACTCAGATTTCTGCGGAATTGTTATGCATATTCAGACTATGTGTGAATGTACACCACGAGTGAGTGGCCCACTGAGTTTTGACATTCGGACAGCATCAATATTCCTTACTTATCTGTCAGTGCTTCGAAGTTTGCTGTAACTCTACATCATCATCATGATCACGGTTAGACTCATCAGCCAATTTGCCCCTCTTTCACGTGTCCCAGGAGTCCTTACACACTCCAGGCTTTCAAACCAGCTTGCTGGACCTAGAACGCTACCATCATTTTCCCTGGAGGGCAAGGTTCGTTGCTGGAGTGCAGTCTTAACTTCATGTTTCAATTGAGCGTCAACAGGTATGCCTTGTGACTGGTGGTGCAAGAGGCCTGGGTTATGAATTTTGTCGGGCATTTGCAGACTCGTAAGTCAATTCGATACTTCATGACGATCATTATCAGGGCTTGGACAACGTCAACAGAGGTTGCAAATCATTAGCAATCGTCGATATTGACGGTGACGAGGCCAAAAAAGCGGCTGGTGAACTGACATCCTATGCGATAGGTCCGTTGAGTGTTTCCCCCGTTGTTGTTCCTGGATATCCTGACTTCCTTTATATCGGTAGCAAGTGGATTCGGCGAAGCAGTAGACTTCAACTTCATAGGCGTAGAATGTGATGTTTCCTCAGAATCGTCCGTCCAACAGGCATATGGGACGGTTGCAGACGTCTTTGGAAAACTCGATTCTGTTGTTGCATCAGCTGGTGCGTGGCAGGGAGGCTGTTGAAATGGAGCTTATGCTGATTCAAGTGGACGCTGCAGGGATCGTCGAGAATCACACGGCATTTGAGTAAGCTTTTGTTGCCTGCATTGAGTCCTCACCACTGTTGCTCAGATTTAATGTAAAGCTACCCTTCAGACCGTATCAAACGCCTCTATGATATAAACGTCCATGGCGCTTTTTACACAGCGCGTGAAGCAGCTCGAAAAATGATACCCCAGGGTAATGGTTCAATCATCCTAGTTTCAAGCATGAGCGCAAACGTATTTATTTCCCCCCCGCCTTGTCTCCCGCCCAATCTCTTATCCTACACTGCAGATTGTCAACATCCCTCAGGTCGATTATCATGGTTCTCTTACTAATTGACTATTGACTTTTGACCCTGAATATCTAGCCTCAAACGCCTTACAACGCTTCTAAAGCCGGTGAGGGCGAAAATCCTTTGTACTATACGATTGTCCGTTGAGAGGGTCTAGCCGTAAAGCATATGGCAGCTAGTCTTGCCGTTGAGTGGGCTAAGACGGGCATCCGAGTCAATGCCTTGAGGTTTAATGTTCATCTATCGTTTGGAAAGATTTGCCTGAACGACCTCTAACGCAGCCCTGGCTATATGCTGACGAAACTCACAAGAACAATCCTCGCGAACAATTCTGATCTCAAGGTCTGTTCGATTCACTGATTATAAGGCAACTCTCATTCATCCTATCTTGATTTTTGTCACAGAAAACATGGGAAAACTTGACTCCTATGGGTCGAGTGAGCCTTCCTCCTTCCTCGCTGCAAATTATGAAGTTTTTAGCTGATCTCTCGTCAGATGGGCGAACCAGAAGACCTGGCTGTTAGTCGATCACTCTTGATTTAACTATCATCGACATTAATCTGGCATTCCTTATTGGTTCCTTGCAGGGTGCCATCGTCTTTTTAGCCAGTGATGCCTCGAAATTTGTGACGGGTACAGAGATTCGGGTAGATGGTGGATATTGTGTCATCTGAGCGAACTTGAACATTTATTGGCGTCTCCCCATAGTAGAAGTACACTTCAACGTCTGTGGTGCCTTGGACTTGCTCTGTCTATATAATAATCGTGAATGACCTTCTTTTTGAAAGTTGTAACACTTACTTCCGGAATTAGACGCCGCACGAATCAGCGGATACTACCTTCTGAACCGCGACGTTCATCATGTCTTCTGAATCCACACAATCTGGCCCAGCAACAGGGACCCCAAAAACATTCGAGTTCACAAAGCGCAAACGGTGGGCTGACCTTCTGGTGACCGAACTTGCGGATGGAATCAACCTCATACTCTCTGAAACGCGTATCATTCTCTACTCCGCGCCTATCATAACAGAAATGACGGGCTGGAAAAGTGCCGATTTACTAGAATGTGATTTTCTTGAGCTCATTGCAACATGTTGGTCATCAGTTCATGGTATTCTTGTCTGAACTGAACCCTTTGCTTCAGCTGAAGATCAAACCGTTTTTCGAAACACTTTTGAAGAATCGATGCGCAATGACTCGAACCTACTAGCCTACATCCGCATCAACTGCAGTGATAAACTGCCATCATACCCATTTACACCAAAGAATGTTCTGTACGAGATCCAGGGAAGACCTTGTTTAACAGAAGCAGAGGGGCTCCTTTTCTTTATCACCATCAAGCCATATCCAAGTCGAAATACCGATTCGTAGGTTTCACCAACGGCCTAAGGATTCAGTGTTGGGTGAATTCTAATGATCTACCCCCTAGGCTGAGCACATATGTGGATATCAAAATGGACAACGACAACTTGCAGCGTAGACACGCGGAACTCAGGAAACGTCTGCCACAGAAGGCTGCGACCTCGCCCATGACAGCTGCCCCTATTCAAATCTACGCGACTTCTCCCATTCAGTCAACTTCCAACACCACAGTACAATCCGGTATCGATGCTTCCAGCTCCTATCATCCACCGTCTGGAAGTGGTCTCACCGAATTTGACACTCTCTTAGGGACTTCTTTTGACAGTAGCTTGTTTACTGGTACACCGGTCCCTCCAGTCAATCCTCCTCTTGTTGAGGATGACAACGAGGACGCTTCAAAAAGAAAGAAGGTTTGTCTCCTGTCTGTCGTGACCAACTGGTTCCCATCTACAATGTCATTAGTTGAAGAAGATAGCGGCCGGGGAACAGTACGTGTGTATAACATGTGGTCGTACCGACTCTCCTGAGTGGCGAAAGGTTTGGGCAAGATTTGGAATCGGGACTTCTGAACTCATGCTCTCATAGGGTCCGCTCGGTCCGAAAACCTTGTGCAATGCTTGCGGTCTTCGCTGGGCAAAGCAAAGCCGGACTGGAAAAGTTGAAGATACCACCGACAATGCCCAATATGACTGATAAGGAAGGATATGTAGTTGTAGCGACTATCAGCTAGTGGCAGCCAAGGACTGTCGATTCCGGGAGTGTTGTGTGCAGTGCATCTAATTAGACCTATCTTGTATATCATACAGTCGGTTGTATGTTTTCAACTTTGCAAAAGTACTATGGTTTATGGTACGTCACATGTGCACACGTTCCATTCTTTGCAACCACCACCACCACCATCCGCAGTAGTAGACTGCTCGTCCTACTGCAATTACTCTCGGAATGGCCTATGAAATCCACACATTGGCTCAGACTCCTATCACATCTCATGCCTTCAGTCCCGATCGCAGTCGTTAGTTACTTGATCTCATAGTATCACAGCGCTGTCTAATGGTTTATCGTTCAGGGCTGGCCGCCAGTTTAAACTCCAATGACGTCCAGATATATACCCGCCAAGGCTCGGAGTTTGTTCCCTCTGATACGCTCTCAGAGGTGTGCATTCCACCTTTGGTGTTGTGGAGGCTTGAATTCACGTTACCACAGCACGACAAGTTAATTACGTCCATTGACTGGGCTCCCCAATCCAACCGCATTGTAACAGCATCCCAAGACAGGAACGCGTATGTTTGGCAAGAAATGGTCGATCCCGAGACGGGCAAACTCGTGTGGAAGCCGACCTTGGTGCTGTTGAGAATCAACAGAGCTGCCACCCACGTTCGATGGAGCCCTAAAGAAGATAAGTTTGCTGTAGCCAGCGGCGCACGGTACGTGGTATTCTTTTATATATTGCATGATCATGTAGATTACATTGTTTTCAGTGCCATCGCCATATGTTCCTTCGATGAAGAGAACAATTGGTGGGTGTCGAAATTGCTCAAGAAACCAATCAGATCCACTGTGCTGTCCTTGGACTGGCATCCAAACAACGTTTTGCTTGCTTCGGGTAGCGCAGATATGAAAGCTCGTGTATTCTCAGCTTACATCAAGGAGGTTGACACACGGTATGATTTAGAACTGCAGCTACCCCATTCACATATACTTCATCTGACCAATCTACAGCCCTGCCGCAACTGTTTGGGGTTCAAAGCTTCCCTTTAACACAGTTTGTGGAGAGTATGCCAGTCCTGCTGGTGGATGGGTTCATGCCGTTGGGTTTTCACCTTCTGGGGATGTTCTTGCTTTTGCAAGTGAGTAGATTGATCATGCATGTTGTATCCTACGCACAACTGAGCATCAACAGGTCATGACTGCTCGGTCAACATTGTCTATCCCACTGGCCCAGTGATCAACATCAGAATCTCGTCGCTCCCTTTCGTGACTCTCACTTGGACGGGGGAAAATACTCTCGTCGCCGCTGGTCATGATTGCCAACCAGTCGTATTCTCTGGTTCAGAAGGAGGATGGCAGAACGTTGGGAGTTTAGATGCAGCGACTGGCTCTAAATCAACAGACGCTGGTCGCGGACTCGGCTATGGAGGCAACTCGAGCGTTGGGCGTTTGAAGACTGGTGCTTTTGCCACTTTCCGTGATGCAGATACTCGTGGTCAATCAAGCATTCCTGGTTCAGGTTCGCTTTCTACAGACACACAGCTCTTGACTGTGCATCAGAACACAATTACCAGCATTAGAGCCTATCAAGGCTACCCTGGGCAAGTTTCAAAAGTCAGTACCACGGGTGTTGATGGAAAGCTTGTCATCTGGGATGCCAATGCTGTAGTTGATGGTCGCTAAATTACAATAAGTAGATTACATGTCTCCCGGTCATTTTTACAAGTCGTTTTTAATACCGGATCGTGTTATCGTTGGAGTTGTCATTTGCGAAAAAGTCTGCCACTGGCTGTTCGTTGATAACACCCCAAACAGAAGCTTTGAACTGGCCGTTTAAATTATCAGGCGACAATTACGTCGAACAAGAACAGAATACATACGAGAGTAAGCACGAGCCCCATTTTCTTTTCCAATACCCTGAGACGTGCCAACAACATCTGGTCGGGTTCTTCACTGATCAAACGCGTCTTTTGTGTGACCTTTTTATGCGAGTGTCCGAAATCAACTAACCAGCCACCATTCACCGCATTGTCGACACCTACCAATTTGACATGTTGCGCCAGCTTTGCGTATTCCCAAAGGACCTCTGCCTCTGTTGCACTCAGACTGGGATGAGACTCGTATGGATTAGAAGTGAAGATGTCGTTTGTGGCCATGGAAGCTATAAGTAGTGCGTTATTCGTTAAAAAGTACATTTCAATATACCTTGATCCTACCTATGTAGACTTGATCATGAAATTTGGCGCAGACGCGGGTTGCTGACTCGGAGCTTTTGAAGAAGTTTGTGGTCTTGACGCGCTTGATGAATTGATACGGCAACCCTGCATCTGAATCCCAACAACCGTCACAAATCCTTCAGCCATTCGTTGCCATAATAGTATGTAAGTAGTAACGATCGTAAATGACAAGTCCCAGTCTTCAAGCTTCAAGCTTCAACTCGCAAGGAAGAATAATTGCACCAAACGAAGTTTCCAAATGCGATGAGATTGATTGCTGACAGCCAACTTGAAGTAAGGATGTGCAATTGTACTATGTAAGAATACTAGAGAAAGAAGCTGTACAATGATGAGGCGATGATTCCTCTCTTCCTATAAACACAAGCCCTTACCACTGCCAGTAAGTATGAAGGTTGGCAGCGCAGTTTTGAATCATGTGATTGGCGTTCACGCTCCTTGGCAGATCTGAGATCTGGCGTCAAAGACAATAAGAGAGGTTCTTGGTAATCTCCTAGAACAATTAGAAAGTCACACATGGAGACCACTCAAATGGACGAACCCCTTACGGACAGATCCAAAGTACAAAACGACCATAAACTCAGCCCAGATTCAAGATTTATTCCCAAGTTCTTCCTGCCTTCAAGTTGTTGGGCCTTCCATTCCTTTCTAAGCCTTGGTGCGTCCATACACTATAATATGCCATTTATCAAGCGACAATAACCCGTGTCAGAAGCAGGCAAGATACTTTCCTTCCCTCCATCTCTTTACTCTCGTGCATCTCAATTGCATGGCCTACTCTTGCGATGCAACGGAAGAATCGAATCCTCGTATCTTGTATCCAGAAAGTACCTCATCGAAACTACCCCTAGAAGAAGTGCCTAGAGAGTACTTCGTTCAATCACTACGTGCTTTGGCTCCCAATTATTGGGAGAAACCCGAGACGTCTGATTGTACTCTCAGTTCGTCCGATTTCTCTTGAAAGAAATAGAGAAGGAAACTAACTGTGTCAGATAGTTGTCCCCGTTCCTCAACTGGTAGGCGGGTCTTTGCAAGCAATTGCTGTTGGACCACCGTCTACATCGCAGGCACATGTAACTACTAGCAATCTGTACGATCCTTCTGGCTCCGGCCGGAGAGCGACTGAGCCAACTCTCAATCTTCCACCACGATTACGTATCCAGGTGCACATTGTAATCGTCTCCCCTTTTCATTTTACACTAACCACAATTTACAGTTGCATGCCGATTATCTTACTACTCACTCAAGCTATATTCGTGCTCTGTTGAGCGGCACCCTTGACCCTTCCCATGCCACGGACGTCAACAGTGGTCCGCAGTCAAACCGTCGCTACTCAGTACCTGAAAATCGCATGCCTCGTCTGTTGCCGGGTCCACCAAACCATCCTATTCTCTACCTTCCCGTCCCCGATCCTTCATCCTTCTATTTGATCGTTCACTGGATGTACTTTGGCGACGTTACCTATATGGAAGAGTGCTTGGTCAAGAAACTCGTATACTGGGAGGGTCTCGCGCGCAACGTCGAATACCTTGGAGTTTCCTCAGAGCTAAAAATATTCTTGCAGATGTGGTACTATAAGGAGGAAACCGGCGACTTCGATGAAAGCTCTGATACTGTTTGCAGTGATAGCGACGACAATAGCAAGTTGGATGATTCCGACTCGACCACAGCCTCAGGAGATGAGAGTGATCTCGCTTGTGAAAATGAAAAAGAGCCGTCCAGGGGCCGGCCACGGATACGCCTCCGTCCTCTCTCCTATCAACAGCCCGGAACCATGCCATGGTGCAGTTAACACGTCTTGCGCTCCCATCGGAACTTGGACGATTTCATATTTGGACCTTCGCGCATTCGTCGTCCTATCATTATCGGTTTTTCTTTCATTCTCATTATAACATTGCAAATCCCCCGAAGGTATTCTTCTACCCTTCATTTTCGCATTCGATACCCCAATCAAGTCCTTCGTAACAGACACCCTTGTACAACTCGAATAATATTTTTTGTATCAGCTGTGGAGCCCTGACTCCATATTGCTTGCTCATAAACGAAGCGCCGTGAATCGCTTTTTATTGTCTACACAGGTTCACACCAATCCGGGCTAGCCTCAAACTCGATCTGACAGCAAAAACAAAAAGCTAATAAGCGCGTTCAACCACTCAAAACTTGGAACGCTTAAAAACGGAATGAATTGGCCGACAAAGAGATGATTTCTTGGTAAACGGATCAGACATGATACATATATAAGCACAAGGTCTGCTGTAATGTAGCTGGGAATGGAGTTTCCTCTTCATTTTCGTGGAAAGCGCCAGATTCACGGCTCTGCGCAAAATGGCCAATTAAAAGCATCGCGACTATATTGCTCGTCTTCATCCTCCACATCTTGATTATGATCGGGTCTACACTCCGGAAAACAATCGTTATAAGACAACTGGGGGCAGGGTTTGACGATTCCAAGGCCAGGTATCGCCCTTTTGGAAGGAAGAGGTAATCTATGCCACGTTTCTTCTGTGTTAAGGGGTCTGGATGGAACATAGGGAGCCTATGTAGCAGTTTTGTCAGGCGATGTTCAGAGAAGCTTTGACAGGAAGCATACGAGGTAAGTGCGCCCCTTGATTTTGGACCACTCAACCCGTTTAAGCCACGAGTGGCTCATGACCTCTCCCGCACCGTTCGCGCCGAGCCGTGATGTTGTGTCCAGAGTCAAAAGTCCTGATATGAGTCCCTTCAGGAGATTTTCCACTTCGACTTCGCGACGCCAATGGATTACTCCCGCAGTCTTCTTCTGATGAACCTGGAACTCGCCTCTACCCCAAAAAGGCTGTATAAGAAAAAATCTTTTGGTTGTTGCTCATGATAAAGGAAAAAGAAACGCTCACCAATTTTTTGTAGGTCATCTCATACAATATAACGCCCGCTGACCACCAGTCAACTCCTGAAAATACTACTCTCTCTCCATCCCAATTGTGTGACAACAACTCAGGGGCTGAATAAGCGGGAGAGCCGACCTGTTCCCACTGTGTGTTTTCATAGTCATGAAGATGCGCTCCTTCTCCGAAGTCGGTGATTACAAGATATCCATCGGCGCCAAGAAGGATGTTTTCTGGCTTTAGATCCCGATGGTAGATGTTGTGGTCCTCAAGAAATTCCAATCCAGCTGCAATATTGCAGAAGTAGAAAGCACTTGAAGTCGCATCAAATGGTCCCCGATGTTGAAGCAAGCTCCTTAGGCTGCCGCATGGAATGTATTCCATCAGCGTATAGAGATTTTTTTCGTCTTTGAACAACTGAATTATCCCCGCGACAAAAGGGTTCCAAGGAAGTTTTGTTAGGATGGAACGTTCAAGATCTTTCCACTGCGGATCTATCTGTGTTTTTATTGTCAGGGAAGTGGCAACTGTGTAGAAATGGAAGCTGTTGACTTTGTCGGTGACTCGAACATCTGCTCTGGTAAATGTTTTGAGGGCATACAGAGATCCGTTCCTGTCAAGGGGGTGCCTCGAACGAAGGCTCCGAACGAGAAGGACTTTGCTAGTTGCGCCTTCACCTAGTGATCGTTAAGTCATCTCATGTTGCTCGCAATTCGATAGACCGTTTACCAAGGACCTTCAGGCACCCGAAATCTGATATGTTGAATTTGGGAGGTCGTGGATCGGTCGGTTGAATTAATTCTGGAGGAGGGCTTACTCTTCTCCGCCACTGTCCATAAGTTTTCAGGTTAAGATTAGTTCCGACAAATTGAAATAAAACATCGAACTCCGGGTTACCTGAGGATAGCGGAACTTGTACCTGTCCCTAAAGCCATAAAACTCACACATCCTCAATCCATCCACACGAGTGAAGTGTGTAGGAGGATTTGGAGGATTCAAAGATGGACGCGTGCGCTCCAAGGTGTTGAGGTGACTGCGCACTACTGGCATTTAGCAAGGGAACACCGTAGTTGGGTCGTCGGAAAAGGGAAAGAACTTGATATGGAGACGAAGAAACCTATTATAAGCTTGGAAAACTCGCGTACCATGACTTCTGGCCCAAGCATTGTCATTGTTCTCCAAGAACGACAGACACAGAACAGACATATTGTTCGCCAGTGTCGGCATCTCGGCCTGATCGATGATTAATCATCTCATCTCTCTCATCCTCTACTTTCGTCTGAGTCACGTACGTAACGTAGTTGGGAATAAATCTTCCTCTCTTTGTTTCTCCACAAACTCAAATTTCGGAATGACAGTTCGCGCCACAGACACACTCCCCAATCACTGGAGATATGTCTCAGAGGGCGGAGCGACTATTGTTTTCTCTTATGTTGGTCCACTGAACGCTCAATTCATGGGTACTGTTCTACGCCTCAGAAAGGCCGCTCTCCCTACAGCCGACTCGCAGTTATTATCAACGACAGCAGAGACACAAGACGAGCCAGATGATCCCATGATCGAGTTTCAGCACAAATGTATGCAGAGACTGATCCCACTTGAACATTTGCCTCGTTTGGAGTCTGTCTGTGTCACACGTGAATGGCTCGAGTCCCTTACTTTTCTCCATGATGCCGAGCGACCCAAGGATAGAAGAGCCAAAGACCAGATTGATGTGACGCGTAGCAAAGGCGTCCTTGCGACAGATCTTGTTGGTGGGGATTGTGTGGCGGTTGAGATTAAGGTGGCTGATCTCAATCTTGCTTATACAATCTGTGCTAAAAAAACTTGGACATTGGTCTAGCCAAAGTGGGGATTTTTGCCTTCTCCAATTCACCTTTCCGATGCTACTCGGAATGTCAAGTCTCAGACATGTAGATTTTGCATGCACTCTGCGATGAGGTCAGATATGGGGGAGGCCACATCTCTAGGCTACTGCCCTCTGGATCTGTTCTCTGAAGACAGGATTCGCGTAAAAAAAGCAATATTTGATCTTTGGGACGCTTGGAGTGAGAGCAAGGGAGCAGTCAACAATCTTAAGATTTTCGTTCATGGCAAAAAGATAGCTCCTTCAGGTGTATGTCCCCCCTCACTTTGATACACATCTGAAGACCAAACCTTATCTAGGCATCTGTTATGCTCTCGGACGATTTTGATACTAAAATCTCTTATGAAGAGCTTCGTGAAGCTTTTGCTGAGGCCCTGTCACCTGTGTTATTGCAGACCCCAGTTCTTCGTATTCTCTCTACCCTTCAGCGTTCTCTTGATATTCTTGACATCGAGGGTCTTTCCAAGCTTTGGCGTCTTGTCGACTCCGCTCAACGTGAATCGAATGAAACCGTTGACCCCTCTCTTCCATCCTTACCTATTGGTTCCAGTTCTGCTCCTTTGGCGTTTGTTGAACCTGAGATAAACGATTGGACCCACTTTTTGGACATGTACTTGGCCTCATCGGCAGAATTAAATCAAGTCAACCCGGCACCAGGCCATCTCCGACTCTATCTACTGGCCTATCTCCTTTCGACGACCTTCAAAGATTGTTCAATCATGATTCGTCTCGATCGCTTCGAACAGAAAGTACCCACGCAGGAGGTGAAACTCGAGCAGGTCGTGGTCATCGATTTGGATCCCAAAAACATGGCTCGACTGCGGAAATGGGAAAAATTAGATCAGGACATTGTTCAGGCTTACATTACTGGAGGTGGCCGAAAAGTCTGTATTGACGCCAGATGGCCATACCAGATGGCTCAATCTAAAAACAAGGCAGATTGACGTACGCGCGGAGATATTTCTTGTACTAGTTGTATATCCTTGTTAGTATCAGTCATGGCGAATTTTATAATGGGATCTCATTCCCGTCTATTTCGTATGTACACATGTACTTCAGCTCGTTAAGAGTTTTGCTTGGAAACCTTGAGTTTTACGTGCAAGTACTTTTGGACATACTAGTACTTAAGTTATGCACAGATTTTGCACTTGGCACGTGAGTAAATGCCGGAAATGGTCCGCACTCCGGACGCACAGGGTCGCGCTAAACTTGGAACACTGAGTAAGTGCTTCCATTCGTCCTCTCTCCTCTACCCCTCTTTGTACAATGACATTTGTGCGATCCTTGATTAATTCTGCTCGTCGCAGACAATCTGTAGCAGCAGGCTGTACCCCTACCGTACCTCTGAGGAGATACGCTTCGACCTACAACAATGACGTCGCGGGACTAAATGAAGAGGAGGCAGAAGTGGGTCTACTCGTCCGCACAACCGCGTCTTTCCAGATTTCAATCTGCTCTTACAGTTTAGAAATGCAGTCGTTGAATTCGCTCAGAAGGAAGTCGCTCCCAGAGCTGCTGAAATTGACAAAACAAATACCTTCCCCGCTGTAAGCGTTGCGCTTCTGCGACGTTTCCTATCGCTCACTATCGTCGATCTTGGGAACTGCAGGATCTCTGGGAGAAGCTTGGTTCAATGGGTCTTCTCGGAATTACAGTGGATTCGAAGTATAACGGTCTTTCGCTCGGTTACTTTCACCACACACTTGCCATGGAAGCACTCTCCGCTGCATCCGGCTCAGTGGCCCTGTCATATGGCGCTCACTCAAATCTATGTGTCAATCAGATCCATCGGCATGGAACTGATAAACAAAAAGCTAAATACCTTATGGACCTGGTCAACGGAACGAAAGTGGGAAGTTTAGCGATGAGCGAGGTCACTAGTGGCAGTGATGTTGTAAGTATGCGATTAAAGGCAGAAAAAGTACAGGGAGGGTGGAAACTGAACGGCAGTAAATTCTGGTACGTCAACTTTTTTATTTTGGGTGGTAGTGGTGATGAACTTCTGAGCGGAAATCAGGATAACAAATGGACCGGTGGCGTCGACATTGGTAGTTTACGCGAAGACAGCCCCGGAGTTGGGCTCGAAGGGCATAACGGCATTTATCATACAGAAGGGATTCGATGGATTTTCAACAAGCCCTAAGCTAGATAAATTTGGGATGAGAGGAAGCGATACGTGCGAGTTGGTTTTTGACAATTGTGAAGTGCCCGATGGTAGATATGATTATCGTCTTTCTATCTTACTTTCTTACTTACGTTTCACAAGAAAACGTACTCGGCGAGGTCAATAAAGGAGTAGCTGTTTTAATGTCCGGTCTTGACCTAGAGCGGATAGTTTTGAGCGGTGGTCCCTTGGGGTAAGATACATCTCATAGAACTTGGATACAGCGAATTGATTTGATCTAGATTAATGCAAGCTGCTTTTGACGAGGCTGTTGAGTACATCCATGAGAGAAAGCAGTTTGGACAGCCTGTCGGAACCTTCCAATTAATGCAAGGTAAGGATTAAAATTTTCTTCGACTTTCTCGTCATTAATATGACCTTGTCAGCCAAGATCGCTGATATGTATACCAAACTCAACGCCAGTCGCTCCTACGTATATGCTGTTGCACGAGCCTGTGATCGAGGCAACGTTAGTAGACGAGTGAGTCAGCATTGATTCGCTCTATGAGCTCCATCCGACCTATGTACAGGACTGTGCCGGAGCAATTCTTTACTCGACTGAAAAAGCGGTCGAGGTGGCGCTAGAGGCAATGCAGTGTTTCGGGGGTAATGGATACATAAATGGTAAGTTCGATCATAAATCCTTCAGAATGCCACGATTTTGATGGCCTATACTTATACACTACTTCGAATATAGATTATCCGATGGGTCGTATTGTGAGGGATTCGAGACTGTACACTGTTGGAGCTGGGACGCAAGAGATCAGGCGTATGCTCATCGGACGCGAGTTCAACGAGGAGTACAAGAACTAATGTAGAATATCCTCTGGACTTCCTTCTTGGGTATCTATAATGTTTGAATCATTTCTCGAGCTAATAATGTTCCTTCCCGGTCCAGGCGTAGTTTCCATTTATATCCACGTAGTTCAAGATCTGCGATGGGCCGCGGAGTATGAAAGTGTCTCACTCTTGCCATATTGAATGGAACGCACACTTAACTAAAACCTCTCCGTTTGAATTTCGGGGTCCAAAGCCTGATAAACTTCTCTCTCTCTTACTTTACATTCTACTTCGCGTAACTATCTCGACTGACTGGTATTTAAACCGCCCTCTAGCTCATCTTGTGCTTGACTCTCCAAAACACCCCACATCGACAAAATCCTGACAACGTCCCTCTGTCTCGGATCTATTCCAAGAGATACGACTATGTCCGAATGGATCGACGTCAAAACGGAGGACTCGGCGCCTCACTTTTCTTCAACTGGTTCGCCTGGAATGGAGTCTGCCGTCCATCTCACTCCTGTAGAAACACACATTCCAACTGGCGGCCAGTGTGTCTCGCTTCCACTAGAACCCGAACAGGTTCCTCACGGTCGTCCACCACCTACACCATCTGAGCGGCAGCGCACTGTCCAGGCATGCGACAAGTGTCGAGAACGCAAAACTAAGGTGTGTAAGCAAGGATTCCTGTAGATTGTGCACTAAGACATGCTTCAGTGCTCTGGAGAACATCCAGTGTGTCAGAGATGTACAACTCGAGGACTCATTTGCCAATACTCATCCCGAGAGCCGCGTACTCGTGGTCCTTCTAAGGCTCGACTTCGCAATGCTATCTCCTCTGCAGACCTGCGATCCTCTCCAAATCCGCGTGCTTACTCTCATGGTCCTCAACACTCACAGCCGCAGCTCCGGCATTATCATACTCAGAGTTACGACTCAGTATCTGACTATCGCTCCCTGCGAAGGGTATCGTCCATTCCTACTACTCTCCATCTAGAGGAGCCTTCCGAACTTCCCCAGAACGCAGCCAGCTTCGAGACAGTGCGCGAAGCAACAGTGCGGGAGAGCTATACGCAGCCCTTTACATTCGACGAGAATCCGTCGCAATATCATACTTCGCCCTTGCAATATACGCAGCCGGACCCCCGAACTTCTCAATTACGGGATATGCGTCGTGTTCAAAGTCATTCTACTCTAATAGGTTCGCGTGGGACAGGCTTGAACAGGAGTAGTCCCAATTTCCCCAATCTCCGTCCAGTGGACGGATTCTCTGGGCAAGCATCATACACCCAGCAATGGGCATCTTCAGGCAATCCTCCATCTATGCCTTTGTTCGAATCTACGCTCGACTCCCGTCTCTTGTCTTCAGGAGCGCGAACAGACACATCGTCACGTCCTCGTCCCTCGCCTAAAGTCTATCCATGGGGGTATCAGAGTGATGGAAGCACAGGGTAAGCATGTCTTCACTAGTCAGAGTTGACCACCTCATTCGCCTTCAGGTCGGAAACTTTGTCGAACGATATCAATATTGAATATTCACCAGCTTCGTCAGAGGACGCTTCAGAACCTCAATCTTGTCGTGCGTTGTATAATTTTCCTCTATTGGCAAGACATCCTGACTTGGACATGAAGCGAACACCTTTGTGAACTACTCGCACTTTTCGGATCCAGATGATGGGGTTAACGTTTCAGTGTCCTCCCATGATGGTTGTACTCCTCAATTCCTCAGTCCTTCCTTATTCGCTCAGGGCGACCACTTCATTCCACAGGGGGTGACAATCGCGCACTCCTCGGATTCTCAGGGTGATATGCATACAGGTTACGAACAGTATGTCTATCACTGATGAACTCAAAGACATCATTCTTGGGATAATGCATCTATTGGGCCTACGTAGCCTCAAGCTCACTACGACTAACCTTTGCGCCACTCAAACCATGCATCAAACACATGTCCGCTACCTGCGCTTTCAGTCGTTCTATTCTAGAGTGGATGTTGAGGAATGCTGAAGGTAGTACAGATTGATATAAATGACCAGCTAAGTAATAGGGTATACGGGCAATATCGAATACTATCAAAAGAAGGGAAAAGAACATAATGTTCTGATCATGGAAAAGACCGTGAATGTGAAGGATTGTTGTTAGCCCGATTTTGCTCACATGATAGCAGGGTATGGAGGTAATGTATGAGGTATTGCGTAATCTAACGATCGTGCCCGCTTATGAAAATATGTATGAGCCGGACACCTACGACTAAGAACAGTGAACACACATACCTTGACACGTCACACCAGAGACACGGGGGAGCAAAGCTGGGCAGGAGTCCGGCGCTCGTCCCGTAAGCCGAGACCTAATCGCTTCAGGGTGATGGCTTCGAAATGAGTCGACCAACCTGCAACCCTGAACTCGTTCGTGACCAGCATAGGATATACGAGACGACTAAAAACATTGTCATCACGGAAGCCAAATTTTGACAGTCTGGTCAACGCTTCCAGTAGCAACAACATTCACCAATTTCTCAGGGTCTGTTGATGAGGCTTCCTCGGAAGTGGTGCCGTTGGCAATAGGCGTCTTTCCAGAAATTGTCTGCCGACCCCATGCGAGTGTAGTCACAAAGTGATTGTGAGCGTCGACGGTCTTGACACATCGTCCTGTTGATAGTTCCCATATGCGTATGGTCTTGTCATCCGATGCAGAAAGAAGATACTTTCCAGACGGATGGAAAGCAAGAGCACGAACCCAATTGTCATGACCAGGCTTCACAAGAAGAGAAATTAGGATCGCCCTGGTGGCAAAGTGATTAACGTACGAGATTTCGCAGCATTTGGCCAGTTTGGGCATCCCATAGCTTGATTGTCTTGTCTCGGGCTCCACTGGCTAGGTACAGTCCTGGTCGCTTCGCGCGATCGGTATTCTAGACTCCAGTCAAATCTGCTAGGAACGGAAGGTATCGGTGAAACTAACCGGAGTTCCGGTCAATTCTCGAATGGCAGCATAAGCGGCAATTGGCGCGAAAGCAACGACTTCGACATCATTCTCATGATCTCTCAATTCTAGTTTTGAATCTCCGGTCTGAGCATCCCAGACGCGAACAGTCTAAGGGAGATTAAAGGGAGACCTTAATTTCAAAAAGATGTCACATACGTGATCCTTAGAGCCACTCGCAAGCCATCTTCCGTCATCGGATGGCACCACACAACGCACCCACTCTGCATGACCCGATATAGTCCTCACTAGGTGTCTAAAGCTTTACGTCAGAGGCGCACAAAGTCGTGCGAAAAGCGAATAGCATACGTTGAAGCAATGTCGAACACTCTAATAGTTCGATCTCGGCTCGCGCTCACAATGTATTGGTCCCCAGGCAAAAAACGCACAGCGGAAACGGAATGGTCATGGCCGGGGAAGGTTTTTATGTTTTTCCATTCATTCTGAGAATCCCATAACTTAATGAAAAGATCTGATGAACAGGTCACTGTTGGGAGGTAAAAAGAGGTCAAGGGGGCTTTAGAGAAAGATTGGAGAATGTACAAACCTAGAAGGTGACCTTTGTGGTCGAACTCGACGTCCATGACCGCCTTTGTATGACCTTTGAGGGTCCGTTCAAACTCTCCTGTCTCCCAATCCCATATCTTGACCGTCGCATCTTCACTCGCGGAGGCGATTATTGTGTATTGTGGGTGGAATGCAACACGGGTGACTGGAGACCGATGCCCTGTAAGTACGTGAGCTGCAGGTGCTCGTGGAACCCAGTCCATTTGGGTGGCAGCTCGCTTGGCAGGCGATAGCGACAACTCTTCTTGCAATGCGGCATTGCGGTTCTCCAGGTCCATAATCTAGCAGATCACCCCAGAGATAAACCCACTGTGTAATTGACTAGGCGAGGTGCTCACTTTCTTCTGTAAGCGGATGACACTCGTCCACTTCTTCTCCAAGAGACCTGCATACTTTGCTTTGGGGTCTGGAGTGTACTGAGTCCCTGCGTCGGCTTTGAGAGCGTTGAAGGCGGTAATAAAGTTGTTAGCGTATAGATAATCAAGCATAGACTTGTGCCTGTGATATGAGGTGGTTTCAGTCAGCTGTGTAAGATGGAGGTAGTCCTTGACACACAGATCTTCTCTCTGCCTGTCGGAAAGCAAAGACATCTCGGTGCCTCGAGTGTTTGCGGGGAATAGTAAGCGGGTGAGGGTCACAAGTCAATACGAAAAATACGCGACCGATGGTGAGATGGTTTGAATGAACTTTTGTATTGGTTTGTTTTCGCGCTGCTATGTTACATAGCTCTGTTGCCTATGTAAGGTTCTGACTTGTACCCGTATCACATATAATGTAGCAGCAAATCACAGAACGCGCGCATCCACTAACATGGATGATATCTGCTTTGTTGGAGACATTTAACATTTAAACACGATGTAGACTGACGAGATAAGAAAACCACCATCTAGTATAGTTTTGCAGCAACGAATGGCTTGAACTACACGCGCAGACGCGATGACAGACTACTCGACCATGCAACAATCCAACATAAGAGGAAACCCGCAGAATAAAATGGACGAGCGTGAATAAAAACGACTTTGCAGCCGAGCGCGGATGAAGCCGGGAGTGTGTGAACTTTTAATTTCGACGTGTCGGGATTTTAACGGGGCCAGTTCTTTCCTCCACCAAATACCCTCGACTTCATCGTTTCACCATGCTGACCACCCGTGGTGCCGTCGCTCGCATCTCTAAGAGAGCGTGGAACAGCGCCAACAAAACAAACGCGCTCTTCTCCACTTCCACCCTCCTCTCCAGGTCTGCTCTTCCCAAGACCCAGCAGCGTTCCAACAAGGCTCTTCCTCGTGCCTCAGCCTCTGCTCCTGGTTAGTATTTCGTGTTCTTTTGCCTTCTATTTTACTGTCTGTATCTCTTTATCTATTTGCTATTTTTCAACCCCTCAGAAAAATTTTGCTGACCCCCAACCCGTCTACAGCCGCGCGCACTTATGCCACGGAATCTGCCGCTTCTATTGGCACGGTGAAAACCGTCATTGGTGCCGTCGTCGACGTTCAGTTTGAGACTGATAACCTCCCTCCCATTCTCAACGCTTTGGAAGTCCAGAACTTCAGCGGTGGTCGTCTCGTTCTCGAGGTCGCTTCCCATCTGGGTGAGAACTCGGTTCGTACCATTGCCATGGACGGTACCGAAGGTTTGGTCCGTGGAACCAGGGTTATTGACACTGGTGCCCCCATCACCATCCCTGTCGGTACTGCTACCCTCGGTCGCATTATGAACGTCATCGGTGAACCCATTGATGAGCGTGGTCCCATCAAGGGCGCCAGGATGTCCCCCATTCATGCCGACCCCCCTCCATTTGTCGACCAGTCCACCACTGCCGAAGTTTTGGAGACTGGTATTAAGGTCGTCGATCTTCTCGCTCCCTACGCTCGTGGTGGAAAGATTGGTCTCTTCGGTGGTGCTGGTGTCGGAAAGACTGTGTTGATTCAGGAGCTTATCAACAACGTCGCCAAGGCTCATGGTGGTTTCTCTATCTTCTGTGGTGAGTTTATTTCCACCCGTACTTATCCGAACCTTGATTAAACCGACTTTTAGGTGTCGGTGAGCGTACCCGTGAGGGTAACGATCTGTACCACGAAATGATTGAGACTGGTGTCATCAACCTCCAAGGTGACTCCAAGGTCGCTCTCGTCTTCGGTCAGATGAACGAGCCCCCTGGTGCTCGTGCTCGTGTTGCCCTTACTGGCCTCACCATTGCCGAGTACTTCCGTGACGAGGAAGGACAGGATGTGTTGCTCTTCATTGACAACATTTTCCGTTTCACTCAGGCTGGTTCGGAAGTGTCTGCCTTGCTCGGTCGTATCCCCTCTGCTGTCGGATACCAACCTACCCTTTCCACTGATATGGGTGGCATGTAAGTTTGGGTTGAACTCGATTGGTGGTCATCATGCCTGACTGTTCTTCGCAGGCAAGAGCGTATCACAACTACCAAGAAGGGTTCCATTACCTCCGTGCAGGCTGTCTACGTCCCCGCCGACGATTTGACTGATCCCGCTCCCGCCACCACCTTCGCCCACTTGGATGCTACCACTGTCTTGTCTCGTGGTATTGCTGAATTGGGTATCTACCCTGCTGTCGATCCCCTTGACTCCAAGTCACGCATGTTGGACCCTCGTATCGTAGGATATTTCTCTCTTTGTGACTCGGTATCATTAACTGACCTGTCATATCCAGGTTGGTCAAGAACACTACAACGTTGCCACCGCTGTCCAGAAAATCCTTCAGGACTACAAGTCCCTCCAGGATATCATTGCTATCCTGGGTATGGACGAATTGTCTGAGGAGGATAAGCTGACTGTATGCTGCTGTCTTGCTATCGTTGAGGTCGTTGCTAACCGTAATTTTAGGTCGAGCGTGCACGTAAGATTCAGCGTTTCATGTCTCAACCTTTCCAGGTTGCCCAGGTTTTCACTGGTTTCGAGGGCAAGCTCGTCTCCCTTAAGGACACCATCCGCTCTTTCAAGGAGATCCTCTCGGGTGCTCATGATGCACTCCCTGAATCTGCCTTCTACATGGTGAGTAAGATTCTGTCCTTCTTATGACTTCTGTTGATCCATGCCCGAACAGACTGGCACAATCGAGGATGCCAAGGCCAAGGCTGAGCAGCTTGCTAAGGAGATGGGCAACTAGAGAACTTGAATACCGCAGACGTGGTTTCTTTCGTTGCATTACCAAAATCCATAGATTGCGAATCTTTGTTGGTTGAAGCACAAAAAACATTACCTTACTTAATATCAATGTGAACTGCAGACTCTCAATCGTGAGGCCCTGAGGATGGGTGTTGCAAAAATGTACTACGTATAGCTACCGTTGCACCAGGAGTTGGCATCTGATCTTTTGTTTCGAATCCTGCTGGCGTTGTATGTCTATTTCCGCAATACTTATATCTATCATTGTATGTACCTGCTCAGTGCCGAGGTTTCCGCATGACTGGGACAGTCCTCAACAATAAGACTATTCCTTTTTCGGATTCTTCCAGAGGATCTGAGATGCTAAAACTTCCCTCTCGTCTTTTTCGCCCAACTTTCTTCTCATTTTCACCTCGCTATCAGCCTCGTATACTTTGCCGATCCTGGATGGCTACAGCCCCAGATGCTGACTGGTTACGCGTTCCTTCCGGACCGGCTCCCCCATATTCCATTTTCAACAAACCTGTCCAAAAATCTGAACAAGATGACAGAGATTACAGGATAATCCGACTAGACAATGGCCTGCATGCAACTCTGATACATGATGCCAATGCAGACAAGGCTGCTGCTAGTCTGGATGTTGCAGTTGGACATCTTTATGACCCGGTGAGCGAGCTTGTCTTCTCACGCGTCAAGCTCGAGGCTTAAACAACCATATCTAGGCCGATATGCCTGGTCTTGCTCACTTCTGCGAGCATCTGTTGTTCATGGTGAATACTTCGTTGAAAATTACCGAGATGCCGTGATGGCGTCTACCGTCACACAAACTAACTGTCGCTATTTTAGGGTACTGAACAGTTTCCCAAAGAGAATGAATATAGCGAAGTACGACATGTCCTCTCTACCTCCCTTGATACCTTCTTAACGTTCCTCTCCTAGTACCTGTCCAAGAACAATGGCGGTTCAAATGCCTTCACATCCACTACAAATACCAACTATTTTTTTAATGTCGCGACCTCTGCATTGGCCGGTGCACTCGAACGTTTTGCAAGTTTCTTTCATTCCCCCCTGTTCGCTCCCAGCTGCACTGTCCGCGAGATGAATGCCGTCGATTCCGAACACAAGAAGAATCATCAATCGGACATGTGGCGTATCTTTCAGTTAAACAAGCATCTGAGTAAAGAAGGGCATCCGTGGAGCAAGTTTGGTAGCGGGGACAAAGAGAGTTTGTCTAAAGCTGCCAAACTACTGCTGAAGAGAGGATTGCTTGTAGAGAACGATATTTCGTCACGATCAACCGAAATCACTCCATCTCCCACTTCTTCTAGAGTCTCCTCCCCTGTGCCATCCATTTCCTCCGCAAACAGCGACACTGAGGCAGATGGTGGTCCCGTAGGACGCGAAACTCGTAGAAGATTGGTAGAATGGTGGAGTCACGAGTATTGCGCCAGTCGAATGCGTCTATGTGTCATCGGGAAAGGTATAGAACTTATCACTGTTGTTCCGTATGACCGACATTTGCTAATGTCATGACAGAATCGCTTGATGAACTTTCGGAATTAACGTCAACCTTCTTTTCACTTATACCGAATCGCGGACGTGATGCCCTTCCTATGATACCTGATCATCCCTTTGGCCCCAACGAGAAAGGAGTACGTTGCCAATTCTCCTTCAATATAACCGCAATTTGACAGGTTCGTCATCAGACGTTCGTGTCTGTTCAGACAGTCATGTCCTTCCATGCATTAGAAATTTCGTTCCCTCTGGATTGGCAGCCTCCATTTTGGAAACATAAGCCGGCCAACTTTCTGTCGCATTTAATAGGTCACGAAGGCCCCGGTTCCCTGCACTCGCATTTGAAGAAGAAGGGTTGGATCACAAGTCTCAGCACTGGGCCTCAAAGTCTGGGAAGAGGGTTTGCCATGTTCAAAGTGACTGTGCACTTGACAGAGGATGGGTTCCGTATGTTGTGGTTTCTAGTCACTCGAATCTACCTTACACTTTTCTCTCTAGAACACCACCGTGATGTCGTCCATGCAACATTTCAATACCTTTCTCTTCTTCGCGCTTCAAAGTTCGATGCGTTCCACCAGCGCGAAATAGCGAGAGTCTCTGACATCAAATTCCGTTTCATGGAAAAAAGGCGTCCAGACGAATATGCGACTTCAGTCGCAGAACGTATGGCATGGCCCGTCCCAAAAGAACTCATACTTAAAGCGCCCAGTGTCACATGGGATTGGGATTCTCCTGCTGGAGAGAAGGAGGTTAGGAGTTGCCTTGAATCATTCAGAATAACGGAGGGACGTGTAGTGCTTATGGCGACGGCGGCTGAACATGCTAAGATTGCTCCTGCTGACGTCACCTGGGAAAAAGAGCCTTGGTATGGGACAAACTATCGTGTTGAACGATTTGACGAGCAATTCATCGAGAAGGTGCATTTATATCTCTGTGTTCGAAGGCAACAGAAGCTAATTGCTTCGCTACTCTGTAGGCTGAAGCGCCCAATGCGATTGAGGAACTCTTCCTTCCAGGACCCAACGAGTTCATTCCCACAGATCTTCAAGTTGACAAACGAATTGTTACTGAGGTTTGTTAAGACTATATAAAGCGATTTTCTCCTTTCCAACCTACTTTAGCCTCTCAAACGACCCCACCTTATACGAGAAACTCCTTTATCCACGCTGTGGCACAAGAAAGATGATCGCTTTTTCGTACCGAAAGCCCATGCCGTCATTGATATCCGCAGGTAAGTCGGCTTTCTCGATGTCATTCTAGGAGCACGACTAAATTGTCTTTGAATAGCCCTGTTGGAAATGAGACTGCTCGTGCTGCTGTCATGACCAAGTATGTTTGATGTTTGCACAAAACATACCTTTTGTGCTGAAGCTGATTCTCCAGACTCTATGCTGACATCGTTAATGACTCCCTCACCGAGTATTCCTATGACGCTGACCTTGCAGGTTTGTCATACAATTTCACGTCGCACACTAGCGGGTTGTTCATCTCGATCAACGGCTACAACGACAAACTCAGCGTGCTCGTGAAAAAGGTTTTGGAGACAGTCAAAAGCCTCTCTGTCGATCCTCAACGATTAGTGGTTATGAAAGAACAGGTTTTCTAAACGCCTTTTGCCTCTTAACTTCACTAACAATGGCCAGAATCAAAGGGAATGGCGAAACTTCTTTCTTGGACAGTCTTATACGCTATCCGATTATTTTGGTCGATATCTCTTGACGGCTGATCATTGGTCTTTGGAGGAGAAGCTGAAAGAATTGCCTTGTAAGCATGTAGCTACGGAGACTCGTGATGATAAACTCAAAATTGCTTTAGCGATTACTGCTGATGAGATTCAGGCTCATATTAAACAATTATTGTCGCAGGTCAATTTACGGATGCTCGTGGCTGGCAATATTTACAAAGACGTGCGTGCTCATAACCTTTGATACAGAGGAATCAACCATACTGAAGTATTCTTATTAGGAGGCTCTGAAGATTGCGGACATCGCTGAGGATGGCCTGGGTATCTCTTCGCTCAAAGCTGTCGAACTGAATGATCGGGCGCTACTACTTCCACAGGGTACGATACATAGCATAACACAATTTGAAAATTTGACATCTGAATGACCATTGTTTTACAGGTTCAAATTATACCTGGACCTGCCCTATTTCCAACCCTAATCAAGCCAACTCGTCTCTCACTTACTTCGTTCATTTCGGCCCAATCGCGGACCAGAAACTCAGAGTCGTTTCCTCACTTCTTACGCAAATTCTGAGCGAGCCTACTTTTAACGTTTTACGTACCCAAGAACAACTAGGCTATGTGGTCCAATGTGCTCCTTGGATGTTGGCAGGCTCTAGCGAGAAAGGAATGCGCATTCTAGTTCAGAGTGAAAAAACTCCAGGATACCTAGAGGAACGCGTTGAATCATTCTTGGATGGCATGAAATCGACCCTCGAAAACATGTCCGAAGTAGAGCTGGCCGAACAAAAGAGTGGTTTAGAGAGGAAGTGGCTGGAGAAGGATAAGAATTTGGCAGACGAGACTTCGTATTTCGTCGGTCACATTACAACGGGTCACTGGGATTTCCTGAGGAGTGAGTTTGGGCCTTGATTTCATTGATTTCACCTTTTGACCGTACACCAGGGGAAACCGATGCACGCTTGATTCGAAACGTCACGAAAGACGATGTCCTGAATCTTTTTCTCTCTCATGTCCATCCCTCTTCGGCCACACGTTCTAAACTGTCGATTCACATGATTTCTCAAAAACCCCGCCCAAGAAAAGTCAGCGTTGCCGCATCTCAAGCATTCGATGCTCTCCTACGTGAAGCTGGTGTTGAAGTTGATGCAGAGGCTTGTAAAAAATCACTAGGGGGTAACGAGATGCCACTGGCGACAGACTTTACGAATTATTGGAAACAAGCTCTCGAGACGAAACCAAGTGCTGCCAGGTTGCTCAATGCTATCCCAGAACTTGTTGAAAGGTACCCCGTTCCTGGCGAGGGCAAGGATGTCCCTCGTTCTGATGTGACATATATCGAGGACTTGAAAGCGTTAAAGTCCAGTTTGACAGAGTCTGTTGACCCAGGCCCAATGGTTCAGTGGGGTGATTTGCCCACGTCACGCTTTTGACTTGATACATAAGTAGCTATGCATGTCGATGTAATCGTGATGGGAATGTCATGAATTTCGAGCTGTCCACTCCTAAGTATGTATCCTTTGATGTAATTTTCTGGCTGCACGCTGGTTCATCGATGATAAGATAACATATGAATCCATTCAAAACTCGCCAAGGAACTATGCTGAAGAGTGGAAGAAATAATATGGATGGATTAGTACAGTGAAGTTGAAAGACGATTGCAATAAGGACGAGTCCAACGATAGCCCGCCGGAGAGCAATTGAAAAGCTGGATCACGGATAACCAGTGATACGTAAGAGGGAGACGAGACAGCAGGGCAGCGCATAAGATGACAAGAGTGGCTCATTTCCTTCTGGGGGCCTGTTTGGTGTGCTGAGGAGGTGCGACGAAATCTTTGGGGCGTCGGAAAAGGAGGACGTGGGGTTCGGGTGCTAAGTCCAGAACGCGTTAATCGGGAACTCCAAGTGCTTTGTGATACTTACCATGCACTTCATAGTGCTCCCATCCTAGACTTTGAGTGATTCCGATACCCCGCCACTCAGGCTCTGCCAAAAGTCGTAACGTCCCAGAGTCGTCTGGGTTGAAGAAGTGCTTTGGAATCATCTTCAGGAGTTGCTTGGGAAGTATAACATGCCGATACTCATAGTCATCGTCTGAATAACGATCAGAGTAGTGAATTCTACAAACGATAATCAGAAGAGAGGAAGCATGACAAACAAAACACCAACTTCTCGATATATTCTTCGAGCTTACGGTTCACATCTTTATTGCCTGCTGCCGTTGCATCCATCGCTCGTGTTCAGTGTTGAAAAACTTTGAGTGCAAGTGATAACGTAAAGACGAGAGCCAACAGCATGCGGGAGGACAAGCGAATGCCGGATTTATTATGAGGTCACGTGACAGACGCGTCGGAACGACTCAGTCTGATCATCGACAAAGGTATCCTAGTTGACTTCCTCCATTATGACTTTCAATGGGCGGTCCGCTCAGAGAATGAGAGAGTTTATCTCATCGACTAATTACGGATATGCATCATTCCAACATCCCTTACAAATGACTCAGAATGTGCCCTTGCCAGAAGAGATATACGAAGATGATTACCTGGACGACTATACTGAAAGCATTGGCGAGTATATGCGCCTAATTTCAACACATATAATCGTTCTGAATATTCTTTGACAGAGATGCAGTCTTCACCATCTCCACCAGAAAAGGGACATCATTTCACCTATGTGAAGGAGTACGAGGAAATTGATGATAACTCCTTCACTTTGAGCGATACGATGCAATATCATGCACAAGATCCGACTGGACCACACGTCTCTTTGCCTATCTTCCTGCCGCGCTCCTCACCAAACATTAATACCGGTCAATTGAGATTAGAATGTCTTCGTTTTGACTCAGAACCCTCACCTTCATCCCAGCAGACCATTATCGAGCTTCTTGGAGAGATGACGGTTATGACTATTACTCAGCACTAGAACCAAGGGCTCCGATAGAAACAAACTCTGATGAAATATCTAGAGAGTTACCACCAACGACGCAAACTTACAATCCGAGAAACACACACGGAATAGCTCTCCGGCCAGTCTCTGCCCTCCGTAAGTACCCATTTTGCTACAATACCTAGTAATCTAGCTTGTTTACTTATACATCGCACCCTCAGCGGACATATATCGAGGGATTTTTAAATTTGGTGTTTTCAATGCCGTCCAATCCTCCTGTTTCAGTGATGTTCGCGACTATAGGCAACCTTTGGTCGTAGTGAAAACTCATTTCCTTTTATCCATTAGATTGTTGATTCGGACGAAAATATGGTATGATCAATGTTTATCTCATTCCAATGACTTTAATCGTTCAAGGACAAAGGTTGCGAGCGGTAAAAGTGAGGTTGTTGTGTGATCATGTTTCTCATTCTCTTTCAGCGCCAACGGGAAGCGGAAAGACGGTCCTCTTTGAGCTTGCTATTATCAGGATGCTGACTCTGCCCAACAACACCGATAGACACATGAAATGTGTATATATAGCACCAACAAAGGTGAGTAGGGTGATGTATACTTTCAAAATATCCGACATCGAGCTTCAATTCATAGGCGTTATGCTCGGAAAGGTATCGTGACTGGATGTCCAAATTTGATCCTCTTGGCATTAAGTGTGAGTGGCGCAAGAAGCTCAATGGTTGACAAGACACTTACCTTTGACCAGGTTCCGAGTTAACAGGAGACACCGTGCATTTCGGGAAAGGTGTTTGGGGTGATGCCAAAAGGGCATCTATCATGTTCGTCAATGCTTCTTTCATTTCTATCGTGAAATAATTGATTCTTACCTAGCATAACAACGGTCTGTATCGTCGGACTGTTCGAACTATGGAAGCTCACCAATTATATGAAGGGTGAAAAATGGGACAGCCTTACCCGTAACTGGTTCGTACACTCAAAATTCAAAGCGCTATACCGATGTACATATGTTGGTGAGCAGGGATGACCATTCACAAATTCTTTCTTCTATCCGACTTTTGTTGGTCGACGAGGTTCGTGCCGTCCGTAAACTTTCCATCGTATCGCGTGATCAACGAATATGGGATCGTGTCATAGGTTCACATTCTTAATGAATCCCGCGGTAGCACCCTCGAGGTTGTTGTATCACGCATGAGAACGCGTGGTTCTTCTGTCCGGTTTTTGTTCGTATCAGCCACTGTTCCCAATATACAAGATATCGCTGCATGGATTGGAAGTAATAGGAAGCCAGGCATACCTGCAAAGGTCTTTGAGGTAGGTAACCTTAGACTGTAGCGGAAACCCTCCCCTTTTGATCTGGTCAAATTGTTAGTTTGGCGAGGAGTTTCGACCATGCAAACTCACCCGTTTTGTGATCGGAGTGCCCCGCCCCAGAGGACAAAATGACTTTGCATTCAATAAAAGCTTGGATTATAAATTGTTCGTGGCTTTGCAGCAGTACTCGGCAGGGAAGCCCATCATGGTATTTTGTTCAACACGAAAAGGTTCGTTTGTCCGCACCGATGGAGAAACTCCTTTGATCTGTTCTCCAGGGGTGTTCACGACAGCCGAACAGCTGATGAAGGACTATTTGGAAGCCGAAAAGGGCCGAAAGAACCTGCCCTGGTCTCATCCCAAGAGGTAACAACCACCAAGTTTTAGTGCAACCTAACCTCTTTACAGGTGTGAACATTCCTTCAATGATAAACGCCTTACAGGTCAGTGTTCTGCTCGATAAACTCCGTGCAAGCTCGAACAATGATATTAAACCGTGGTCATATCTTAGACCTTGCGGCTGTTGGGATTGGAGTGCACCATGCTGGGTTGACCCTGGACGACCGAAGGACAACAGAAACCCTTTATTTGAATGGAACCCTGAGGGTCATCGTCTCAACTTCGGTATGTTCCACTGTCTTCGACTACATACTATCACTACTGACCTTAGTCTGGATAAGACTTTGGCTGTCGGCGTTAATCTCCGTAAGTAGCTGTATCCTGCTTCTTGTCATCGCCATTGCTGGAAGGAGGATTCAGCTGCACACATGGTCGTCATCAAGGGCGTGCAGACATTTAACAACAACACCTCAGTTGAATACTCTGATCTTGATATCATGCAAATGCTGGGACGTGCTGTGAGTTCGAACATGACTTGTCAGACCTTTTATTCTCATTGAATCCTTGTAACAGGGTCGGCCACAGTTTGGTTCGTACTGTCCTGACAAATATGACCGCTTTCTCATATGCATCCCTTCATAGATAAAGACGGGATAGCGCTTATCATTTGTGAGACAGAGCTCGAACAGAAATATAGAGCTCTTGTCCAGGGCAAAACAATACTTGAAAGCACCCTCCATGCCAACCTTGCGGAGCACCTTAACTCAGAAATCGGTCTGGGTACCATCACAAGTATACCGACGGCGAAGGCGTGGTTACGTGGCTCGTTTTTATTTCAGAGACTTCGGAAGAACCCGAATTACTACTCCTTGGGAAAGGATGATAATGAAACTTGGGAAGAACGGGTCGACGAACTGGTGTTACAGAGTGTAGAGAAACTACGGCAGACACAACTCGTCGAAAACGGTGCTCATGGTGATGAACTGATCTCCACCGACTTTGGTGACATCATGAGCAAGGTAAGCTTTCCACAATGATGCATGATCTACTGCTGACGGGAAACAGCTTTATATACGTCAATCGACGGTATGTCTAGTGCCGATCTCGACTTCCCGGGGCTTACAGTCAATTCCAGATGGGTTTGATATTGGCATTGCCTGAACATCCAACGCTACGGGATATCGTAAGAGTCTGTTTGTTTATACCAGCGCAAAAAGCTGATCGACCTGTAGCTTGAGATGGTTTCGTCTTCTGAAGAGTGCGCTTAAATCTCGTTTCTCTTCCGAATGACTGCATGTCAAGACATACACTTTCTAGGTTTTCGGATACCAAATTGAGAGTCTCGGAGAAATCGGTGAGTTAAGCTGCCCCTATCTGATTCAGGCCTTGTGTTAACAGTACCTGAAGGCATTGAACAAACTTCGAAAGCACTCAGACATTCGTTTCGAAATGAAAAAGGTCGACAAGACGGTCGATAAAGTATTCCTTCTTATCCAAGTTAGTAGACATTGCACTCGATATAGGATTTTCTAATGTGACTTCTCTCACTAGGCGGTCCTGGGTGGTATTTCTTTGAATTCCCCTGAATACAAGAGCGCCGACAGTCAACCTCAACTTGAGGCATTTAGTATATTTCGCCACGTGAGTCGAATTATTAGAGGTTTGTTTACCACTCTTCCCTTCGACTTCGCCTAATATTGACAACATGTAGCTGTCGTGGAAGTCGGTGTAGTCAAGCAGCTTGGAGCACAAGTGAAATATGGACTGGAATTGTAAGGATTAGTTCTGACTTGCTTTTGATTTTTTCTAAAGACTTAACAGATTGAGATGCTTAACTGCCAAGGCCTGGGAAGACAGACCGATCGTCTTGCGGCAGCTCGAGCAGATTGGTGAAAAATCGTGAGTTTGTATGAACACTTTCTTACAACATCCTGACATTTGGTACTTTCAGCATCAAGGTCAGGTTATGCCTCGTCATCATCCACTTGTCTTGACTGCGAAAAAAATTAGGTTCTCGCCGAACATGGCATTGTTTCAATCTCGCATCTACTTAAACAAGATCCTCTTAGAATTGAGACAGTCAGTTCACTCATCTAATATATACCCGTACCCAAATCCATTGACACGGCGATGACTAGCTCCTCAACCGTCGCTCGCCTTTCGGACTTGAACTTTTAGCATCTGCCCGAGATTTCCCTCGATACACATTGAGTATAACTCAACTCGGGGTAACGTCGAACGGTGGAAAAAACCCGGTGGAGATCGAGCTTTCCGTTCAGTGTGGATTAGAACAAGTACAAGATTACCAGCCATTGAAGTCCAAAAAAACCAAGGGATACAATGGAGACATGACTGTAGTATTGACAATCTCGTCGGATTTGGAGTTATTTGATTATCGTCGAATCTCGTGAGAGCACACTCGCCGGATCCCTAGGCAATGCACTGATGTCTATATCTAGGACGAAGTCCCTCAAAGAGAAGAAGACATTTAATGTGATAATTGAACTGTCCAGGCCTAGTCAATCGATCAATGTTTTAATCACGTCGGTGAGAGCCACACATCCTACTAATCCTGATATAAGAATTAGATCGAGACGGTGTATGTGGACAGGAAACCACTGCTGGTTTGGTGGTTCAGCGATCATATAAACCAGCGTTATCTCCCCAAGAGTTCCCCACACGCAACACTCGACCGCCCACAACCACTGTACGTACTTACTGGACTTATCTGTATCTCGATTTGTCTGAGTTGGTGCCAGGACATTGACCTTGCGGGACTGGAGAACGACCCAGATTTCTGGAACATGGATATAGGAGAGGAAGTTTTACCGGTCGTCCGGGACCTAACAAAACCTAAGGGTGATACCATTGAATTAGAGCTTCCTTGCGCTGATGCCTTAGACTCAGAGAACTCTCAAAAAAACAATAAAAATACATCGTTTCAAAAAGCCAAGAGTGGAGTACTTTTGCGCAGCTTGGATCAGAAAACAGTTACACCAGAAAGAATGCAAAACGGCAATTTTGAGTACCGCACTGTCTTCTGTACCCATTATCAAAAAGCTCATCTTGGCTAGATGCAATCACCCCTGCAAAGACAAGAAAAAATGTCGTCATTTATGGTAAGTATTACGTCGAGACTTCTAGAAACAACGATACCACGTTGCGTAGCTGCCGAGACGGTTTGCCAGAAAAACCCAAGAAGCGACCCTCTTCTGGAAAGCCCGTGGAGTCTCCTGTAAAGCAACAAAATCGTATAGTCGGCGAGGTTTCCAAGGCCAAGGTTTCTACTCTTAATCGCAGAACGAGGGATCGCAGGCTAGATCAGCTCGAATCACTGCACAAACAATCCAACGTTTCTAGCAATCTCCAGCTTTCACCAGGCCATCGCTTGAAATTGGAGCCATCAGTGGAGCTCAAAAGGAAACGGAAGCCAATCCCCGACTTCAAAATCGACTACACGGAACTGAAAGATGCCCAGAAAGGGACCAGGACGGACTACGACTTATCTGAATCAGATGATGACGAAGACGACTTGCCCGAAGCCGTCGGAATTTCTAATATAAATCAATCTCGTACACCTTCGGAAACCAGCTATTCAAATTCGGACATCGATTCTCTCATACGTGCTGTTCCTCTTCACGAACTTCCGACGATTCCTGCCAGTGGACGCATGGAGTGTGAAACAAGCGATCAAAAACCCTCAACGTCTTCCAACAAACGAAGCAGGGCAATAGAACCAAATCCTGCGAATAAGCGAACCAAAGTCGAAGGAGTTCCCTCGAAGGAGTCGAAGGACGCGAATGGTGCTGTAGCCAAACACGAATCCCTGTTTCTATCTGATGATATCAACGACCTCGAGGAAGACGTGAACTACGACGAATCTTCCAAAGCCTGTGATCGGTTACTAGACCCATTTCTCGATTGCAACGACTTTTCTTTGACGTCTGAGTATTTGGATAACGAACTCGCCACCCCAGATTTGACACTTTCGACGGCCGCCTCGAACTCATTTGAACTCACGGGAACTTGGGAGACGGATCTCGTTGCTATAAAAGAGGAGACTTTGAGGACAGATTCAGACGAAAAAGAAAAGAACATCGACGATTTCGCGGAGTTGGATGCATGGCTGAACAGTGGAGCTGTTGAAGTGCTGTAGAATATAACCAAGTTGGTCATTAACGATTAGGACAGACTATGAGTCTAGCGACGATGCCTCCATATCACTATCAGTAAATATCCTCAATGAATCCCTAAAACGATCATCCCACACGACTCTCTGCTGAGGCTTGACAACGTCCCATCCGGCAAGATCACGGCGCCAACGCAGCTCCTTTTTCATCCTCTCGGCTCTAAGCTCAACTTCCGTTGGGGGTGGATTGTTCACTTCCTCTTTGGTAGGTTCTCGCACCCCTCTTGCGAGCTCTCGTGCTGTAGCAAGTCTCGCGGGCAGTTTGTCATAGAACTTTTCGCGTGTTTTCTCGATTTCCGAAGTGAATTTTGATAATGAGCTTTTGTACCACTCTTCTCCTTCTTTATCAAAATCGAGGTCGCCCTGTGAAACGCTCTCTTGGGGTGTGGTTATATCGGCAAACATAGTTTTAGCTTCTTCCGTTGGAGGAATGATTGGACGGGAGGAGTTCATGACAAGGCGGTAGCCAGCTTCGGCACCAGCACGGACCTTGTGTCGCTGATTGAACCAGTCCCAGATCATTATAGGTATTTGGGAGATGCCAATATGGTTAGTAAACGGCACGAGGAGGAGTGGCGGTACAGGTGGAATAGTGAGGGGCGGCACATTCATGGCATCTGGAATAGAGGAACCTGATCTGGTAGGCGTCGAAGGCGGCCGCATTTGGAGAGGTGAGAAGACGGGAGAGTTTTGAACACTTGGTACAGCCAATTTAGGGCCAGACGGTGCCGTAGAGTCATCGCTTGGTTCCTCGGGCTCGTCAAAGTGACCGTCAGACTCAAGTTCGCGAGATAAGATTTCCTCATGGTCTACGTTGTCCAATGGGTCTGACCATCCTTTTTTAAGTCCAACCATAAACTCTTTCAGCGTTGGCCGTCCGATAATGACAATGCCACCTTGGAGTTTGTGTTTTGCAACCTCTTCAGGAGATTTGTATGTTGGTAGGGCTTTTGCAATATCAGGGATAGGGTCTATTCCGAGGTCAATGCGCCTGCGCTTGCGGATATCGTCAGCTACGCGTTCTGATACATCTCCGAAACGTTTTCCTGAGACGAGCTCAAAATCCACAGCTGCTGCAACAAGGATGGGCTAGTTTAACGTGTCAGTCATATTGGATTTGAAATGCTGCCGTATAAACTGACCTTCACGTACTTACGGAAGTATTTTGTCGCTTGTTGATAATCCTCGTCTCCGGGCCATTTCGCTCCGTATACAGTGACCTTGCGTGGCCATGCTAAAGCATCGATAGGCTCATCTGCCTGTTCTCGTACAAGTTCAATGTAGTGTTGCTTTATGCGCCGACATTCTCTTCTGTCATAGATGAAATAGCCTGTGATAGAAGACGTGACGGAAAGAAATATAAGCCAATTACGGGATGGTAGTTTGGGGCGTTTGTCGAGCCATGATACAGGGATTCCAGTATAACGTAGCGCCGTACGAAACCCCGATGGCGGCTTGGGTTCTACCGTAGACGTTGAGGCATTTGGAGTACTCATGAAGAAAGAGAACACGGTAAGTCCGGCTCGGTCGAAATTTACTCGGCAAGCGCCGAAGTAGTTAAAAAGTAATTTACAAGTACAAAACGTCATTTATAAAATAGTACATACATTACAATCTACTCATCCTCTGTCGCCTTCTCCAGTTGTTGGCGCTTACGCGCACCGGCACTAAGATAGAGCCTTAGAATTATGAATAGTAGTTGGATCAGATACTCACGTTTCCAAATCCAGTCCGCGCTTCTTTCCCGTCTTTGCCTCGTCGAGGAACTGATTCAAACCAAAGACATCGCTGGTATCCTTCTCAAATTGCACAGGACCTTCCCGCACTTCCTGGTCCGATGCTCCCTCGAAACCAACTCGGGCTTGGCCTAGACCGAACCTGTCGTTGCCCAGTGCCTTACCAATGCCTTCCTCTGTCCCGCCACCAAACGAATCATCATTGCCCTCTGTAATATTGCCTCGTGCCTTGTAGATAGCAGCAGCTGCAGTCGATCCGTGGAACAAGGGTTTGTCGTACAGATTGTAGGAGTCATCGTCTGCAAAGCTTCCAGATAGTGATTCCTGGTTGAACAACCGCGAGTCGAGCATGGACTCTTTTGAAAGCGTAGGCTTCGCAAGACCAAGAGCAACCTTCTCTGAGATATCGCGATTTTGCTGCCGCGCAAGCTGTTTCGCACGTTGTTCTGAACCCATGTTGTTCATCCGTAATTCGCGCTCGCGCTCTCTGCGTTTCTCTTGCCTCATCTGGTCCCGAATCTTGCGGGCCTCCTCATCTTCTTCGCTACCCTCCGACTCTGATCCACTACCACTGTCGCTACCATAATCCGCGAGTGTTGACTTCATTGCAGCTTGGCTTGCGGCGGTAGGCTTGGGGGCTATGCCCCCCCGCTCCTCCCGTGCACGTTGAGCCAACATCCGAAGATTCTCTTCTTTCGCCTCCTTTTCCTTTTGCGCAAGTTTCTGCTGCATGAGAGCTCGTTGCCTGACTTCTTCACGGGCATGTCGATCGGCAACAAAGAGAGCTTCTGAGAATTTGGCAAAGTTGTCGTTAATGTGAATCTGAAACGTTACTTTTTAGCACCGTATGTTATTAGACAAGTTGCGGTCACTTACATCTTGGAGCCCTCGGCCATCAGCAGCAAGCCGCTTGTCAAGCGGTATCGTGAAACCTTTGTTATTCTTCCAGTTCGAAATACACGGTGGTATCATCCATTCTTTCTGCTCTTGTGGTGTAGCTTTTCTAGGAGGACTCCTCAATACCGGAGGAGGTGGACTAGGGGGACCTCGGGGGATTTTTTTGTGCTTAAATCGCGGTGGTTCCAGCGGGTCTTCTACCACTTCTGTCATCTTGATGATCCTTTGTTGCAGTCCGCCTTGACCATTCTGCTGGCCTGGTGTATACCGAATGAAGGTTGTCTTCCCTTGAGCATCTGGTACATTTTTTGGCTGTGCGGCTTTGATTTTGCCGTTGACAAGTTTTTCGAGAGCTGCTCGTGTCTTGTCTGTAGTGGCCTGGACCTCATCCTCCGAGGGTCGGTCCAAATTTCGGTCATTGTCATCGAGATCTTTCCTGTGGAAGAGAGGAACAAGATCCTTAAACTGAGATTGGATGATTTTGTCGGGCCTTTGTCCTTGGTGAGCAATTGCATCATAGCGAACATTGCCCTCGCTATCGACTTGGAGAGCAAGTGTATTACCAGAAGAGCCCTGTATTGAACAAATAAGAACATGGTGATCAAACAGTTCCTCTTCTTGTCGTACCTTTTTCCGACCCATGTCTAATGGATATTGGGCTACATGGCATTCAGGGAATGCACCACCATCACCTATAAGAGGAGAATGAGTTCACTCGTGATTCAAGCATACAACATGATATCTCACCGAAATCTTCCGGGGTACTTGGCTTCCAGCCCTTCCGTTGACCGTATGGTGGTCGTGTTGGCCGTGAAGTGACTGCAAGTTGTTGCATTGGTAAACCAACTTCCTCGTCATCATCAGAGACCGAGGGAGCATGAATAGGTTTTGGAAGTAGTCTAAAGAGTACTGTCAGTGATACGTATCAACAGTGCACGGCTGAGACGTACGCAGCGAGCGCTGTTGCCATTGTGGTGAACGACGGAAGATGGTTCTGTCCTTATGTAAGCTACTCGATGAGGATTAGATATATTTTTTGTGATGTTCCATCCGATTATGGACCCAAACCATCAGCATGCTAGAATAGCACTGCCTGGGACTGCCATTCAAATGGCTGCCGATGTTATTGTTGATCTCATTGTATCAGAGCGCAAAGACGCAGCCAGAGCCTCCCACCAGCATTCCCTCCATCTAGAGCAGCAATTCGCCATCTACAGGGAAAACGCTACCGCAGCCTTTGCCACAGAGCAGGCCCGCCTTCATGACACCCATCAAAAGCTCATTTCCACACAGACCTTGCTTACGCAGTACCAGCACATGCCAGTCCTTGATGCTCGTATGCCTCCTGGCCTTCTGTGGTCTGGCCAGCGTCAGATTGAAGCAGGTCATGTTTTTCACCAAGTTCATGCCGCTGAAGAAACATCTGCAAAGCAGCGCCTGGAGGAGATGCAGAACGCTCTGCGCGATGTTGGTATCGTGTTTTCCAGCGAGGATAATTCTCTTAGGTTTGAGGCTGGCTGGGCTGCGGTTCTCGCTCAGCTCGAGGCGCGCGATTTTGGAGTAATGAACGCGGGACGGTTACATGAGGTTCTCGGCCAACTTACTCACAGACTCCAGCATGATCGGGAGACGATAGAGCAGCTTGAACAGCGAATAGCCGCCCTAGATGCTGAAAAGGCGCAGCTTGTTGAAAAGTATGAGATGGAACTACAGGTATCGAAGCTAGAGATCTCCCTGCTCAATGATGCTGTAGTCAGCCAAACACCCAGTCCATCTCCGCACATCTCCATAGCATCTCAAGCTGCCCAGACGCCATCTTTCATGACCTTAACGACCACGAATGGCTCAGATACTTCCTATATTAGTTCAACAAGCTCGATCGCAGGTGCAATTTCAGGTGCGCCTCGCGAATTGGCCTAGGGCACTGCTTCTTTGACAACTTCGACCAGTACCCTCATGGTCATCTCCACCAAACAACACGTATACCTAGCCTGTTTCAGCAGGTGGATCTGACTTCCAGGGTGACAACGCCGCGTACATGAACTCTCAGAGTCTCGTCGTCTTTACGAGTTGTTCAGAACAAAAGGTTACCAAATTACCCAGCGCCACACTGCAGTTTCTTGTGTACTCCACTCCATGCTGCCTGTCTCCAAATGATGTCTCGCGGATTATGCTTCTGACGGACTATGATCATTGTATCTTAATTATTCGGTCCATTATTCCAACAGTTGCTCCCTTGGCCGCCGTGTGGGGTTGTACATCTATGGCAATATTTACTCAAGAGGTGCATCTAGTCCAGCTATGTTACTTTCATCTCTTCGACAATTATCGTTTCTGTACCATTAATATTCTGTACGCTACCTTCTTGTTAAGTTACTCATCGTATGCGTTGTTATGGATGTTGGACGCCACTCAATGTTTGCAAGATAAACGGAAGGGTAAATAATTACAGGACGACAGATTATAAGTACAATGAGGCCAAAAATTGGCAGGTATATGAAGCAGATAGAAGCAGAAAGAGAATGACGAAGGCTCAGACTGATGTCGGTTGGCTTTCCCTGGACCTCCACCATGTCCATGCTCCAATGCCAACAATAAAATTAAAAAGACCGATGACGCCAGAGCCTGCGCCAAGAAGCACAAGAATATACCAACAGATTCCGACGACACGGTCGAAGGAACGGCCTACATAACGTTTGAGGTTTGCGCGTGAATCCGGAACTGGAGTATAAGTGCTCGGCAGTCGCAACATCGGTGGTTTTGACACTCGTGCCTCTGAAGGCGTGCCTGCCGGAGGGAGGAGAAGCATGCAGACGATGGGTTTCTATAGAATATTTCCTTTGAGGACAGAACGTAGGACTGAGACTGATGAAACATACGTGGTCTGAAGTCGTATAGCTTGGAATAGAGGTGTACAAAACGTTTGTGATATTTGATTTACCGTATATATCAGGAGAATCGGTATGTGTTGCATAGAGCACTCTGTCTGTCCAAGAGGGTACGCGCTTTGAACTGACTTGAATTTAGTTTACAATTTTGAAATATACTCCTCAGTGATACCATACCTGTATTTGTCGACTTCACCTAGAAGATATTTGTAGCTGCATTTGAACTGCCAGAATTCGCCCTCGTGTAGTCCTTGCAAGACTGTGCCTTTACGCCGTTCGATCACGAGTTGATCAAAGTCCTTGAGTTGCGCACGAGTACTTTCTTCATCCAATGCGTGTGCAAAATCTGTGTTCGAGTCAAGTGCAAGAGGGTGCATTGGGGGAATATCGAGTCGAAAGTTGAGGTCACCGAGGAAAAAGAGGTGCGAGGTGTCATAAATCGTACTAGGTGATTTTGACTCCGTCGGCACAACAGGAGGGAAAAGGAGCGTGCCAACAATATGTTGGTAGTCCGCGAGGCGAGCCGCCAACTTTTGCTTGTGTGCTGTTAGATGCGCGCAGACGAAACTGGATGAAGGTAAATCATACGTGGACCCACTTGAGTGGAAACTCACGTGAAAGTCTCCCCGACGTTTCCATCGCTGCCCGGTATACGAAAGCGCACACCGACTGCCCCCTTGTTGCCCATGTATGCAGGTCCTGTACCCGTCCATGTGGTATGGACATCACATACAGTACGAGCGATGGTTTCGTCACGTCCATAGACCAATAGTGCAACTCCAACATTCACAACCTTAGCA
This sequence comes from Termitomyces sp. K1Aa, assembly GCA_018221735.1. Lineage (NCBI taxonomy): Eukaryota > Fungi > Basidiomycota > Agaricomycetes > Agaricales > Lyophyllaceae > Termitomyces > Termitomyces sp. K1Aa. The sequence continues at coordinate 404,072 of JABAJX010019805.1, forward strand.
ATCAGGGAGAAACGTTCCTTGTTCGGGGCATTGGCTTCGATTTGCGACAATATGAGAGCGTTTCTGTCTTCAATGACAGCTTTAGAGAAGCCAGAAACTAGCAGCAACGCGTGTTAGTTTTGTTTGCATTGGTGTTCGATGTAGGCCAGACATACAGCCGAGATGTAAAGGAAGGAGTTCCTGAAAACCGACGGCCACAATGTCTGGCGCGCGAGATTCCTTGGTAAGAAACTTGGAGACTTGAAGAGTGGGTGACAGCCAGTCAACGAGGTCTTGTGGAAGACCACGTATACCCTGCAAATTTGTGTTATAGGACGCGATTTGGACAAGTAAGCGGTCAGAAGTCATGGCAGGAAACAGGTAGTTTTAATTAATCAAAGCATATACATCATTGACACAATCATTGATCAAATCCTTCATCATTATAACCAGCTGCAATCATAGACTACGCTGCAGAACTGACGATTGAGTACTTTACACTCTAGTTGCAATCGACGCTTCTTTCGTGACCTCCAAGTCCTTCAACAACCCTGTGCTCAGATTGTATACCCAGCCATGCACGCGCACATTCTTCCTGTTGTCATTTGACGCCCAGGCGGTCTTCAGCGTCGCGCTCTTGCTCAGATTCTCAACCTGCAGCTTGACGTTCTCTTCCACAACGAGAGGAAGCGCCTCCTGAGATGTGGTAGGGAGACGAAGGGTTCCAGTGAGTTTTGTCAGAGGTTCAAGCCACTGGTTGAGCGGCGCTTCATATGGAAGGTTGGGAATCGTCAAAATCGGCCCATCTTCGGTTTTGCGCTGAGCCGCGGCAAGGCAGGCTGCGGCACCTCCACACTCAGTATGCCCGACCACGATAACTAGGGTCATCACATCAGACAGGTGGTGCTACAACGAGAACAGAGTAAATACCGTTTTGCACACCAAGATGGTTTACAGCATACTCTAGAACTGCCTCAGAGTTGACATCGTCCAGTCGGAACTGACTATGGTAGGATCAACGGGTCAGGATGTGATGCCGGCGCTGCGAAGCTTAGATAACGGACTTAGCGATGTTGCGATGAACGAAGACATCTCCTGGCCGGGCTCCAAGGACGACCGATTCAGGAACTCTGGAGTCGGCACAGCCTATCCAAAGAGTCTAGTCGGTCGTTAGTATGTCTACAGATGAAGTTAAAAAAAAACAAACGTGGGGAGCTTGACCCTTGGCTGATTGCTTGAAAAATCCGGGTTCAGCAGCCTCGACATCTCCCGCCCACTGGGCATTTGCAGTGAAGAGGTCCTTGAGCAGAGCGTTGGATCCGGTCATCGAGAATATAATATTATGATAAGGATAAGAGTGAGGGAGCTCCGTACCCCCAAAATCAAGTATTTATATAAAAAATCCGACAAACCTCCCCAACGTCCGACTCAAAAGGAACGCGTTGCCACCCGCACAAGATCGCGTCCCTGTCATCTAGAATAGGGAACTAGGGACACTGCTAATCATAGTTTCTACGTAGGAAATCAACGTACATACTTACCTACTTATTGCCGAACGTATCATCCATTTGCGCAGATCAATTTCGTTGTTTGAAAAAAATGCATGCGGCTTAATCTCATATGGGCATAAAGAGAGCGTACGTAGAGTAGATGTTTTGTGCCGACATCTCGTGCCCATCCTCCACCAACCTCAGACCACTCAGCAAAGACTACGGATAAGGGGGATAATGTATCTAATTCATCTGTCTGATGAGCTTGTTGATGTTATCCTCCCTGTCACCAAAGTCACCACCCTGAACGAAGTGCTTAAATTTGCGTGTTCTCCATCCGCCAGTGGGGTTGGAGAGCTTGAAGGGCCAGAGGAAGTTGGATGCCTTCGGATAAAATCAGTACACACTGTCATCAGAATAGGATATTTAGAGAATTCGTACCTGCTTGAAGTTGGGGCCAGCGGTGAAGATCTCGTGGATCAGATCCTCAACAGAAAGGATGTCGTATTTGCCGAGAGCTTCTTCGATGACAGCGTTGTGGGAGAGGGGGATGCGCTGCTTGTCGACTTTTCCGTAGCCACGCTTGTAGACGAGTTCACGAACTGACTTCAAGTTGGGCTCGCTATAAAGTGAGTAAGTAAGGGGAAATTGTTGAAGAAGTTAGATGAAGCGACACACCCGTAGGCAACGTAAGGCTCAACGAGACGGAGCATTTGTTGTGTGGCACGAGTAGCCTTGACAAACACACCATTGTTGATTTGAAGCAGGCGAAGGAGTTGCAGAATTTTACGGGGCTTCGGTGCGATCTCGTTGATACTTTTTGTATGTCAAAACTTCAAGATAGACTTTCCTCGAAATGGTCCAACTCACCCACGGATACGGATAACAAAGTAGACCTTGGGTTGAGCAGGGACGTAGAAGTCACCAGCAGTCCGCGCAGCACGCTTCAAGCGGATCTCCTCCCTCTCCTTTTGTTCGTATTCCTTCACATAAGCCTCAGCACGCTTGAAGAGGACCGTTCGCTTGGCCTTTTGAGCCTGGAAGGTAAAAAAAAAGGTAAGCATAAATCCCAGAACAAAGGTGATCCAAAAGGCAAGAAAAGAAAAGTTCAGTCCCGAAAGATGGTTAATTGAAGGCAACATCGCAGAATCAAAGTCCCACTAGCCGTCGTTCGAATAAATCGTATGCATCATAATACAGGTTCAAATCCAACAAGTATCGCAATACCCACCTTACGGGCGGCGACGGCAGCGGCAAGGCGTTCCTCCCGGGCCTTTTCGTTTTGTTTGCGTTTCTTGAGGAGAGTCTCCGGGACTTCGATAGCCTGGTGCAAAAGGTGAGTAAACACAAGTGGACAACTCCAAGGAAAGGCATTCTGACCGAAGCACTGGGGACGCTGGGTAATTCGAAATGAATAGGTTAGTCACCATGGGTGCTCAGAACAGCGGACGAACATACGTGGTGGAGGGGGCCATTGCTGATCTTGAGGAGCGTCGATATTTCGGCGGGCACCACTGAACTTCCCGTTCTGGCGCGGTGGCTTGAGCTGTATAGTCTGACATAATTTCTTCTCACGGGTGCCTAGGACACCTTGGACCAGGAACTCTCCAAATTTGGTTCTCACATATTTCCGCTTTCTACGAACGCTGTTTTGTTCGTTCTGGAGGTGTAGCTACTTCGTCTCAATACATATATAAGTATATTGGCTTTCTTCGAGGATATTCCTCTTCAATACCGTTCTGATAGGATGGGTTCTTGCCCGAGCAAGACACTTCAATTTATTACTGATTTCGCGGTATACTAACCTTATGCTCAATTTCTTGCAGCTCAGGTAGCTAAAATAGCCACATTGGGCACGCCAACCAAAGTCCACTGTAACACGTTTCCAATAATCTTGTTCCGCTGATTTAACGTTTCGTACGTTGGTGTCTTGTAAAGTAACATGTTCATCGTGATTGTTCCGTAGTCCGAAGAACTGTATCATCCGATTGAGACTAACTGACATCCGGTTTCCGTCTATGTAGTGCATCCATCCGCTTGCCCAGTACGTTTGACACCTACTTTTTCTGCATTCCCTCGAGGGCCTTATCGATCAGGCCTGTCTTCAAATGCCGTCGAAGCTTCGGTGGTTCATTGACCTATACCTGCGGCTGTGACTCGGGTTCGACATCTGAGAGGCAGCTTTTTCCTTTGGCTCTGAATAGAGCAAATGATGTCCGACGTTCTACGTACGTAGTTTCCAAATGTTCACTTGGGGATATCGATGAACACGGACGTACAAGGACACAAGATTAGACTCAACAAGAATCGCTGACTAGAAGCAAGGCTTATTTATTTTTCAGAATCACTGAAAGAGAAACTTCGCCTTGTCCGAAAAGCCGTAGGTGGAATATGACACTGAGAATGAGGATGCAGAAGGGAACACATCAGAGGGATGTAACCCATGTATCAACCGTTGGACCGTAGATTTTCTTGTACACATACTGAGTAATCACATACAATGAATCGGCTGTAATACTATAGTGTTGGAACCTAGAGTGACTGAACCATCCACCAGAGGAAAATCCAGGATAGTCAGCCAATATAGCACCGTTAATCTGAGGCAACCATGATGAAGGACTACTGGTACACAGAGTAGTCGAACATGTGGTATAACAGTCGCCTGGAAATTGAGATTATTGGAAAACCTCTGTGCAAGCTGCTTTCATGTATTCCCCACTTTAGGGCTGGCTGATCGGACTAGATTAATCATCCGAGAAACCTCCGCCCACTGCGCTCTGACCGAGCTGTAGCTAGTGGCTTGCGTTCTGATGCTACTCAGAATGGCTCTCTGGGCCATCTTCAGGAAAAAGTGTTGAATTGATATCCAACTTATCTTCCTTATCGATATCAGTTACTTCGACCAGCTTATAAATGAGGTATTAATATCTTATAAATAGATCGGGACCTAGTCAACATAAGCTACTCCTTTTCCTCCTCCTTTCTTGATAACAATGTCTACGATTCATACCATCACTCTCAACGACGGAAATGCTGTCCCCTGGCTAGCCTTTGGTACCGGTACCGCTCTCTATGGGAAGGATGCTGCGGAGTCAATCCGTATCGCGATTGACAACGGTATTACCCACCTTGATGGAGCTCAGGCATATAACAACGAGGATAGCCTTGGTGCTGGTGTCAGTGCATCGGGTAAACCGCGATCGGAACTCTTCATCGTCACAAAATTGAAAGCCCTGAGCCCTGGTCAGACTGTGAAACAAGCCCTCGAAGAGTCTCTGAGAAAACTCGCGCTTGATTATGTCGACTTATTCCTAATTCATAGTCCCCATCCGGCTAATCAGGAGGGAAAATTGAAAGACTTGTGGAAGGCTATGGAGAGTGTCCAGAAGCTGGGACTGACGAGGTCAATTGGTGTTTCCAACTTCAGAGTTGAAGATCTGAAGGACATTCTCGAAACCGCAGAAGTTGTCCCTGCTGTTAACCAGGTCAGCTTTCTGTGAATTGCCCACTGTTTGTGTGAATAACATATAACTTTATCTCAGATTGAGCTTCATCCGTATATCTGGAAGGCTGCTGAGCCTATCGTGAAGTTTAGCCAGGAGAAGGGTATCGTCATCTCATCCTATGCTGGTCAGACTCCTGTCGCTCGTGTACCAGGCGGTCCCGTTGACGAAGTTTTGGCCCGTATTCGCGAAAGAATCGAGAAGACATACAGCCAACCCGTGACTTATGGCCAAATTTTGAGCAAGTGGCTTATTCAAAAGGGTGCCATTGTAGTTACGTGAGTGTTCCCTTTCTTACGAACGCAAGATCTAATTCTTTCTCCGTTCTTCATTTTGTAGAACCACGTCCAAGGTGTCGCGAATCAAGGAGTTTCTAAACACTGAGGCCGTCCCGGACATTACAGACGCAGAGATCCACGAGATCGAAGAAGCGGGTGGGAGGCTGCACAAGCGAGGTTACATGCGCCAAGTTTTCGGTGAGTAAGTACATATGTACAACAAGAGTTAGATGAATTTGCAAAGTTATGACCTGTGGGCCACATACATGGTGTCGACTTTAACTGTAAGACAAGAATTTCAATTACCATTCTTCTACAATTACTTCAAGTTATCCTAAGCTTGTGTAGGGGGTTATGGAGAATCCATAAATAAGTCTATGGTGTCCTATTTGTCCCTAGTTTGATGTTGTTTTTGATGCCAACTTTCGAGTTTTCTGTCACCTGTAGGCAAGTTACGTTTTTCGATTTTTCACTTTCTGACGTATCTGGCGAAATCTCGCTCTACCCATTGACTTGTAGCACTCGTGGTGATAACTAGAGATTGCTATTGGATATTCTTCCGTGATCCAACCCGCGAGCTTCTGCCAATCTTTGACGTCGGAAACATGTGAACAATGGAAGTTTACAGCACAGACCTTGGCACAGACACCATCTGTGCCTCGATGCTCAGACTATCTTCTCAAGGATTGGCATAGAAGTTTTCCGACAACAAGAGCTAGACACGACTTGAGGGTCAACTGCCGAAGTACCGTTCGCAGGGACAGATCATTCTGTGAAAGTTTTCCACCTTTTTGATGCAGACATTCATTCTTTGTTGGGATTTAAACAAAATCTATGCCGATATGTCACCTCTTCCACTCTTCCCAAGATGTGGTTCGCGTCGTTCTCAACAGTAGCTCTGATACTCTTTCTGCCTTTTCTTGCTACTGCTCAGACTACGGAAGCGACATGTTTGCCCTTCTATTTATGGGTGAGATAATGAACGAATCTCGTCGAACAACAGTTTATCATGTCACTTACAGATGTACAATTCGCAAAAGCAGAGTCCTTGTCAACTAGCCGCCGCGCTCCTTGCCGTCTGTAGTCGTACGTTGACCATATACAAGACGAACGTCATTTTCCGAAGGTAGGGCCTTATGATGGTCCTTTTATCTAGCCTGGGATGTGCCAGCATTACCTTCGAACAGCCATTACTCAGGACCGGCTCTTGGTGCTGCGAATTCGTGCATTTGTAACACGGTGGTCTACTCTCTCATGAGTGCTTGTGGCGCGTGTCAAGGAAAGACTTATGAGACGTAGGTTTGAAATTTATCGATGTGTACGATTTAAGAATTGACCACATACCACTTCTAGTTGGAGTACTTGGGCAGGAAATTGCCCCACCGTTGTTCTCAGCGTGTACGTTGATGAACCAGTGCACCCTGGATTATGATAGCTTGACCGTGACGTAGATTCCCTCATAATCTTCCCCCCGATACCTTCGTACCAGGATGGGCATACTTTGATGTCAAGGTTAGGCTGTTCGAAAAGTGTTCGTCTGACTTGAAGCTCACACGTAGAAAGAGTAATAATGTGTTCAACGTAACAGCTGCCAGGCTTGCCGCTAGTGAGACCTGTAAGACTTATCAATGTCGACATAGTACATCTGACCGTACCAACAGACACGACTGCCGAATCCATACCCCTGCCAACTCCGACTTCAACTTCTACCAGTACAACAGTTACATTTACAAGCAGCGTCATATCCAAGTCCACTAGTACAAGTGGCCCTTCCAGCAATTCCTCGCCTCTCACAGGGACACATCATGCAAATGTTGTTGGGGGAGCGATCGTTGGCAGCACACTTGGTGCAGCCCTTCTGTTCGGTATTGTTTATTGGGGGCTCAGTTGGCGCCGCCATCTCGCGAAAACTCGGGGTCATCCCCTACCATCTCCTGTTGAGAAACTGTCTACGAGCCACTGACACGCGACAGTATCTGGCAAATACCGCGGTGTCTATGCAGACAACTGCACCATCGGTTGTACGTGCCTGTGTTGCTCCCATAAGGCATGACCTGACGCGATTTTTATGGATGTATATTAGTAAATTTCTCTTGCATCTTCCTACTCCGAGTCCGACAAGTGCCCAACCGACTTAGGTCTTGTTCAAATAAGTACCTCAAATGCTTCACGTTTTAGCCACACATCAAGTGCTATGCACCGTCTCCTGCCGCACTCACTGATGTCAGTCAGAATCGAGATACTGAATAGATTATGTTTTCTATACTTTTCTCGGATCATTGTATCTCTTATATTTAACCAGGTTTGACCTAGGGAATCAGCGAAATTAAGTGCATACGTATGTATGCCATGTACATAGGCGGGTTTCCCTCCACCCCCGTCCTTCCAAATCGGGTTAGCACGTGCTATCAATTGAAACGACATGACGCATAAGGCCATGAGGATGATACTATTTATGTATACGTTTTCGCAATCAATACACATCTGTACCAGGCCCCTGTGAATGTGTTATACAAAATGTAACGACTGGGGACCTTGGGATTGCATGAGGTTCACATATCTGATTTTGAGATGGAAGACTCGGGAGTAGTACATAGTGCATACAAGAGGCTGTACAGCGGCCGTGGAGGTCGGTAATGGTTTCGTTTCATCTTTGATGGGAAAAAATCCGGGGATGATCCATATGAAAAGGAAAACTCGTGACAAGAGTTCCTGGTGTGGTTTCTCCCTACCTATCGACCTCCTGGTGGTGTAAAAGACCAGATGGTGAGGTCTTTCTGTGCGACCCAACTATAGATTTTAACGAATTTTTTCTCTAGGCAACATCAGAAGCAAGCTGCACGAATTCTTCTTTCAGCTGGGTGAGTGTCTTGTCCACCTCTTTACGGCTACTCTGACTGGCGTCGTCAAGTCTTTCAACTCATTAAACCAGAGTCCATGCCTCATTGCAGCCTACCTTGGTGGTGCTTGTCGGGGTGGTCGTATGTTAAATTTGCTATTTGCTGCTGAGTGGATGAACTTGATCGATCAAACGGACAGTTTTCGATGTTGGCTCATTACAACCGGGAAGGGTCTATCTTGGCCCCAGTAAAGATCAAGCAAACCAATGCTGGTGTAGTGGAGTATTCTACAACTTAGTCAGCGCTTGTGCAGGTTGTCAAGGAGAACAATGGTTGAAGTAAGCTTGATTTTGGCCGTACTTCATTCTGGCTCATTGTTGCAACAGATGGTCTGAGTTTAACACCAATTGCAGTACTGTATACCCTTCAATGTGAGTTTATAATCTTAGAGTGTATTCCACTTGGTATTTCTCTAATTTCCTCAGTTTTGTTCCCGATATTCCACAAGGAACAAGAGTCCCACACTACGCATACCTTGATCCAACAGTATGTCTCTCTTTCTAGGATATTAATGGTATTTTAAAGGTGTTGTAGGCGGACGGCGACGACTTCGTCGCAAGCAATGCCACCCAAATATCAGTCCTTGGTAAGAGATGACCAAGTTATCTATGAGATTCATACAACTTCAAGTTGGTACAGCTGCGCCAGAATCGACGCCTATTCCTCAAAGCACAGGAACATCTCCAAACTCTGAGCCCACGTCTGGAATCTCCTCTTCAAAAGCTGGACCTATTGCTGGTGGCGTTGTTGGAGGTATTGTCGGTCTTGCCTTGATCGTTGCGTTGGTGTTTTGGTGGACTCGCCGCCGTAGCTTGAGGATTGCGCCTTCCAAAGACCTTAATTACGCTCCTGTCGCGGCAACTTCCCCTCCCCCCATGAGTTATACCTCTGCCCCATCGAGCTTTTCGGCCACTATGCCCTCGCAACGGCTTTATGTGAGATACCCATCTCTTTCTTTGAACTTTGAACTCAATTGATCTTTGTATAGGACCCTTCCGATCCGAGTACCTTTCCTGCCCCAGTTCAAGCTCCTACTACCAATTACACTGGTTCTAGCCAAGCGTTGCACACCCACGTAACTGGCAGCACGTATCCTGGATCCACAGCTCCGGGTCGTTACACTGGCGCACCAGAAGTATAACGTACCCTATGAGAGAACAGTTTTGGTTTCCGTTATCCCTTGTGGACGTTTTTTTCGAATACTTTTTTGCTCATTGTATTATGAAAAAGATTCGATCGGTGTACTTATTTTTTTCCGATACCTATGCTAGAAACTTCTCACACAAGAGTTCTGCCCTGAGAAGTGCGATTGCATATAGACCATTGATTACACGCTTCATTCACATGGCGAACAGCTCGGACAGCCGCTTATATATCATCAGAATATTACATACATATCACCTACTGTACACACAAGACTAGACAGCCGGGGCCACACGGTGATGCTACACATAAGTAACTAGAATAAGTACTGATGATCAGTGCTTCCAATCTCCCATGTGTATCGGAATATCTTGACGGACACCCACACGGACGAAGAACGCCTCCATCTTCTAAAGGCCCCACTCTGTCTCTTATAATTTAACTTTCACTTTACATTCGCCAGTGAAGATGTCGGTCTTCTTTTTTGTCCTGTTGTTGGCGGTGCGGATTGTCGCTCAGTCTTCGAACGTTACATGCCTGCCAGGATTTTCATGGGTTCGTGCCTACTGATACTTGGGGCAATATCTATTGACTTTGCGCAAAGGCCATAAATTCGCGAAACCAGACACCGTGTTTAGTTGCCGCGTATCTCGAGAGTGCCTGCAACCCAGGTCAACGTAAATACCTCTCGATTTTACCGCTTGTTGAGAACAAGTCTCACGAACTTCTCAGCTATCACAATCCCACCGCTGCCTGCGAACAATCATTATCTAGGTCCACCTTCATCCCAAGCCGATCCTTGTTCCTGCAATGTTGTAGTATACTCTTTGGTCAGCGCTTGTGGAGCATGTCAAGATCGTGAATTCAGGAACTGGGCAAATTGGACACTGAACTGTTTTCAAAGTGACAATAAAACGTACCTCTCACTGCGCCAATCTCATATTGCTTCTATCTGACAAATGGCCAGGTTCCCAAAACCAACACCCGCGGCAGTCGAGATACCTGGTTGGGCTTTCTTGGACCTCAGTAAGGTCTGGTCGCACGAACATCTTTTCTGATTCCTACTTAAGAATCCATAGACAAACTGGACCTTCAATGTTCAAGCTGCATCATTAGCTGCGGCTGAAGGTAAGATTTCCTGACTTAGATCAGATAAGTTCTTTTTGCTCATAAACATCTTAAGAAGCGACTTCTACATCGACGACTACGTCGACTCAGCCAGGGACGACATCATCAGCTGGAGACAACGTGCCGTCCACAACAGGAGCACAGCCGTCGGAATCAGTCACCGATGGGGAGACATCTCACGCTGGAGCTATTGCAGGTGGAGTTGTTGGAGGCATAGCCGGCATTGCCTTGATCGCCTTGGCTATATTTTGGTTGTTCCTCAAACGTGATGGTGGATGGAATAACCGAAGAAGGACCCAACAGCGGATTGATCTAGATGCGGAGGGTCTCCAGCCATCGTCTCTGAGCGATACTACCAGAGGCCATACTGCAACGCACTCTATGTCGACTGTTCCCGGCGCATTAGGACCTTTATCGAATAATAGCCTACTGGTAAGCCATAAACCCCACCTGGTACTTTAAGACTTCGCTCAATGACTTAGCAGGAACCACAATCTACAGGGGATATTTTTACGCCCATAACCTCACCCATGTACACCACCATGAGTCTTAGAAACTCTCTGGAAAGCCTTCCATTTACTGGCTCTCAAGTCACCAGAGGAGCTTATTCCGGTGTTGCCGAACTTTAACCCACGGCTTCCTGGCTTCCTGTATTCTGAATGGTACTGTATATAAGTATCTGACCCCTGTATGCTTAGACACTTTGATCATCATATCGAAGTGGTTTGTACCACGTGGGTGTAGTATGTGATTGGACTGCATTCCATCGAATACGTACACTGGTTTGAGAATTTCTTCTCATGTATGTTTAATGCCGTTGACCCGGGTTCTTCAGGAGGTGTTTCTTCTGAATAGAACATCTAGATTTGAGAATACTCAGTGTGGTCTGCTGTAATATCACTTGACCTCTGTTTGGGCTTAGCCATTTTCTTTGACGCGTATAGATATGGCTTTCTAACGAGTCATCAGGTTGAGTGAAATCTTCACATCTGTTCTCCTCATTCATTCGCCATGATGACCCGAGCTTGGATACTTTGGGTGTCCGCCTTCCTAACTTTGATCGCCCATCGAAACCAAGCCCACACTATACGCCGCAATTCTCTGTGGTTAGGAAAGGACTCGCGGGTAGTAGTAAGTAGTACGAGTTCCGACCTATGTCATGACTTGCGGTAATGACATGATCCAGGCATCCTCTGGCTCTTCTCCCAGTCATGACCCACATACAACGATGTTTTCGCAGGATAGGCGATTGACCGATGGTAGTACGCATGCCAGTTTGAATTGTCGTAAAGTTGATATCAACTCACATTTTTTTCAACAAGACAATGCAGGCTGTGATTCAAATGCTTTTGCATTACGAGCGTTGTGTCAAAATATTGAAAAAATCCAAGCCAAGTGCGTATATCTCACTTGATTGTCACCCCAAACGCGGCTGAAGAAGGTTTCGAAGATGGGTCAAATACCGCCGAACAGTTCCTTTGTGGGTTGCCTAATTCTCCAACTCAATAGACCAGGACTAAACATATTGAAGTGGGCTCCCAATGACTGAGAGTCCGACATCAGCTCGTAATTTTTCTATACCTGGTGAGCCACGATCACTTCGGACACTTTGGATGTATATTCATACTCGGACCGAGATGCTAGAACCCGCTGCAACAACAACTACTAGTATATCTGCGGGAAAGCAAACTATAAGTCTTGTGGTATCAGGAGTCATCGGTGCGCTCTGCGCCCTTATATTTGCCCTCATTGTTGGGGCAATCATATTGTTTTGGCGTAGACACCAACAACTTTGTAAGTATAAGGTGGACCCAGAGCGCTCGAGCTACATTTCATATGATCATTCATCCGAGCAAACGATTTCGAGCTTTGCCGGCGTAGGAAGCTTTACGACAGTCGAATCGTCTAGGTATCCGAACCATGCCTTGTCACGACCAAAATTGCAGGCACAGACGTCGACTCTTGAGCTCGAACGAACCACAGTGTACGCCAGTGTAACATCACCACAGTCGCAACAATCCCCCCTGTCGCTACCAGACAATTTGTACATGCCTGTATGTTTTCCTCTGTCTCATTCAGGGTACTGGGTGCTGAGAACGGATATTCCTCGAAGGTTTCTGCAGTGGAGACAGACGCCGAGGCAGTGGAATCGTCACGCGTGTGTTTAACACCAGGCAGAGACATCGGCGAACCCCCCGTCATACCATATCCTGGAGAGCCCATAGGAGAAGACGAACTGACGAAAAGCGATGGAGTTCTACGCTCTCGTACTATTTAACGTATACCAGTATGTAGTTATGATTCTTCAACGCGTCCACTTGCGCGTGATGCGTTTTCGAAATCACATGATATGATTTTTTGCGCGTTTGGTCTACTTTTTGAACCTCTTTGATCTGACCTTCCATCAACTGCCCGAGATGTCAGACCCATCCTCTTCCACTTCCCAAATCCTCTCGCTCCCTCCATTTTCTACCGCCTCAACCTCCAGGCTACATGCCTTGTACTCTGACATCTCGCGGCAGAAGCACTCAAATCCCACTTCCTACCACTCCAATGTCGAATGGTGGCGGCAGGTGCTCGAGCAAGCTGTCAGCTCGGGCATGCAGACCGACACATCGACCCGCTTGCTCCTCTTATGTGGACCGCAACTAATGGAGCAGGTCCGAGTCAAGGGTGTGGGCAAACCACTCGCGCTGGGGGCTGTAGTCGTGCGTTGTCAGTCTGCTATTTCTCGTTTCTCCTACCAACTGACGGCGGTTTTTGGCCTAGTTAGACAGAATTACAGTCTAGCAAAGTGCTCATTGCGCGTTCTGAATTTCTGAATGTTCAAAAATCGATCTATGATCTCAGATGGTTACCTGCAAGGATCGCAGCGTTTGTTGTCGGTAAGCCATTGTGGTGGGCGCTGGAGCAGATGGGTGTCGTTGGGGAGGATGGGTATCTTGGTAGTGGTAGTATGAGCCGCAGTCAAAAGGATACTGCATGGTGGGGGGAGTATGTGTTTGTGCCCCTTGTGGAGAAGGCGGCAAATGCAATATTGGAACGTCAGGCGGCGAACATGGGAGGTGCGGGGGATCGGATCTATTCAATGGATATGTTCAGGCATGAGTTCGGGTCGGTGTTTGGTGCGAATGTAGTGCTTTCAGATGGCGATGCGATGATTCTGGTCAAATTTTTGGAAAGGGATCGGTCGGCGGTAGTCTTCGATAAAGAGGTTAGAATTTCCCCACATCTCGTCTTCTTTCTTGCTTCTAATCTTGACTTAGGTTGTTAAATTCCTGTCGGACGACCCATCAGATCCTCGAGAGATCAATGCTGTCGACAGGGGTATCCTCGAACTTAAAAGCGCCGTACAAAACTTGCATGCCCAAGTTGACGGCTTACAGCGCAAAATGGATGAGTACGACTCTGACCTTCCTGTTGTTTACATTCTCTAAAGTGTACTCACCCTCTAGGTGCACGAAGAAAGCGACAACTGCGGTCCAGCAGAAACATAAGACTGTGGCGTTGAGCCATCTACGGTTGAGGAAGGAGCTCGAAGATCTCCTCTCGAAACGCTTGGGCTCTCTTGACAATCTCGAGTCAACTCTTCTCCGTGTAGAAGCATCGGCAGGGGACATAGAAGTATACTACTGACCAATCCTTCCAAAGTTACGCGCCTGACATTGTAATCCTAGATCCTGAAGACCTACGAATCTTCCACTGCTACGCTCCGCGCGATCCTTGCTCACCCATCCCTTCAAAAGGAATCCATCGATGCTACAATGGATGCGCTTGCCGAGGTCAACGCTGATGCGAAAGAAGTCGATGACGCTGTTCGGGTTGGAGCCGACATTGCTGTTGGTGTGGACGACATAGACGACGGGGAATTAGAGGAGGAGCTGAAAGCGCTTGTCCTGGAATCGGAAAAGGAAAAGAAAGAGCATGAAGAAGTGGACAAAGAAAGGGACTTGAGCGAGCGGTTAGAAGCCGTAGGCAAGGTTCCCGCTGATGTGCCTTTACCAACTGGTGAAGCGACGCGCTCGAGGATAGCACAAACTTAAGGACTCTGGATTGACTAGGACTTGTTATGGGTGACATTATGATTGCTATGATTATGACCATAGAGGGTATCTTGTTCTAACATGTTACACAGCTGATGTTGGTTCCTCATGACATCCACCAGCTTCAATCTGCACGAATCTGGTTCCAACCCTACTTGCTTGCTCGTCAGAATGTGTTATCCACACAATAGCCTTGAGTGTAGCATCTTCAGCCTCGACCTCATTGAGCAAGTATCTTTCGACGGCTGCTGATGACGCCGAGTCTAATGTGGAAGTCGGTTCTGAAGAGAATATTAGCAAATCGTAGATAGACGAGATGCGAATATGTACCATCGAGAAGGAGCACTTCAGCGCTATTGAGGCCTACTGCGACTGCCAAAGCAATTCTTTGAGCTTCTCCGCCGCTGAGATTAGACCACTCGCGTTCCCAAAGCTGGGGATCGACGCCCCATTCGCGGGATATTTCAAGGGCACGATCAAAGGGGTCATAGAGACCGCTCCCGGATTTCTTGAGGGCGTGAGCATGTGCTTGGTGAGCATTGAATGTAGTGATTCTCTTCAAAAAGTCATTGGGAGTTCCAGGAAGTAGGGAAGGACGTTGGGGGACATAGAAAACTCTAGTACGGAAGGAAGGAATGCCTAGTTGTAAGTAAGATGGGATGAGACTTTCGAAGGTCGGCAAGATTTAGAATATACCAAGTGAATTTGGTGAACTTGTATATATGTAGGTCAGACAAACCAGTGCGAGTTCAAATGTACGGACCTTCCACGATAAAGGATATCACCCTTGTGTATGATGAGATGGGCAATGCACTTGAGAAGAGTGGTCTTTCCGGAGCCACTCCTGCCTCGAAGGACTACAATGTCCCCCTGGTTGACCAGAAGATTAACGGCTTCAAAGACGACCTGGCCGTCGAGGAGACAAGTAATATCACGCAGCTCAAGTAGGGGGGTGGTGGCCATGACAGAAGGATATATTTAGAGGGACGCTCAACTCTTCTGTGATCTCAACATGGAGAATGGCATGCCAGTCGACACATGTCAATCTGCCTTTTTTCTTTCATTGAGTCATGTTTGGATCTGCGTTGAAATAGATCAATTTACTTTCTCCTCAACAACTGTATCCATTCAAATCTCTTTATGACGGTAACTCCGGTCTCTGGAAAAAGTGAGTCCTCAAGATTCGGATCCGTTCCTTGGAAATGACTCGGGCCAACTTGTATTTACCTCTCCTATCGCCTGATTTCGGCCGCCAAAAGGTTTCTCCCTCTCATGGCACCTAAAGACAACAAGAAGAAATCTGCCGAGGGCATTGTCGTCACAGCGCAACAAAGTAGATTTCATGTTGATGCTGTTGACGCCCCTGCAACGAAAGAGGTACGATACCATCCTCACATATTTAATGTCATAATATACAATTAAACATCCAGATCGACATCAAAGATCTCACTCTCTCCATCGGTGGTCGGGATCTCCTCTCTCATGCACCACTCATCCTCCGAGAAAACAAGCACTATGTACTTGTCGGCCGCAATGGAACTGGGAAATCAACCCTTCTTCGTGCCTTAGCGGAGGGTCGTATACCTGGTGTTCCATGGAGTTTGCACATGCTCCTTCTAGGGCAGACGGATTTTGTCAACAGCAGCACTCTTGATGAGACTCTTGCTACTCTGCGACTTGAAGACAGGACCGTCCTAGAACATGTCATGGGGAGCGATGCAAGACGTGAACGCGCCCTTGCAGAAGCCAAACGTACGTCATCCCTAAGTCCCTTGAATGAATCTTCATTTCTATAGCACCCTATCAGATTTGTTGGAGGCCTTGGAAAACACCAAAGATCCCCTCGCGGTCATTGGTGCGATCCGTAAGCTCAAACATGAACGCCTCACTCGCGCACATGACGAAATGGCCAAAATTGCTGCACGGCGGAGCGGCGCACGAGGAGCGAAAGCACGTAAGGATCTCATCGCCGTAGAAGAGCGGGTTGCAGCTTCTGCGGCTTTACTTCAACAACCTAGAAGTGAGATCGATGCAATGGCTATGCAGGAAGAGACGCGCGAGGCCGTGGACACTCTCGCCGACATCCAGGCATCGCTTGACGCAATGGATTCTGCAAGTGCAGAGGTGCGTGCGCGCACTGTGCTCTACGGTCTCGGGTTCTCGCCCGAGGCTATTTTGAGGCCGTATACGACGCTATCTGGTGGCTGGCGGACGCGATGTTCTCTTGCGAGTGCCCTTTTCCAAAAGGTTGACATTCTCCTTCTGGATGAATGTACAAATTTTTTGGATCTGCCTGCGATCGTCTGGCTTCAAAGTTTCGTCCAGTCTCTCGCCGAAACTACTGTAGTTGTCATGTAAGTTCTCAATACAACTAACTCCGAGTAATGCTGATATCACTTCTTGAAAAGTACCCACGACCGCGATTTTGCCGATGCTGTTGCCGACGAGCTCATTGTCTTGCGAGAGCAAAAGCTCGAATACTTCAAAGGCAATCTCTCCCTCTACGAAGCCGAGAGGCATGCCAAAACGAAACATCTAACTCGCATGCAAGCCGCCCTTGATAAAAAGACCAAACATATGGAATCCTCAATCGCGTCCGCACTCAGCGCTGCCAAGCGCACAGGTGATGATAAGAAGCTTAAACAAGTTGCGTCACGGAGGAAAAGGATAGAGGAACGCTCCGGTCTTGAAGTCGGGCTCAAGGGCGGACGGTTCAAATTGAACCGTGATCTGGCAGGTTACCATCTCACAAATCGCGCCGAAATAGAGATTCCGACTGTAGACCCCCTTGTGAGGATTTCAATACCGAGCGAACCACCGGATTTGCGGTTCCCTGGGGCATTGGTAGCACTAGAAAAGGTATCGTTCTGGTATCCAGGTGCGAAGACAATGACACTTGTGGACGTGGACCTTGTAATACACCCTGGAGAGCGCGTCGGTATTGCAGGGCTTAACGGAAGTGGCAAGTCTACACTTGTAGGGTTGGCTAGTGGGGAGTTGAAGCCTAGAAAGGGGAATGTCACGCACCATACGAGAGCCAGGGTCCAGTGTTTCTCACAGCATGCTGTTGAAGCATTGGAGGAGAAGGGAAAGGGTGATCAAGAGCTTACGGCGCTGAAAGAGTTGATGACTGTCAGTGCGGGAGAGCTGTCTGAACAAGAGGCACGAGCTCTTCTCAGCGGTTTGGGGTTGCCTGGAAAGATCGCGAGTGATGTTCCAGTCGCAGCGTTGTCTGGCGGACAAAAGGTCTGTAGACTTTCAGACTTTGAAGAATATTCACATTGTGTTTCTGATAAGTTGACTAGGTTAGACTAGCGCTTGCGAAGCTCATCTATTCCCCGCCGCATCTTCTGGTGCTGGATGAGGTGACTACACATTTGGACGCAGATACCGTTTTAGCACTCGTTGAGGCTCTTAAAGAGTACCAGGGCGCGCTTCTCGCCATCACTCATGACAGGTGTGTGCTATACCACATTTACTCTAGACAGACATTTCATGATCCTTCAGATTTTTCATGAGGTGCGTGGTGGAAGGGGAGTCTCCCCATGAAGCGACGGAGGAGAGTGATGAAGAAGAGGAAGAGGAGATTCGTGGCCAATGGCAGGCCAAGCCTGGCATTGTGTATCGTTTGATCAAGGGGCAGTTGAAAGTGCTAGATGGCGGGATGCGCAAATATGAGTCGATCGCGTTGAAGGCGAGCAATAAATTGGGAGTCCTTCGATAGATATGATCTTCTAGGTTTTGTAAACTAGATGTAGCGTTTTATCACTCCTGTCCGAATGTAATAAGCAAGTATCTCACTTGTCGAAGCCCCTTGGATGTGGGCTGGATGACTAGGTTGGCGTCCCACAATGTCACGGTCTCTTCAATGAAACGACCCTGGATGAATGCCCACTGGCATCGAGCCATGGCCAGGTACTATGGCAAACTACGGACCTTTAGTTTGTACAAAAAAGTGCGCCTCTGTCATAAAGACGGAGGAAGAATATTATTGATTGTTTTGAATGTTTCCGATTGTGGACGCGTCTGACGCGCCTTTTGTGTCCCGTCCTCCTTTCACTCACTGCCCTCCTCCATCTTCCTCAGCCTCCCACCAGCTCACCGTCTCGTTCATCGTTGGTTACATCTCATCTGATGCCTTCCCTGGCATACTCCCGTCAAAGCCGCCCTCAAAGCCCTACCTCACCGTCTGCTACAACATCTACTCCAACACGCTCGAAACATGTGTATTCTATGAGCCCTGCACCATCGAACACGAGCTATGCATCTACTGTGGCGCCAGGTGGCCCACAACAGAAACTGAACGTCGTAACGCGCGTAGTGATCGAGGGAAAAGCAAAGAAGGAGAAAGATGGGGCCTCCGTACGCATGTATCTCAAGGTCTGTTTTCTTTTTTGATGTTCGACGCGCCTTGAAATAACGACAATGTTGCAGATGTCTATACCATTGGACCAGGTTCAGCCTGGAAGCACCATACCACTTTTTCCAGGTATGTAGATTTCCATTGTCACGACGCGTGCCCATATGTTGAATTTTGTTATCCAGAGGAAAATGTGAGAATTTTGACCTCGTATGTCCACCCCCTCAATAACCACTCTGTGCCATACAACTTCTCGTCGACCCTCTCCCCGCTTCTGCACAAAGCAGCGCGTGGTTTGAACCTTCCTGCACGGTCAACAGAAACGTTCAATAGCGCGTTTTCGATCCCGTTCAACTCTCCCACCCCTCCTTCGACATCTGAGCACAACAAAAGTTCCGTTGATGGCAGGAATGAGAATATCGCCACTGTCGATGTCCAGTATACAGGACATATTCTTGTCAGTGGATACCAGATCTCCTATGTCCTGCCCAAGGTGTTCCCCACTCGCCCCAAGAATCTGAGTGAAACGGAAAGTGATGATTATGCTAGGAGGCCGAGACGATTGTCAATTGGGGACAGAGAATCCGCTCAATTCATGGCCGCTATAGATATGTGGATCCCATTCGTCTCGCAGCCCCCTAGATATCCTTATTTGGTGAGTTTTCAATGGACGCACTCAACCCACTCTAAGATCTTTGCCTTTAGCTCTCGATCCCAGTCCCTCGGTGCCTACATAACAACATTAAACTCCGCATATTTCCACCAGCGGCCCCAAGGGCCTCATATGCCTCTCTTTCTTCAATAGAAGAGGATAGCAACTCCTGGGACCTCGCATCAGAACCTCATGTCACCCGAGCTGCTACACGCCCCTCACGCTCTCATTCGTATTCTCACTTCGCTGATGACGAATCAAGCGACTCTTCAACGACAGGCTTTCCAGACGGTTGCGGTATCCACGGAACCTTTCCGAGCACAGAGCGCATTCGTATCAGATGGGCAAAACCCACTAGAAATGTAGATGTCCCCGGGCGTATGAATGACGACCGAAGGCGTGTCGGTGTGAGAGAAGTCAAAGGGGAAATGACGTGCATTGTACGCGGAAAACAAACGATCAATGAGAGGGACGGTGCTGATGGGGTACTCCTAGATGTGGTGTACAAGGGAACCTGTCAGGGAGTTTGGTTTCCTGGCGTTGCCACCCAGCTTGGGTTGGATGTAGGGCTCGAAACAAAGGGCTCTGACGCTTATTGGGTCGATGGGGCCCCGAATACATGGAACGTTAGCGGTAGCAGTGATGCATATCAAGGTTTTGACATCGGTGCATCTCCTCGACAAACTGGATTCCAGTCTCGAACAGCCTCCCTGGATTCCAATAGCTCCAATATTCACATACCGTCCCCGCCACGGCAGGGCCTATCACGTGAATTCAACGAGGGTAACTTGTCTTTCTCAAATGTATCCCTCTTGCGGGCTCCACTTCCGGTCCAGGCCATTGGTGAATATTCGTTCGAAAGCTCAGGTAGTGCGTTGTCGTCTGCCTCATCTTCTGCTCTGTCGTCGTTGTCATCTCTGACGCCTGCTTCCTCTTCATCAAGTCTTGTTGCCCCTGACACTGCGCCTGGCCTTCCAATAACATTACATGTTAATATTGATGAGCTCATTGCACCTGCTAGCAATGTCTTAACCTTTACAATATCTGGGACAATTCTTGTTGTAGCACGTCCTACTCTGGCAGCCATGTCGAACCTTTCCCTGGCAAACTTAGAAGATGAATTTGCCAGTTCTGACCCTGAACCCATCGTTCTTCCTCGCTTTACAGTCTTGGCTGCAGACTCCGAAACTGTTGTAACAACTGTTCACAATGAAGTGCAAGACGCGCCTATCGCCGTCGAAGTATATAATCCTACTGGAGATATATACCGGGATGCTCAGGCGAAAAAGACGGTTTTGCAGAAAGGCAGTTCTACAAAATGTAGCAATTCAGGAAACAGAATTTCTCTACGGTCTGTCGGTCCATTGAGCAGAGAGTCCAATGGACCTCGACACTCGAAGCAAGCGTCTATAATTCGTACACCTACAGCGAAAACAAGTACCCTCCCCCTTGTCTCCAATTCATCTCTTCCAAAGACAATACATTCCCGGCCAAAACGAACTGGTCCATTGTCAATTCCGTCAGTGAGGGCATCGGTTACACCTCTACTGCGTGGAGGCGAACTCTTGCCCGAGTCCTATGCTGTGAGGGTCTGCCTTGATGTTCCCTCAGACACAGATTCGGACTGGTTAGAATTCGGACTGGCACAACAGGATTCTGATAATTCTGTTCCCCTATCGAAGAACAAGAATGGAAAGATGCCTAGGGTGGTCGTTGTCAGTACCACTGTCGATGGAATTGCAGTGAAAAATGAGTCTATTACGACGACCAAGCAAGAGGCGAACGGTTTGGGCCTGGCTTTCGACCAGATTAGTGGGAAGGACTGGATCAATTGGGTCAGAGTTCACGTTGGCGCTAGTAGCGGGGGCACTGTGGTCATTGACTATATCGTCAGTGAACGTATACAGGACGGGGGTAAAAAGACATCGCGCCTGAAAGAGATATCTGCATTCCATGTGTTTTTGCCTTCTTTTTCGATCCCCGTTGGTAGATTCGAGGTTAATATCGAAGACTCTGGTAAGTGCTTTCTCGTCATTTCGAAGCAATGAGTGTTTGATACCTCTCACATTAGGATTTGACGTCGCATCGTTGCGCTCGAACTTTGACCACCAGATGTCGACAAGCACAGGAAGCAGGCTTCTTAACTACTCAATGGATGACTTTTTCTATCCCAGGATATCTATGATGATCCGTCCACTCAAACCGAAATATACACCTTGGACCACGACAACCTTTCTCAATTTAATCACTTGGGCCTTGATTATCATCGGCTTTGTTGTTACGCATCGTCTCAACCAGCGACAGATATTGCGTTACCAGTCAGGGTTCCAGGTTTTAGAAAACAGCAGTGCCCTCAAGGTAGCCACGACCACTGCAACGACGATCACTGCAACTACGACTACTACAACTACAATTACTTTGAGTACGGCTATCACCTCGACGATTTACGCTACTAGTAGTATTACTCGCACAAAGTGGATAGAAGAACCAACACGATCTCATACCGGCTCCTTCACCACACCAGACCCCAGTGCTAGTGTCGCTTCTGCGACAGACCTCACTGCTCCCGAAAAGTTAATAGACACCGACTATGAAGAGAGCAATCTACATCAGCCACAATCATCAAACCCTCCTATAGAACGATACGCCCTCGGCCGTCCTATTCAACATTTCCTTAATGTCACCTGGCCGACCCACGATTTCGATGCCACGGTAGAAAAGGTTATGCAGAGTTTGGAGAAAGTATGGTATGTTCTACGGAAAGCATATCACTACCCCTTAGACCCACCATAAACTAATGACACTGATATGTATTTTGTATGTTTTACTTTGCGATGATACCCTTTTGAACGAGATTATTGGTTCAAATTCATTCTATTGAGTTTGTACAGAGGTATAGCTTTGAGTGGTACTAAGAATACAAAATGATGTGTTATGCATGTCACTATCAGACTTAAATTTAGGGTTCTAGTTGGAAAATGCCGAAAGATAGTATTGGGTAGTAGTAAGTAGTATGTAGGAGAGAAGAGAGAAAAGAGAAAAAAACAGGGCTCACTCGCCGACCCACTCTCCTCCACTCGCAAGGGTGGCAAAGAGGCCCTTTCTTCTGATGAGTTCGTCGAAAGTCCCCTCCTCCTTGACCTGGCCATCTGCGATAAGCACGATGCGATCACACATCTGCATGGCCTGCAGCTTATGTGTCACCATCACTGTCGTTCTTCCTCCCATGTCGTTGACTTTCCCGATCGCCTCAAGGACCGCTTTTTGGTTCTCAGGATCAAGGGCACTAGTACACTCGTCCAGAATGAGTACTTCTGATGGCCTGACAAGCGCCCGAGCGATTTGCAGACGCTGTGCCTGTCCACCAGAGAGCAGAGTGGCGTTCTCACCCACGACCGTATCGTAGCCGTGTGGGAGGCCCATCACGAAATCATGTGCGTTGGCTACCTTGGCTGCAGTTCGGATGTCGACCTCTGAGACTTTGTCAAGCTCACTACCGTAGCGGATGTTCTCAGCAATGCTAGCGTCGAAGAGATGAGGTTGTTGTGAGACGACAGAAACGTGGTCGCGTAGGTGGGTGACTTCAATGTCTCTGAGAGGGATGTCAGCGATGGTGATGCTACCAGACGCCGGTTCGTAGAGCCGTTGAAGGAGAGCTGCGATAGTAGACTTGCCAGAGCCTGAAGCACCAACGATGGCGACCGACTCGCCAGGGGCGATGGAAAGGTTAACATTGCGGAGAACCGGAACATCGGGACGTGAGGGGTAAGAGAAGTGAACGTTGGAGAGCTTGAGAGCAACGTTGGAACTAGAGAAGACTGGACGCAGAGTACCAGTAGAATCGGAGGGTGTAGTGGATGATTGTTTGAGAAGCTGGTTGAAATCACTTGTAGCCTGTGTAGACTTGGCGATTCTTTGAGCTGTAGATTTGAGTTCGTTAGTCTATGGTCAAATTGAGTATAAGATAAGAGAACGTACTGAAGGCCATCAGCTGTGAGCCGATAGTGACGGTGAACACAACAAGATTGAGAACTTGGGTCATCTGGAGATATGTGTAGCGGCCTTTGACAATCAAGATAGCACCGACGTAGAACAAGAGTGCCTCAGAGAGGTAGATGAGCCCACTGGCAACACCATGTGTGCATCCCTCAACAAACGCGCCGCGGATGCCAGTCGTGAGCGCCTTCTCTGCTGCCTTGTCAAACTTGGCGCGGAAGACTGTATCGAAAGCCATAGCCCTGATAGCCTTGACATTCGAGATAGCGTCGTAATAGCTCTTTGATACCTCCTCCCTAGCCCGCTTGTTGCGTAACTCACACCCCGCCGCAAGTATAGTTTGAGCTGCCATCACACCCGCAAACACGGGAGCTACGGCGAGGCCCACAAGGGTGAGTTCCCATCCGCGAACCATTGCCCACACAAGGCCCACGGAAAGCATAGTGAAGACGACGACGGCTTGGCCAGCAACAACGGCGATGAGGTTACGAGCATCTTCTGCGTCCTTGACGATGACCTGTACGAGGCGCACAGGCGCGCTCTCCCCTTTCTCGAACCATGACTTGTCTTGCTTGAGGATTTGTCCGAACACAAGGCGACGAAGAGAGGTGATCCACGAAAGGCCGGCAGTCTCCATGATGAAGAACTTCAGTCCAATGAGGATACCATCAAGGGCTGCGATACCGAGGACAAGGCCGCCGAAGGTGTTGATAATGGATGTGTTAGTAGCGCCAATAGAGACCTCAAAAAGAAGGCGGGAGAGAAGATAAGAGAAAACGGGTGTCATGGCGCCGCTGACAGCACAGACAACGAGGCCCAGGATGAAGAGAGGCTTGTGAGGTATGGTAGGCCATGATTTGTGAACAGTCGACCAGAACGAGGGAGGTGCATCCTCCTGAGGGACTTTTGGTGATTGTTCCCCTTGGCGGTTAGAAGAACGCATCGTCCACCTGCGCTTCTTAACCACCTCTGTCTTTTCCTCCTGCGGTTGGTCCCATCGCAGCCTGTCATGTCGAGCAGCCCTTCTGCCAAGGACAGCAACACTGCTACGCGCTATCGCAGTTGCTTGCTCTTCATATTCATCTTCTCCATCTATAGACGCCCTCAAGCGTGAATTTCTGAAGCCATAAGACATACCGGACTGACGGGTGGGGAACCCAGGCGAAGTCGGCGTGAATTGTAAACTCCTGCGAGTCCTGTTTAGTCCACTGGTGGCGCTTTTCACGGGGTCTGGGATCTGGATGTCCAGGTCGATGTGGATGCTTGATGGTCTGCGCTTCCGAGGTGCCTCGTCCCATGAGACGACAGGCATCGGCTGGCGTGTCTCCCATGTAGAACTGGGAGGGGCGGCAAGTTCAGCAACGGCGTCAAACATCCAGTTGCTGAAGCTCAATGGACGAAGAAGTGTTTGCGGTCGGAGGCGTTCAAAGTTAGTAATATCTTCATCTTGTTCGTCTTCCGCCTCGTATTCGGGTGCAGGATCATAGGTGGTATCGATGTCGATGGTTGGGAAGTTTACGCCAAAACCAGGTTGAACTTCGAGCATTTTGCGGAACTCGCCCCGGCCATAAGGGGGAAGTGTGCTGTGAGAATCAGAACCATGAGTTGTTTGGGGAGGGGCTTGGAGATCAGCACGGTATCCTTGCTCGACAACTCGACCATCCTTCATAACATATACAAAGTCATTGGCTTCGATCTGAGAAAGGTCGTGGGTGATGACAATGGTAGTACGGCTGCGTCTCCATTCGCGAATAGCAGCAAATACAAGGAGACGCGAAGTTGCGTCCAGCGCAGAGGTGACTTCGTCTAGAGAGCAGTGTCAGAACAAACCCACGAGAACTGAATCGCAAGAAACATACCGAGAACGAGCACACCAGGGTTCCTCAGCCGAGCACGGGCAATTGCCAACCGTTGCCTCTGTCCACCGCTCAAACACACGCCTGAACCGCCTCCCTGGCCACCAGAACTCAAAACGGTGTCGTAGCCGTTGGGAAGGTCCAAGACAAAGTCATGGAGAAGGGCCGCTCGGCAAGCATCTTCGATTTCCCGCTGTGACGGGTGACCAGTGACAGCAACAGCGATGTTTTCAGAGACTGTAAGACCTTCAAAGACGACGTCGCTACCGTAGCCCTGACCCACGCCCATGACGTGGGAACGGAGCCACGCGTCGTCGAGGAAGCGCACGTCGCGTTCGTCGACACAGACTTGGCCGAATTGAGGAGTGTAGAGACGGAGTAGGAGCGCAGCAACTGTTGATTTACCCGAGCCCGATGCGCCCACAATGAAAGTTGTTTCAGAGGCCGGGAAAAAGAGGGAGACATCTTCAAGGATGGGACGTTGTTGAATCAATGTATCATCCTTCTCTGTTGAAGCGGACGCTTGACGAGCAGGGTATGCAAATGTGACACTGTGGAGAGAGAATTCGCCTGTAAAACTAGCTGGGCGGATCTTGCGCAAGTCAGAGGTGGTGTTGCGTTTGTTGGAGTGTGCGGGTGGTTGGGGAGCGTCGGCGACGAGCTCGAGGAGTGAACGGCAGGCCTCTTTGCCCTTGGCAATTACAATGAGCTGCGGGATACACATTTGGAGATTTGATGTTGCGATAAGGCACGCCCAAAACACAGCCATGACGTCACCGGCTGCGACTCGGTGTTCCCGGACAAGTTTGGCGCCAAACCAGAAGCCTTGCACGAACATGGCAAACCCCGTGAACTGCCCGAGTGCACTGGTCAGTCCCCAGACGGCGTTTAGCTTCCGGCCTGCGGCGTTCATAGAATCAAACACCATAGATGCCGCAGTCGTTTCATAATCTTGTGCGTTGAAGGCTTTGACAGTAGCTATGCTAGTGGTGGCACGTTCAACAAGGCCCGCAGCTTTGGCGGTAAGAGTGCGCTCCTTCTGGAGCAGAGGTGAGGCTACGGCCTGTGAAAAGCTTTGAATGATGATAAGAGCAGGAACCGCAGAAAGAATAACGAGAGTCAGAGCCCATGACCGAGTAAAAGCAAGGATGAGGCAGGTAATAGTGGTAGTAAGATATTGCAGGAATCGGCCAAGTGCCAAAGAGGAAGCCGAACGAACATCATCGGTTTCGCTATGTAGGGCAAATTAATAAATAAGACGCGCTGGACAAACAATGAAGCTCACCGGGTAAATTTGGCCATGAGGCCACCAGCACCTAGAGGACCTTTGTCCTGGCTGGAATCCGACTCGGCACCCATTTTTGAATCGAACCAGATCATGTCTTTGCCGATTACAGCGTCGTAGACGCGTCTCCGGATAGCAAGAAGGTTGCGCTCACCAGTCCATATCCACAAGCAACTCGTGACACTGCTAAGAGTCAATGCGCCGACTGCCAAAGCAACGAGCTCGATCGATGCAATGCCCATACTGTGGAGGAGTTTATCCTTGTCCTGTTGTGTCGCGTCTGAAAGAGGATATCGTGCAAAGGCTGCAAAAGTTTGGCCGACGACATAAGTCATGAAAGGTGCGATACCACCAGCAATGAGGGATGAGATTATGGCTGGAAGGAGGAGTAGTACGCGATGCCGGGTTGAAAGCAGAGAGAAGAGGAGACGAAGCGAAGGTTGAAGAGGCTTTGGAGTGTGTACCGGGGCAGGGGCAGGTGCAGGAGTGATTGGAGTGAAGGGGACCTTGGTGTCAGAAGAAACAGAAGAACGGGGAGTAAGAGCAAGATCGTATTGGACGTCGGACATGGCGTCCATCGTATGCTCCTTGGTGGAAGGCATGATGATGGTGGAGAGAGAAAAAGGAGCGAAGGTGCTTTGGCCATTTCAGTTTTATCTTTTTGTTGGACAGGAGACAATAGAGCGCTGCGTTTGGCTGTGTTATGTCATTCGGTGTGCCTTGCGAAACAATTAACGCGATCACATGACCCTGCTTCTTTGTTTGCATCAGACTGCGGTTGCTTGGCCCTGCTTTGTCCAGCGGCCCGGGTTCGAGCCCTGCCAGTGGCTGTTGTCACTTCGGATGTGAATCAGAATTTCTTCTCAGCAGCCATGGACACAGTCGACAAAATTGAAGAATATCTTCAATCTGTCGAAGAGTATTTCTTCTCTTCACTCTCAGCCGCCACCACTGATCTTCCAAACATACATGAGGCAGTCAACAGGCTTTGGCTTGACATTTCACGTTATGGCCCCGGCATGCCCTCCTTTCCAGAGATGCATCTCCCTGCCCTCGGTGACTTCCAGGTCCCTCCTCCTCCTCCACCGCCTCCGCCAGTAGAACTATCTCTCGTCGAGAGATCTGCCGATTGGGCCAAGAAACATCCTTGGATCATCGGTAGCGTTGCTGTGGGTTTTGTTGGGACAGGCCTTTTGACTGGCTATGCCACTTTCCGTGCCAGGAGAAAAGTTCATCACCGAGTCAAGTCCCAGAGCAGTGAGAGGAGGCAGGTTGTCGGTGCGTTGATCTTCTTCACCTTGTGTGTACGAATTTGAATGCCTTGGGAAAAACAGTCGTTTTGGGAGGAGATACTCCCCTTGCGCTTCCACTCATACTCGACCTAGAAGCCAAAGGCTTTATTATCATTGCCAGTGTATCCACTCCCGAGGCTGTTCCAGTTCTCGAGCAACAGTCCCATGGTTATGTCAGAGCACTTGTCCTTGACCCTAACGAGGTAAGTTTCACACCTCTTGGTCATCTATCTAGGTCAACATCTTTGAATAGCCTGCTACCATCTCCGTCTTCCTGCGCTCCTTGGCTTCAACTCTATCTCGTAAATTCCCTCTCTCATCCTCAGGAGACCCTTTCGCTTCTCCTGCCTCTCATCCATATATTCAATCTGTCATCTGTCTTCTCACCCTCCCGACACCAACACCATCTATCCATGCTCCCTTGGAACACATCTCCCTCCAAAATACTTATCTCCCTTTCTTGTCTGCAACTCACATCACTCCCCTACAAATTCTCCAAGCCATGATGCCTCTTTTGCGAACTGGACCTGCCCGCGCTCGCGACAAAGGAAAAAAGTCAATCATCGTATGCCTACCTGCCATCGATGCCCGCGTCGGCCTCCCCTTCGCTTCAATGCAGGCCATGAGCGCCGCAGGCACCCTTCGCGGTGTAGAAATCCTCCGCCGGGAAATCAACCTTGCATCTATGACCGATCAGACTGAATCTATGAAGAATATCAAAGTCGTCGTCGCGGATGTAGGGTTACTCGACGTTGGAATTTACTCATCTGTCCCTCCACAAGACAACATCTACAAAGCGATGGAGGATTGGAGCCCGTCTGAGAAGCTTGCGTACGGGCCTGCCTTTGCGTCCATCTCACACACGACTCGACCCCTGCCCTCGCGTTGGGACGCATTTACTGCGTTATTCAAGAACAAGGGCCTGTACGGCGTCGCGCGTACGCCAAGCCACACTAAAGTCTTCGTTGACAACATCGTTTCTGTGGTCACTGGGGGACGACACAATCCGTATCTCTTTGGACTCGGACGCATCATCGGTCAGACCAAGAACTGGCTTCGAGGAGAGAGGTTCTCAGTCGGCGCTGGTGGTGAGTGTCCATCTCGTCTATAATTGGCCATTCTAACCTTGGTGAAATTCTTAGCGACCACCTATAGGCTTGCATCTTACTTGCCATCAAGTCTTCTGGACACCTTGCTCAACATCCCAGCTTTCTTGATTTCTGTGCGCAACTGTCTTCTCCCCGTCGAACCTTTCGTCAAACCTCCCGAAACTCTGCCGCCGCCCGTTCAGCCTGCCAGTACTCCGACGATCGACATTGACGAGGATAACCATGGTCAATCGGAAGCCAGCTCAGAGGCAGACGTTGAAAGTAACGCCTCTGATGGTGTAAGTAGCAGCTGGGTCAGCGTGCAAGAAAGTTGAATGTGAGTACCATGCATAGGTTTTTTTTGAATCCCATCACATATACTCTTCTCTCCCTTCCTCACATTTTTGTATAAATACAATTTGTTACGTGTACAATACAAATAGGCATTCAAAACACAGTTGACACAAATGAAATGTATGATTAGTACATCTATCCAGAATGACAACATCCTCTCATCTTATATCTAACACCATCAATCTTCACGAGAGCGAGACATTATGGGTGAGCGCACTTGAGCAGTCTAATCTATGGAGCATCTGATGCTATAGCAGTTGAAAGGAACCTCACTATGGATCGTGCCCGATGAAGAGGACACCAAACGATTAAAGACGATCATGCTCCAAACACGACGAACCGAGCGGCCCAACTTCCCTTCATCCTACCCTACATTCCAGCCCCACGTCACTCTCGCCTCCTTCCCATCCACATCTCTACCTCCATCCTCAGATATCCGCGCCGCGATCGATTCTGCATTAGGACGAGACCGAGTAAATCTCGCCATCAAGTTCCAATCGGTCGACATCGGTCAACACTTCTACCGCTCGGTATACATCGCTATAAACCCCACGCCGGAATTACTGGCTCTCCATGGGACTGTACATACGAAGCTGGGAATTGAACCTAGGACGCCGGCGTACCCACATGTATCGTTGTGTTATATCGATGATGCCGATGCGGGCGAGCGGAAGAAGTTTTTGGAGGAGTTGGAGACGGAAGGGAAGATTAGGTACGAGGGTAAGGGGGTGAGTCTTAGATGTGGGGAATTCGAAGGCAAAGAGGGGGTTTGGTTGAGTGAGTTTAGGGCGAAGGAGGTTTGGGTTGCGAAGTGTGATGGTCCTGTTGAGAGCTGGACGGTTCTCGACAAGATTTCAATTGCATAAGGTCTGATATACTGGTATCCAAGACGACATCAATGAGATTTCAGATCATTTCATTGTCCAATGATAATTGACGCGACGCGACGCGTCTTCAGTGCTTCAGCTTCATCGAATATCGATATCCTCTAATTTCCTTCCACAGTTGGTTGGAAAGTCTGATTCAAGGTTACGTGCTGCTTGTGTATATAATGAGCTCGAGGACTGGATACTTAGCAAATGCCAAAAAGGCGCCTCTCAAGGTCAACTCGCCATGATAACGTGATTAGTAAATGTCTTTTTTCATCACGCCAACCATGACATAGTTCTGTGCCGACTAACTTCAACCACCGAGCCTGCAAAAACGTTGTTTGACCAACCTTTCCTTCTCCTTAATGACTGGTTCTCGCATCATCTCTTTTCGGCTCCGCCATCTGCGACTAGAGTCGGCGGAGGATGTTCAGAAGATATTTGAAGATGAAGATGTAGATTTAGCTCAAATTGAGGAGCTCGATATGTCAGGCAACACAATTGGAACTTCGGCAGGGAAAGAACTAGGTGTTCTAATCAGTCAGATGCCTCTGCTCAAGGTGCGTTACGGTGGCTTTTTGAGGTAATGATATACATAGCATGACCATGTATCAAACATACAGGTAGCCAATCTTTCCGATATCATTACCAATCGTTCCATAGAAGAAGTTCCGGAGGTTATAACATCTATTTGCAATGGTCTTATGCAATGCAAGCAGTTGCTCGAGTTCGATTTCAGCCACAATGCTTTTGGGACTCGAGTTGCGCCCATCCTCTCGCCTTTCCTTTCTCAGCATGTCTCCCTTCAAGTTCTGAAATTGAACAATAACGGATTCTCACCTGAAGCTGGAAATGTCATCGCTAAAGCTTTGCTAGATATGGTGAAGCATGGGGAGACCATTGGGCGGCCAGCAAGTCTTCGTGTTCTCCTGTTGACGAAAAATCGTTTGGAAGATGCTTCTGCTGACCTGTGGGGTGAAGTTCTTGCAGCCCATAAGGACCTTCAGAAGGTCAAATTTGTACGCATTCCATTCGTCTTGTTTTATGAACTATAGATGGCTAAGTCAATCATGATTATTGTGTACAGGCAAACAACGGCTTTGGGGAGCTTGGAGTGGTGGCTATCGCTCAAGGTTTGACCAAATGCCAAAATCTTCGTCATTTACGGATCGGAGATTGTACTGCCTACCAATCCAAGCACATATCCAAAGAGGATGATGGTAAACGAGGCTGGCATTTCATCGCGGAAATTGCACGCAGCTGCCGCACTTTGGAGTTTTTAGATCTTTCAGATACTGGACTCACAGAGGACGGGTGTATGGAACTCGTTCGTGCGCTTGAAGATACCCCTCACCCCCATCTGCACAAGATCTTGTTGGAAAACAACGACATGGGTAGATCACATTACCAGACGCTTAACAAGATTATGGATACCAACCTTCCCACGTTGAAGTTGTTGGATATAGCCTTGAACGAGGATTTGGACGAGGATTCAGATGAAGTTGCCGATCTCATCAATCGCCTCGAAGATCGTGGAGGGCAGGTCTTGATAGATGATCCCGAGGATGAAGATAGCACAATTTACCTCCCAGATGTGCATGGTGACCTCTTGGACGCAGAGAAGGAAGTGCGATTCATTATCTCCCCGTCTCACGATATAGAAGAGTCTATCTCAGACGCCAAAGAGCCTGTCTCTGACGATGCGGTCGACGCTCTCGCGGACCTTGTTTCTACTGGTCTGAAAATCGACGCCAATGAAGATGCCTGACTTTCCTATCTTCGTAAGTGTTATAAGGAGGAATAGATTCGGTGACTTCATACACTAGTAGTATAATATTCTGATTTAGAATAACATCCTCTCATGTATATCCGACACCAGCAATCTCCACGAGAACAAGACATTATGCATTTATGGTGAGCACGCTTAAGCAGTCTAGTTAATCAACCATCTCACGCTATAGCAAAGGATCATTATGGATCGTGCTCAATGAAAAGGAGACCGAATGATTAAAGATGATGAAACACAACAAATCGAGCGGCCCAACTTTCCTTCTTCCTACTTTAGATCCCAGCCCCATGTCATTCAACCCTCAGATATCCGCGGTGCGACCGAGTCTGCATCAGGAAAGGACCGGGTAAATCTCCCCATCAACTTTCAATCAGTCGACATCGGTCGACATTCCTACCGCTCGGTATACATCGCTATAAAGCTCACGCCGGAATTACTGCTCTCCGTGTTGTCAAGTGTGATGGTCCTGTTGAACGCTGGCCGATTCTTGGCAAGATTTCAATCGCATATCAATGAGATTTCGAATAATTTTCGAAGTTGTCCAATGATATAAGACGCGTCCTCTTCCTCCCGCTTCTGTTCCATATCATACAACAGTCGCTGCATTCTGCACTCTTTCTTGTGCGATGACCACATTTTTTTCTGACATGCCTCGCCACTTCCGGAGAAAGAAAAACGGAGATGGACTTGTAAGGACAGGGATATCTTCAAAACCAGTGCCGAAGTGACTCACCAGTACCAAGTCATTTTGCAGCCAGAGCATTTGAAAGTTGCTTCACTAAGGCAATTGTCGTTGAAACAGATGCCCATCTTTGCACGAGAAATGAGAGGAAGAAGGAAGAGTTTATGCACGGATCCTCGAAATATATACCGTATAAAAGACTCGATCCGATGTATTGACCAATAACCGCTTTTACAATACGTACACACACCTGAACAACGAGATCTTTATTACATACAAGATCTATCGTACAAGTGTTGTTCAAGAGTCATATATGCTTCCCATGTTATACATTTTCGTGCCCGCGTCGTACTTGATGTCTTGTCCATAGATGCTATCCATGGAATACATCTTTGTCATGGGTGCTTCCACAGCTGGAGCGGGAGTTGCAGGTGTTGCTGCTGGCGTCGCATTTGGTGCAGCTTTGCTCGCAATGCTGGCCGCCCGACCATCTGGAATCAAGATGAACTCCCTTACACCCTCAACCTCACCGTCGTAGATGTAATAGCCCTTGCGTTCAAATTGGATGATGTCACCTTTCTTCAGGTCCTTGACATTCGCGTCGGCTACTGCTTCCTCCCTAAATTCGGTGACAGGAGTAATGAAGTCCGCGATATCATCATTCTCCTCGAGCTTTTTCTTGGTTATGAGATAGTCATAGTCGAGGAGAGTAACGGAAGCCAGAGGGTTAGCGCTGGTAGATTGAGAGAGCCAAGTGATTTTCTTCTTTGTCTTGCGGAAGTCACCTTCCAGGTGAAGTTCCATTTCAATGGCAGTCACTACGCCCGAGGCATCGACGGTCTTGGATCGGACGATAGCATTCCCCCAGTCCATGAGAGTGATCTGCAGCAATAATGAATATGTGGTGTGGCGTGAAAGAGATATGTGCCGCACCTCCTCCTGGTCTTCAAAAGATTGCGCGTCTTCCTGTTCAACGAGAATAAAGGACGAATAGACAGTTTTCTTCTCGCCAATCTCAGCATTCTTCTTGTGCTTTGGAAGTGACTTGATTTCGGGGCTTGCTGGGCCACCCTTGATTGTAACAGAAACACTGGTTTCAAAAATTAGTTTAAGAAATGTAATCTCAACTTTGAGCATACCTGTTTTTCGTAAGAATAGACCAGTGGCGAGGAGCAACGGGGTCAATGATCTTCTTGTTCAGCGTCCAAATGGAATCCCACTCCATCGATACCACAGACTGTGAAGGGCCTTGCGCCAGCATGAACTGTGTAAGTGCCTCAATTGTCATGCCACGACGGCGGATACCTGGATCATGTGTCAAAAGTTTGAATTGGATCGTCAGTGGTAAAATGAACATACCGCGCACGGTGGGGAAACGCGGGTCATCCCATCCACGCACAAGCCCCTTGTTTACAAAGTCGTGGAGTTTGCGTTTGGAGAGAAGGGTGTAGATGAAATTGAGACGGCTTGATCACATTGTGAGTAGTCTGGCTGGCAATGGAAATATGTGCTGATAGTTACCTGAAGTCCCAAATGTTGACTTTACGCAGATCAAGAGCCTGGATCATCCACTGATATTGGGGATTTCGATCTCTGTACTCGTTAGTCCTGAGAGCATGTGTCACACCCTCGATGGAATCAACGACGGGACACGCGAAATCGTAGGTAGGGTACACCTTCCATTTATCTCTGTAATTAAACTTAGCTTGATTGACATCCGAGGCATGATGAAAGTCTTACCCAGTGCGGTGATGGGGCAACAAGTTGCATCGGTAGATGACTGGGTCGCGCATGGCTTTGTTGGGGTCATCGACACTAATTTTGGCACGAAGGCACCAACGAACGCCCTCTTCCGTGCCCGCCCTCATCTCTTCAAAATGCTTGAGATTCTCTTCGACTGAATTGTCTCTGTGTTTCGAAGCGATACCCTTCATACGCTCATCACGCATCTATAGAGACTGTCAATGCATCCCTGGCATAATGTCATGAAAAGTCAACTGACCTGCTCTTGCACGGTGTTATCAGTGTAAGCTTTTCCAGATTTAATAAGCTTGACGGCGAGATCATATAATGTTTGGAAATGATCAGAGGTATGTGTGACGACGTCTCCGTGTATAGCAAGCAAGCTCAGGTCCTCAAGGATGGTATCTTCAAATTCAGTCTATATTTTGTATTGACTCTAACAGTTATCAGAAGTCAAGGTAGTCGATGGCTCACCTTCTCCTTGCTGGGATTGGTGTCGTCAAACCGAACGATAAGCTTACCGTGATACATTTTTGCGAAATATTGGTTGAGAATCGCAGCCTTCGTGTGACCAATGTGAAGATAGCCGCTAGGTTCTGGAGGGAAACGCGTAACGACTTGGCCATCAACTGCACCTTGTAAACCAAGAGCGAAGCCAGCAGCGGTTTTATTCGATCGCGCTTTTGATGCCTTTGCTCCCGCAAGTTCGGCAAGGGCACTCTGAGTCTCCTTCAAAGTATCGATGTAGGTGAACCATCGCAAGAGATGAGGGTGCTGGTTATTTTTTAGAAGACCGAGAGCCTTGATGTTACCTTCAAGTGTAAGAAAAGTGAATCTATACGTCGGCGGGGCTTGCAAAGGAATCGACCTTTCAAAGATCCCCACACAATCCAATCTGCCGAGGTAATAGAGTGACCCACTAGGAATGTGCGGAGAGCAAGGAGGTTATCCAATGAGTCTAAGGCTGCGACGAACTCAGTGTGTGCCGTGATTGAACGTAAGCTTTCAGCGAGGGTAAAAAAATATGGAGTCTGGGCGCGTCTCTTCAGAATTCCGTAAATCGTAGAGAGAGGTAACCCATACTTTTGCGCTATCGCCTGCTAAGCCTCCTTCCTGAGCTAATGCATAAACGATCTCGTCCTCTTTGGTGATCATCGATCCATTCAACGTCAAGGAAGTCCCTGGAGCGGCCTCGTCAAAGGCAAGGCTGACATTTCCAGTGCAAGCGGCGATGCCTAGAGCAGCGAACGGGAAAGGGCTAGCTTTAGTTGGTACGGTGAGGATTGTCGACATGGTCTAGGTTGTTATGGCCGACTCGGACACAATCGATAGTGTCTGAAGAATCTAATCTTGAGATATAAATTAAAAAATGGAGATTTCTGGCAGACCCAATTGGGGCAAAATAAAATAAATTTAATAATAATTTCAATTA